>LR749754.1:669705-854160 GCA_902729485.2 Mus minutoides
ACTAACCCACAAACTCTTGGCAGTGAGCTATAGCAGTTGGCAAATACATGCATTCAAAGAACAGTAGGGGCAAGCACACAGATTCAAGAAATGTTCAGGCTATTATATTTAGCTATGTAAAGGCTTTCTACTAATAATGAAATCTCTTTCTCAGTTTCGGGGTCTTTGAGACCTGTTACATTTTCTCAGGATCTTTCAGTGGTACCCTGAATCTGTGTTCTTGGACCACAGTCACTCATATTTGGCTCCAGAATAAACTTTCTTATTTCCTCTGTAGTGACTACTGGTCCATAAACCCAGAACGTCTTTACCTGTGGGGATGTGCTATGGATTCCTAAGATTACAGGCAGCACCTATCCTTACAGATACATGTTCTCTTGTCCATTCATACATGATAAAGCTTCATTCATAATGTGGGCAGAGTAAGATATTAATGACAATAATTAATAATGAAATAGAATAAATAATTAGAGCAATATGTTGCTTCCTGTAAAGTCATCAGTGCCATTGGCCTTGTGCTTTGGGACAATTCTTCAGTAAAATGAGGGTTATAATTTATAGGTTATAATTTATTTTTATACTTTTGGAGGCAGTCACTCCACTTACTAAAATCTGTTCATCCTTTAAAATCAAATGAGGTTTTCTTGATCATGTTATTTTTCCCAGGTTCTGATCATCAAGGTTCCCAAGCGACCAGTGGGCAGATCTGTCTACAGAGCACTCACAGAGGAGAAAGGACAGTTCACACCCTGGGTGGGACAGAGTGGAGCAGAGTGAGATCTCACCACTACCGGGAGTCTCCCAATGAAAGCTTATGAAGTGCTTATTTCAGGAATTTGCATACGGTGCTTTCAGACAGGGTCTGACCTTGACCAACTGCAGTGTAAGGAGACAAGCTGTGGGCAGGGCCAAGTGCTGCACTTTGCCAGGGAGATAAAGTGTCTCCTGTAGATAAGGTTGCTATGGACTCTGAGGTCTGAACACTCTCCATGCATTGAGTATTAGGAAGCCTGTTGGACAGAACCCGCGATGAGGCCAGACAGGGGTTGAGGGAACTTTAGAAGAGGCAGGTTGACAAAGAGGTTTCTGGGAACTTCCAAATGCTAACCTTTTAGCAAACAGTCCCCCTGCTGCTTGTTGCTGGTTAGTTTAAAGTAAATCAGAAGCTGGGAGGTCCTGATGCAGAGGCGGTTGGACCTCTCTGAGTTCAAGGCCAGCTTGGTCTACAGTGTGAGTTCCAGAACAGCCAGGGCTGCACAGAGAAACCCTGTCTTGACTAAAGAAAAGAAGAAGACGGGTGTGGTGGCGCACGCCTTTAATCCCAGCACTCAGGAGGCAGAGGCAGGCGGATTTCTGAGTTCCAGGCCAGCCTGGTCTACAAAGTGAGTTTCAGGACAGCCAGAGCTATACAGAGAAACCCTGCCTCGGAAAAAAAAGAGAAAAAGAAAAAGAAAAAGAAAAAGAAAAAGAAAAAGAAAAAGAAAAAGAAAAAGAAAAAGAAAAAGAAAAAGAAAAAAATAAGAGTCAGGAGACTAGCCTCGTGCCTGAGGCTATGAGACTAGCAATGACCAACAATGACTAGCAGTGACCAGCTGCAAGGGCCTAAGCTTATCCAAAACTAATGGGTCACCTGATTCCAGTAAATAAAGTTAGCTATTCCACCTGGGCCCAAGTGAGGCTGCCATCTGTCTTAAGAACCCATCCTGACTTTCAATCAGCACAGGACAGAGTTTAACTGAGCATAAACCTAAAGCCAACAGTAACGGAATGAAGCCAGTCATTTCTTCTTTTGTAGGCTTGGGATGAAGAGGACAATTTTCGTGCCCAAGACTCATGTCCATCTGACAGAACGTAGGTTTCCTATCAACCTCATTAAAAGCCTCAGAGGACAGACTCAAGGCTCAGGCTCGTCATTCTTCTCCTGGTTTGCTCTGTGAGCCCTTTCTTGCAAGACATACAGTGGGCACTTGCCAGTTGTTCCTGGGTGTGAGTAAGTGGCCCTCAGGTCTTGCATTTCTCTCAGCTGAAGCAAACCCACCCTACAAATAATGATAGGAAACTGAACAATCTTATTTCCTGAAAAGTCCCAGGACCCGTCTATCCCTTTACTTGTCTGGCAAAAGGTATCATCTCCAAATAGTTTCTTGGCATAAAATGGATAGCAAAATGTCCCATGGTGGGTTAATGGGGCCAGGCATGGAGAAGAGCAGGGATCCTGGTCACAGCTGCCACTAACATCATCATTAGATTGGTACTGCTCAGGCAGTGTATTTTATCTGGGCACTCTGTGAGACGGTGGGGGCAACCCTGCCTTTCCTTATTAAAGGAGAGAAAGTACCACATGAGTGAGGAAGATTCAAAGGCAGATCCACCAGCGGTACATAGTCACATTATATTATATGGTCATGGTCCATATATATGATCGTTTTATACACAAGGAGGCTCATTTCTAAATCGTAGCAGTTGTGTGCCATATCCTGTCTACAGATCTAGTGTCACCCACAGCTGTGTGTCTTTCCTTCTCCTGGCACTCTGGCATGTGCCCCTTGCAGCTCTGTTGTGTGTTCAAATGATAAATACCCAGTTTTGATAGTTTTCCCAACCTTTGAGCTAAGTGATTTTCAATTGCAAATTTAATTCCCATTTCCCCTTATACCATGGTAGCCTTGACACCCATTCTGTCAATCCTGCCTCTTCTTCCAACCTCCATGTAAAAGACACAAATCTGTCCCAATCACAGATACATGATTGCTACTCTGAGATCCTGGAGGATCCCTGGGAGCCCCCCAGAATCCTTTTGAGGAATCCCTTTAATCCCATCCATCATGGTAGCCTGCAGCCTTATCCTGGTGAGAGGGTTCTAGTTGCTACAACACAGTTAGGGGATAACAAAGACCTCTTCCTAATTACAATACATTTAGTGTACGATATAGAATGATCTAGAAGCTTTTCCAACACTTTGCTAATTAGGGCTGAGATGAACAGAAGCTTTGAGGGTAGCAGGCCCCAGAGCTCTCATGCCGCCTTCAGGAGATAAAGCATGCCTGACAAAAGACACTAGATAGCTTTGGAGAGGTTGTGTTCACGGCTAAATAATGCCTAAGTCTGTGTCCCAATGTCATTGGGTCAAGACCATCTGTCATCTGCTTATGACTCTTCCCCTAAACACTGTCCTTTGGGGGAAAGGAAATCCAGGTTTTCTTGTAGCCACACCCCCCTCCAAACCTTCCTAAAAGCAATAGGTCTCTCTGAGTTGGGAGTGTATGCTCCCCACCGAAGACAAAACATCAATGGCCCAAAGGAACTCCTTAAAGGGCACCTTGCAATTGTTTGTCTTTTTCTTCCTATCCCTTTCTCTGTCCCCTTTGCACAGGCGCAGAATAATTAATCATGACTGTAGACCTCCTAGAAATTCCATCCCTTTGCAGCAATGGTAATTGGGCCTGGATTTGCCTTGTCTCAGTAAATTCTCATCTAAAAGCTCTGGAGAGAAGAACTGTGTTCATGTGTTCATGAAGGCACACTGATCTCAGTGTATTTTGCGTATGACTGTCAGTCCTAACTGCCTGACTGGAATTCCTATGAGGAGAGGTTTCCCCAAAAGGTGGTTCAATCTGGGTATGATGGTTAGAGTTGATTGTCACCTTGACACAGGCAGAGGATCTCAGTGAGGCATTGTCTACATTAGGTTGGCCTGTGGGCATGATTGTGAGAGACTGTCTGGTTAAGTTAATTGATGTGGGAAGACCCAGCCCAGTGTGGGTGGCACCATTCCCTAGTCAGGGGTCTCTAAACTGTATAAGTGGAGAAACTGAGCTAAAATGAACATGCAAACAAGTGAGCTAGCAAACATTGATTTACTTCTGCTCTGTGAGTGTGATGTGACTAGCTATTTGATTTTTTTTTCCGCATGACTTACCCGTAATGAGGGACTATCTCCTACAAGTGAGGTATGAAAGGAACTGCTTTTCCCCTTGAGTTGCTTTTTGACAAGTTGTTTTGTTACGGCAACAGAATTAAAACTAGAACCTAGAGTGTCAGGGCAAGCAATTGCTTAGAAATTATCCCAAGGTGGAGAGAGGGAGCAAGGAAATGAGAAGGGCACAGGAGGAGAGAAGGTGGGGCATCGATGATGTCTGTCCTGTGAGCTCTAACTGAGACTCACTGGAGTCAGAGAGCCTTGGGTATTCTTCAAAGAGCCTTCCTCACATTGTCCCATGTTTCCATCACTGAAACAGAATCCTCTTGTATGTGTTCATAAAGATGAATGGTTAAATGTGGCTCAGCGTTTTAGAGGTTCCAGTGTGTTATCAGCAGCTGGCATTCCTTTGGGCCTGTGGTGCGGCCATACATCATGGTAACAGTGTGTGACAGAACAAGACTGCTCACTTCCCAGTAAGAACAAACAACACAATAAAGCAAGAGGAAGGGAGGGGCCTTCAGAGGACCCAAATTCAGTTCTCACCACCCACGTGGTGGCTCACGAATGTCCATACCTCCAGTTTCAGAGCATCTGTTACCATTTTCTGACCTCTATAAGCATCAGGCATGTATATGGTGCACATATATACATGCAGGCAAAACATTCATACATGTAAAACTAAAATAAGTTTAAAAGTTTAACAAGATTTTTTTTTTCAAAAAACAAGGACAGATTGAGGGTTTGTACCACCTTCTTCTCATTATCCTCAGCACCGAGCATGCCACAGGCCCTCAGAAAATGGTGATTAGATGAGCAGAGTAGATATGAACTGTAACCCAGAATTCACTCAAGAGACACTGTAGCTCAATAGGAAAAGATCATTTGGGATCTCTAGAAACCAACTGAAAAGTCTGACTCTTATTTGACCTGAGTCAGGAGGTCAGGGGTCAGGAAGGGTATCAAATCCAAAGGTCAACAGAGCATTTTTTTTTTCCAGAAAGCACCTGGGTAATGCTAAATTGTGATGTAAATATTATCACATCACACCCTCATGCGGCTGGGCTCAGTGGCCTCAGAACCCCAGCGGGCAGCCTGTCTCTTTGTTGTGTAGCTTGGTAGATGGGTAACTCTTTACCACAGTTGCAGGCACAATTAGCCTGGCTATGCGCTGCTTTCCACGGCCTTTGAAGTCTTGCTTTAGCATGGTTGCTTGGCATTAGCTGGGCGACTAGGATCAGAGCTTTCTTTTGTACCCTACTTTCTTCACCTAGGAAATGACCATTTTTCTGCTGTGAGGCAGAGAGCTAAGAGCTGGGCTCTGATTTCCAGGCGGTTTGGTCCACAGGTGTGCTCTTCCACTTACAGGCTTAACCTAGGATGGATTCCTAAGGCCTTGGGGCCTTGCTTTTGTACATGGATTATAACATTTTTAATTTGTGGGGCTGTGGTAAAGCATTTTAAGTGATATGTAGGAATTAGTTACCTTATCTGTTAGTAATGGTATAGTCATTAGAGGACATAACATAGGTAGAGCACATTACCTGACATGATTGTCAGTACTGTTTTTGAAATTATGGCAATGTTAATGGATTTTGTTAACTACTTGTTCACACTGCTTTTTCTGCAGACCAAATGTATATCCTCCTTTGCCACACTGCCACAGTGCCAAGCTTTGCCACCTATCTTTCATCAGCTTTTGTAAACATATTACTGTGGTAAGTTGTCATGTGTTGTTTCAGTTCTGAGAATCTGACTCTGGGAGTAGAGTTGCCCTGCCCTCACCAGCATTTCAGACCAAGTGTGACTGAATAAACATGCTCTCCAAGGCTCCTTGTCTGGGGATGGAGTGGCCCCCATAACTTTCTGATAAGGGGAGCAAAACCACCCAAGAGTAAAAACATTGAGAAGACCTAGAAGGTAAACTATTTCTACCATACATTATTATTGTTTATTCCATGATATGAAAATGTCTACAATGGAAAAAGAAAATGCCAGAATTTCAGCCATCGGGAAGCTCACCCCTAAGTAGAATTCCAGCTGAGGCCCCTGATTTGATGTCTACTGCTAGTTGACCTTTTACTTGAAAATCTTACAGGGGCATGGGAGGGCATTGCTCTGCTCAGGACCATCTCTGTTGGGACCTGCAGGTGACTGCCTCACTGGGACTTCTTCAGTTGGTTTCTGATGATATTATGAGCACTCAGTTTGATGAGGTTTTCCTATTATCTATCTATCTATCTATCTATCTATCTATCTATCTATCTATCTATCCAACCATCCAGTCTATCATCTGTCTATATCTATCGATGATCTATTCATCTGTCTAACATTCATAATCTATCTCTTGCTATTTGTTATTTTGCTGTGGCTTATGATACATATTTGATATATATTATATTAATATGTGATATAACATATCAACAAATATATTAATATCAACATGATAAATATATATTTAATAAACTCAATTAATCAAACCTGGATAACAGAATCATATCAGGAATCAATAGTTTATGTGTAAGAATGAATTAGATTACGGTTGAGTAGTAAGATTATCAGAGGGAAGTTTGGGTATAAAAAGAAAAATTAAATGAAGAGGAGGAAGTCTGAAACTAAGTCAAATGTATCAGGAGGCAAAGCTAAGTCACCAGAGTTCAAATCCTTCAAGTCTCCGAAGCCACCTTTCCCCACCTCTGAGTCCTGATTAGTGGCCTCCATCTTCCTTTTGATCTCTTGGGACCTTGGACCTTTAGTGGCCATCTTAAACCCTTGCTTCCATGAGCTCTTAGGGTGACATTTTTGGTCCCCTCCTGCTGCATGTCAAGTGCAGTCACCTGGAATCACCAAATTTGTCTCTCCTTACTGTCCCCATCCTATTTTCGACTGGTCTCACTACGGCACGTCTTCCAAGGCCATCCATGTCCTCCCAAGCCAGAGTCTCATTTCCAGCCCAACCACCTATCCTTTCTCGGAGGTCCACCCCCACAGCTCTAAGTGGTCATTAGGTATTTTCATCTAGATTTCTTACTGGCCCCAAATTCAAAACGCTCAACACGGAAGTCTAGTTTTCCTACCTCTTCATCAGGTTGTGCTCTCCATTTTTGTTAATGATATAATTGCCTGAACCTGAAACCCGGAAGTCATTGTATGACAGTGGGACTGCCATATCCAGTGGGACCTCACCAGTATATCTCTTGCATTTGTGAGCTGCTCCATATCCCTATCAAGGTTGTTAGTTTGACATTTCCCTTTCGAGATCTTCCAAAACAAAACCATTTTCTGTACCACTCTCTCTTCATCCCGTTGTTCCTTTGAGTCTCATTTTGTCTTCTACCATCAATCTCTTTCTGAACTAGCGAGTGGTTTCACCTTCTCTGACATTGCGTTGACAGCTCTTTATCAACCCATCCCCCTTGCCTCTTCAGCTATTATTAATACCCATGGCTTAATATTTTACCTGTTGAAATCAGCTGGTGAAAATCACCTTTTGAAGTTGGCAGGAAAATGTGTGTGTGTGTGTGTGTGTGTGTGTGTGTGTGTATGTGTATGTGGTACTTCAGGAATTGGGGGAAGTGAATATGTTAAAATACATTGTATATCTGTATGAAATTATTAACGAATAGGTAAAACATTATATTTAATAAAAACCAGAGAAAATAATAAAAGCAAAAAGTATTCATAGGAGCTACATATAAACACTTCTAATGTATAGCTTTGTCACGTTTCATTAAAGTACTATTGTTTTTCAATTAAAAAAAATTTTGGAGCACCTACAATGCTGAACACTATGCTAGATCTTATGGAGAACATAAGAAAAGTTTTGTATTTGGCCTTTTCCTTTTAAGGACTTTCAAAATTAATGTATGGAAAGAATTATTGCATAATTAAATATGTAATTGCATTGGAATGAACAATAAATGTAATATGAAGTCTATTTCCAGGTTGGTTTTGTAGGGGTCATAAAAGTCCACAGATATGTACACACTAATAAATTATGTATGTGTAAGTCCCTGATATAAAGTTTATAATACAAAATTGCTCAGGTAACAGTTATTTCCATTATGATGGGAGAAGGAGGTGACCTATCAGACAGCATGTCTTCATCAGTTTGTCTCACAAAACCACTTATTTTGTTACATATCCATCCCATTCTCTCTTCAGTCAGAAGGAAAATTGTTTTCCATAATTGAAAAACAACAACAACAAAATGGGCCTTTGCTTACATCCCATAGAGGGCTATAGATCAGTGAGAGTCAATATCAAGCCAAATACACAAAGCCAGCAGGAAAAGCCACCCACAACTCTTTAACCACATCACCTAAATCATTGTATTTCTTAGCTTCTGATTAAGGGACGTATCCATCTCACTGCAGCTAATCTAGAAAACAGGATCCTGCAGGTGAGTACAGGCCCAGCTCTTTCCCCATGCATTGTGTACAGGCTGGCTCATGGTGCAGCTTCCGCTTGTCAATACCACCATGACTCCCCAGGGAGGTCACAGACACTCACATTTCTCCCCAGAGAGCAGGCGAGTATGACTTGCATTTGCAAAGCAACTGGAAACCAATTTAGAGGGAGTGCAAGTGCTTTGCAGTCTCTGCAAATGTCTCTCGGGTGAGGTTGTGATGTAATATAGGCTTACCCTTCAACTTGTATATGGGGTTTAAGTCGTGCTGCAGGGCTCCCTGAATAACCGATGCTTTAGACTAGACACCTCAGAAGGTCCTGCCCCAGGTCTGCAGTTAACTAACAGGGTGTGCCTGATAAGCTTGTGTGGTGGTTCCAATAGGAATGGCCCCCTAAGTAAGCTTATATTTCTCAAAACCTACTTTAATAAGGGTTCTTAAATGCTTTAACCTCCCTTCTAGCCCACCACCCACCAGAGGTAGTGGAAAGGAAAGGTTAACAGGGCAAAGGAGGATGTGGACCTGTTTGGAAATAGTTCTTTGGGGCGAATCCAATCTGCGTTGTCAGGCTATCAGCAATTCAGTTCACATGAATCAGCAGCAGAAGCTTGATCCACTCACAAACACCATTCATGAATCAGCCCCAGCAGTTTGATCCAGAAGAGACTTCGGGGATCTGCTAATTGGCCCGGCAAGAAGCCTATCGAACACCACCAGAAGTTCTTTGGTGCACTTCTCTCTACGAAGTCATGACAAATGATGATCAGCAAAGAAGACCCAGTGCCACAGTGTCGTCAGTGAAGACCAGCGTCAGCAAAGAGTGGCAAGGCGAACCAATGCCACTGGGCATCGTCCATTGTCTGATGGGCTATATTTATACCCTTTCTAACATTCTGGGCTCGCTCAAGCATCTGCTCGAGCAAAACATCACATGCCCCTTTCAAGGCAACTTCCAGAAAAACACCACGTGTCTGCCCTTAGCAAAACATCCTCCCACGTGTCTGTTTCAGCAAAAACATTTTCTCATAAGACAGTTTCCAGAAAAATACATGACACAACTGAATCTCCAAAGAAACCAGAAAATTTCACTTCACCCATAGGTTTGTATATTTGAAAGCTTGGTCATCAGGGATTGGCATGACTTGACAGGGTTTAGGAGGTATTGCCTCGTTGGAGTAAGTGTGGTCTTGCTGGAGGAAGTATGTCACTGGGGTTGACATTTGGGATTTCAAATGCTCAAGCCAGCCCCTGCTCGTCTCTCTCCTTTCTGCCGTCTGCCAGTCTGGATGTAGAACTCTTAGCTGCTTTTCCAGTACCATGTCTGCCTGCATGCCTACCTCCTTCCTGCTGTGGCCACATGCACTAAACCACTGGAAATGTAAACAAGTCCCAGGTAAATGCTTTCTCTTATGAGAGTAGCCATGGTCATGTTGGGTCTTCACAGCAATAGAATGTTGACTAAGTTAGACCTTGTAACTGCAGGGCTCCCAGGTTCCTCACTCACACAGACATTCACATACACTTACACACATACATACACATACATGCACATACACACATTAAATAAAAATTAATAAAATGTGGAACCCTGTAACACAAAGGGCACCTGAGACTCCCAACGCAGATATTTAAAGTAGCCATTTATATCTCTGGGCATAATTGCCTGGTGACATACCGTCTGTCCCCCGTTTATTATCACTGTAGGTGGAGCCACCTGCTCCCTTATTTCAGGGCTCAGATTAGCTTTACTAGGACCCCCACTGTGTGACTATAAGGCCTTTGGAAGACTTTTCCCCACATCATTCCATGGAGTCCTCACAGGTTCTTTCAAACAGGTAGAGCAAGTGAGACCTTGTTTTTGCTTTGGGGTGGAGGGCAGAGCTCCTGAATCCAGGCACCTCCTGCCTCTGTCTCTCTGTCCAGCTGTCTTGCTTCTTCATTTCTCTTCTTGGCCCTGTGCACTACAGTGATTGAACTCCTGATCCTCTGGACCATTGAGACTGGCGCCTACGGTCTTAGCTTGGTCTCCTTCCTCCCACCCCTAGAGCTAGACTTTCTTTCCTGCTCTTTTTTTTAAAAAGTTTTTTTAAAATTTATTTTATGTACATGAGTGCACTGTAGCTGTACAGATGGTTGTGAGCCATCACGTGGCTACTGGGAATTGAACTCAGGACCTCTGCTTGCTCAGGTCCCACTCGCTCTGGCCCACAGATTTATTTATTATTATATGTAAGTTCACTGTAGCTGTCTTCAGACACACCAGAAGAGGGCGTCTGATCTGTGAATCATCATGTGGTTGCTGGGATTTGAACTCAGTCAGTGCTCTTAACTGCTGAGCCACCATCTCTCCAGTCCCTTTCCTGCTCTTTTTAACCCTGCACTTCCATACTTTGTTCTCTACCTGGGAGAAGCAGAAGACCCCGGTTTTTCCTACAACACATGCTGACTGCTGTTAGAGTTTGAATCTGAGGTCGCCCAGAGGCTCCTGGCCTCAGCAGTGGGTCCCAGCTTGTAGCACTAGCTGACAGCCAACAGGACTGTAGGATATGCTGGCAGTGGATTGCTAAGGGTGAGTGTTTATCCCACCCGTATCCCTGGTTCCAGCCTGTGCCTTCTGCCATCTTTCTGTGCAATATAAACAGCAAGTAGTGAGGATGAAGCTACTCCCAATACCACAGCTACTCCCAATATCAGAGCTACTCCCAAGGCCAGGCGTTCCCTGCAATGATGGACTGAGACATCTCTGAAACCATAAGACAAAATAAACCTTCTCCTTTAAGTTGTTTCTGTCAAGTATTTGTCACAGGAAAGAGAAGAATGGCTAACAAAATCCAACAAATAAGGCACTCTATCCTGCCTATTCCCGTTCTTCACTCCATTGTTAACATCATATATTCATCCAACAAACATTCCCTGGCTGCCTATTTGCAAGGGCCCTTTTTAGATACTGAGAAGTGAAGGTAGACAGAGAATGTGTGTGTAATTATAGCCGATGGGGATGCCTATTTACCTTTTTAAGTATTTTTCATATTTTTTTTCCTACATCTCTGTGTATTCATTTCTCTGGTCTCTGGTTTCAAATTACACCCACCTGTGCCTTCTGGGTTAATGACAAATTTTCCAGTTAAAAACTAGCCATGCCAATGCTCCGTGTGTGCTATGTAAAGCCCGCAGTGAACTAGAAGGTCAGGCCTTCTTAATTCATTTGTTGGTAACCTGTTAGTCCTGAAAGCTACCGAATCTGCTTTGTCATCATTTCACAGAGCATTCCCCAGAGTAGCACTCTCTCTGTAAAATATTGAGCTTATTAAGAGTTTTTGGACCTCTGATTAACGTTCACAGCAAAAGCCATTTTAAGTAAATTAGGCACTAGATAAATCTAAAGTGATTGTGAGACGTCGTCAGCTAAATTAGGACGCCGACGGCTCGCATAACAAAATGCAAAGCAATAGTAATTAAGAAAAATAGTCACCTTGGCTGCTGAGAGCTCAGGTTTGGCCTCGGGTGAAGCAAATCCCCAGCTATGTCTTGTAAACAGTGAGGCAAATCTTACTTGTTTTGTCCTTTTATGAAGGGGTGGGTTTAGATCCTAGCCCTCTTGTACAGTCTAGTGGAATGTTATGTGTGAAGAGTAACCTTGATTGCAGGAGAACACCGGTATCGTCGTTACTATTCTGTTGCTTGTGAAGACACGCAGGAGCAAGGTAACATAGAAAAGAAAGCATTTAATTGGGGGCTTGCTTACAGTTTCAGAGGATAAAAATCCCTGACCATAATGACAGGGAGCAGAGTAGCAGACAGGCGCGGCGCTGGAGCAGTAGCTGAGAGCTCATACTTTATTAGCAAGTTAGAGGCAGAGAGAGTCTGGGACTAGTGTAGGCTTTTGAAACCTCCAAGTCCAGCCTTAGTACCACACCTGCCCCCAACAAAACCATACCTCCTAATCCTTTCCCAAACAGTCCCACCAACTTAGGACCAACCATTCAAACATATGAGCCTATGGGGGCCATTCGTCATCAAACCACAACAGCCAAGCACACAGTTATACAAGGTCTCTTGCTGTAGATGCAGGTTAGTCAGGAGGTGACCACCCCGGTGATTGTCACCTTGCTTCTCCTCACTTTCCTCTTTAGATTTCTTTATGGACAGGAGATCATCCTGTGACCAGTTCTGACCAGTGGGACATGGGTGGGAGCTCCTGGAAAGAGCTTTCGCAAGCACATGGACCCTGCTCTCTGCCCCTTCTGCTTTGAACACAAGCAAAACACCCCCTGTGGAGACGCAGTAACCATGCTTGAAGGCTGGTAGCACAGGAATCCAGGTAAGCCTTGATGGTACCTTTTCAGCGTAGAGGAGAGTTTCTGATTAAGGTCATTGAGTTAAATAGGAAAATAATGCTCTTGTATCTTTGTGGGTACCAATTTTCATTCATAATGTTCACACATGGGATTCTCTGGGGAGCACAGGCCAAGCCGTGTGAATGCAGTCTGAGGGAAGCACAGGTCTCATTGGCTCTCTTGCTTATCAGTCTAACAATTTTTGTTTGGGGGGGTGGGGGGACAACTTTCTGGCCTCCCATTAGACTAGTCTGATAAACAGGACTTGTCTTGATGGCTCCTTCTTGGGATTGAGCATTAAACCCCAAAGAGCACCTCCAAACACACGAGAACAAAACGGGCTTTGCCAGCCACAGCACTTATACTTAGACCTCTCTCTTATAATTTTGGAAAGTGAAGCCATGATGCCACAGATCAAGCCAGGCCTGAGAGAGAGGGAAGGAGAGAGGCTGTGTGAGTGATAAGTCTTAACTCTCACTGGATCCCATCTCCTGGATTCCTGGCTTGTCTTCCATGGCCGCTCCTTGCACATTTGGTACCCATGTCCACACTGGTCAACAGTGCGGTGAATCCCAACAGCTTGGCTTGCTTTCTCCTCATAGGACACACCCAGGAAGAGGGAATACGATTGCTTTAAGAGTCAACTTTGCTCCCTGTCAAGGGCCTAGGGATGAATATACTTGAGGGGGCTTTAGAGGTCTTAATTATTGAGCACATTGAGAACTTGGTTCCTTTATGAGACATTATTTCTTTACTTCATTAACAAATACTTATAAAATACTGTATTAGTTATCTACCATCGGATTAAAAGATGGGTCCCCAAACTTTACAGCCTAAAATAAAATAAACATTTATTGTTTCATGTGACTTGAAGGACAGGAACTCCAGAGCACTTCAGCTGGGATGCAGCTGGAGTCAACACATCGATGGGGACCTGTGAGATGGCTATGTGGGTAAAGGTGCTTGTCACCAAGCCTGCCAGACTGAGTTTGAACTCCAGAACCTACACAGTGGAAGGAGAGAACCTATTCCCACAGGCTGTCCTCAGACCTTCAGGTTCACTAGTGTGCTTTGTACTTTGCAGAACCCTAGGGAACTTACTGCCACTTTCTGGGAAGGATTCATGTTCCCCGAGTTTGCAATCATTTCCCTCAAACTTGCCCTGCCGCCTCTTAAAGACCATTAAGCTCCTATTGGACCTTCCGGATTCCCAGGCTTCTCTGACAGTTTTCTTCTAATACTTCTGTTAACTTCCCAGGTCCAAAGCCATCTCAATATGTGAGGATTTTGTCAGGGCAGTCCTGTTGTATGTTCAGTACCAAAATCTATATTAGTGATCTACTGTGGGATGATAAAGTACTAACAACTTATTATTTGAAGACAAGAAGCTGGTGTCTCACATTGATGTGGGTTAAGAATTTGAGAGTAGTTGAGCTTGGGGCTTCTTGTTCATCTTCTCTTATTGTAGTCAAAATATGAATGAAGATGGCAGTCATCAGGAGGTTTGGATGGGACGGAGGACCCAGTACCAAGATGTTCTCTTGGGTATTGCTAGGAAGCCTCTGTTATAGGGCTGTCCTGTAAGTCAGCTTCCCCCAGAGCAATCCAAGAGCTAGCAAGACCAAACTGTAATTGTAATTGTAATTGTAATTGTAGTTGTAGCAGTCTTTTGTAACCTAGCCTCAAAGGTCACAACAATCATTTTCTTACTGGCCCACCAGTTGGTTAGACCAGCTTTATTGAGTATAGGAAGGGTAGACACAGGGTCATGACCTAGGTGGTGAGTTATGGGGCCATCTAGAGGCTGACTATCATTTGATAGTCGTAAGATTTGGCAAGAGCCATTTGGGCACAACTAGGAATGGAAGCTGAGATCGCTTTCTAAAGGAACTCACAGTCTAACTTGGGTATTGAGACACTTATGTACAGCATATGAGAAAAGACTGAAAACTAACATTAGGGCTTTGAGTGTAATGAGCAAAATTCTTTTTTTTTTTTTTTTTTTTCAGAGACAGGGTTTCTCTGTGTAGCCCTGGCTGTCCTGGAACTAACTTCGTAGACCAGGCTGGCCTCAAACTCAGAAATTCGCCTGCCTCTGCCTCCTGAGTGCTGGGATTAAATGCGTGTGCCACCACGCCCGGCAGCAAAATTCTTTATATCAGAGTCCATTTAGATCCCTCTAAATAATTACGCTTATATAATTACATAATTTTCTTTATTCTTGAGAATTTCTCACACGTATACACCATTTCTCACATGAAACAGGTCATATCCATGCCAGTCTCTTTCTATATTTCCCACGTTCCCCCATACTTCCCTCTTCTAACTTTGTTTTCTCTTCTCTTCCTCCTCTTCCCCCATTGGATTCAATTAGTACCATCTATATGTGCATGCATGTGGGGCCATCCACTGGGAATAGAAAACCTACCAGCGACCACGCCATCAAAAAGCCGGTTCTCCTTCTTTCCCCAGTAGCTATCAATTGCAGTAGCTCCTCGGTAGGGGGCAGGGCCTAGAGAACACCCTCAGCCTGCTGCTGAGTTCTCTGGCTGACTTGACCTTGTGCAGGGAGCCACCTCTGCCTGAGTACAGGGTAAGATAGCCATCTCAATCCAAACGACATTTCACTTCGCTCCTCCCCACCCTTTAATTCTTACGTTCTTTCTGATGCAGTTCAGACCCAGGACAAGTGGTGGAGGTGCATATTTTACATACCAAAGAAGACCAGAGCTCCAGGTTCTCCCAGAACCCTTCAGTCTCTATGTATTACAGGGCGTGGCTGGCATACCCTGCCCTCTATCCTAAACTTTACAGAGGGGGGGCTTCCCCTCCCCCAGAAGCTCCACCCTGTATAATTCAGACATTTTGCTCTCTCTCTCCCTCCCTGTTCCTCAGTACTCCTCTCTCTCTTCCTCCCCCTTCTCCTTTTCCCTCCTCCCCCCTCTGTATTTTCTCTCCCTCCCCCCCCCTCCAGTGAACAAGCCCTTTGTCACTTTCTGTCCACCCTCCTCCCCAGATACCCCTCCACCCCATCTCTCTCACCCTGGGCCACTTTCCTGGCCTCATTTCTTGGGACCCCGAAGTCACCCGAGAAGGGCTTCCCATCCATACTCTAGAGTATATAGAGTCCCCTTTATATTCTCCAATCTGGTTTGAATTGGCTCATTTCACCAGCAGAGAATAACTTTCACTTTCTCCCTACTCTTCCTCTGTCTCCTGAGCCTCAAAGGAGCAGGGGTAGGGTTAACAAAGATGTCTCTCCTAGGGCTGAGCACTCAAGTTCCTTTCTCACCGCATTCATCAGCCATGCCTCTCTGCATTAGTGGCAGATACCTTGAGAGCCACCCTCTCTGTCCATGGTGGATCAAATTTTGAATATTTAAATTTTCTACACATGTGATATTAGGAGACCATTGGAAACAAATTGAGAGAAGCACAGATTAAAGACTTGGGGAATATACCTCACCAAGCAGACTTCAAATAAAACAAAAGGCAGAGATGGCTTTAACGTGAGGAATGGGCTAAAAGATTCTTTTCTAAGTTTAAGAGGGAAAGTTGGTGTTTTTCTGGGCAAGAGAAGCTGGAAAGAGGAGGGGGGAAACAGAAACAGAGCAGAGTGCTGGTGGCTGATGAAGGAGTGTCTAGGAGAAAGTCTCAAGTGTAAAGAAAAGACCTTGAAAAGAAAAAAGCACTTCCACCTTTGAAACGAGGTCTGAGGTGGGTGGATAAAGAAAGGCGCATTGTTAGGTCTATGGTGAGGGGGGCGGAGAAGTGGAGGAGAGTGAGGGAGAGAGGAATGTGGAAGGGCTTTTGGCAGGAGCCTGACAGGGAGTGACCCAAATACCTCTGGATGCTAAGAGCTAGCTGAGTGAGATCTTCTGGGTCCCCAGGAGCATCAGCAGGCCTGGGGACATGATGTCCTTTGGCTTTGCTCAGCAGGCTGGGAGCAGGAGGACAGGAAATGGGTGGAATGTAACAGCTGCGCACACAAATGTCCGTAGCTGGAGATCTCAGGAGACTCCGTGCATCTGACTCCCATCCTCGCTGAATGTTCCAGTTACATGATATCATTTCTTCCCTTTGAAGATCGTTATGAACTTTGGGCCAGGAAGAAATGCCATAATTTGTCACTGAAATGCGTGGTGCGTAATGGAGAAAATATGGAAAGGTCTAACTCTTCAACAGTGCCTAACATGAGGCTGGGGAGAGGGCTCGGGCAGTCCATTGCTTGCCCTGCAAGTTCAAGGACATGAACTCAACTCTCGGAACTCAAATAAAAGAACTGGGTGTGGTTGCATGATTTTTAAAATCCCAGCAGTGGCGAGGAGGGGAAGATGGGCAGATACCTCGGGCTTGCTGGCTGGCCACCCTACCCTACTCAGTGAGCTCCAGGGAGAGACCCTGTCATAAAAAACTGAAGGGTGAATTCGAAAGAGGTGGGCTGGCAGTTAAGTGTAGTTGCTGCTCCTTCTAGAGGACCAGGTTCAGTTATCTGTAAATCACATGGTGGCTTATAACCATTGGTAGCTCCAGTTTCAAAGGATCTGATGCTGTTTTGTTTACCTCTGTGGCCACCAAACACATGTGGTGCAGGAACACACTCACTCATATACATAAAGTAATTATACTGAAGGGAAAAAAAATTAAATTTTAGCTGGGCAGTGGTGGCACATGCCTATGATCCCAGTGCTCAGGCAGTAGAGGGAGGCAGATCTCGAGATCAACCAAAGTGAGCTTCAGGACAGCCATGGCTACACAGAGAAACCCTGCCTTGTAAAACAACAAACAAAAACAAACTTTAATGATATTAAAAAAAAATAAAGTGTGTCTATGCACCCACTGGCAACCACATGACTCACAAATACACACATACAAAAGATGAGCAATTTAAAATTTAGTTACAGGGGCCTGGAGAGATGCCTCTGAGGTTAAGAGCACTGACTGCTCTTCCAGAGGTCCAGAGTTCAATTACCAGTAACCACATGGTGGCCATAACCATCTGTAATGAGATCTGGTGCCCTCTTCTGGCTTGCAGACATACATGCAGGCAGAATGCTATATACATAATAAATAAACCAACCCCCCCCCCAAATTAGTTACTGACCAGCATGGCTTCAGATGATAGTGTGTATAGATGGTATCAATGCCCACTTATATTCCAATCTGTGTAATCAAACACTGATCCTTGTGTTCTTCTCTAGGTAGATCTTATCACACACTATCTAGTGGCAATCATTCTCTAAAACGAAATGCTCAAGAAACTGAACTAGATTGGGCCTTAAAATACCTGGGCTCCATTCCAGCTTTGTCACTATCGAGGTGTCCCCCCAAGTCATCTTACCATTCCTTGGCCTTAACCACTTGTTTGCAAAATAGGAAACTAGATGAAATCTCTCCTAGTCCCAACGTTATTACATGGTCCTACAGTTTCCAGCCTTCCTTTAACAAAGATTTTTCTCCGTGAGTGCTGTTCAAGTTGGACACTAGGGGTCACGTTCAGATAACCACTCACAAACACACCCGCCTGTTTCCTCAAGAGAAGTTCCCGAGCAGTTGGATGATGCACACAGCCTGCTTTCCCATTTAAAGGACTTTGAACGCTCTGTGCTGTTTCCCTTTTGGTTCACTGGGCTTGGAGGCGGGGCAGGAAGCCAGGCTTCTCCATCGGCTTCTCCTTTGGGTTAACGTTATTTTCTTCTTTCTCACTGTGACACCCCCCACAACTAGTTCTTCAGTTGTAAGGCAAATTATCCATCTCAATGATTCGTGATTTGTCCCTACCAGTACTTCTTTGCTAGGTAGGCTGTTCCCAAATCAGACCACCTCAAAGACAAGGAAGAAGACAGACAGAGCCTCCTTTGTGAAGACTGGCTTCTCACTGAATGGTTAGCACTTCTTGTGCTGTGGGGTGCTTCTGAGACAAGTGGGTTTCTGAGTTCCTTGTAATCTTGTTTTACTGATCTGAGCCTTCCTCTGTCAAGCGTGGGTCCCCATTTGTCCTCTTTCAACAGTTGGTCTTGGGGTAGGTGGACAATTCGAATGAAAATTAAAATGATTGGCCATCGTAGGGAAAGGATAACTCAGTAAGCCATGTCCACATTTAATAGCAATGCTTTGTAGCATCTCTACGGTGCTGCAATTTCGAAGTGTTTCCACGTGTGTCATTTCCTTTCATAATCACTGTGTGTCCCTTCTCCACCTTCCTCTCCCATCTCCTTTGGAATAAAGGCCAAAAGGGACACAGAAGGGACAGAGTGGGACGGTAAGCAGCCTCGGGAGCAGGGTGAAGCTCGTCTTGGCAGTCTGGGTTACCGTCTTGGCTGCATCCCTCGGCAGCCACATATTGGCATGGTGCATCCCTCCATTTGGATGTCCTTCTCTGAAAAACTGGCTCTGAATACCTCCTCTTCGGGTTAATGGAAAGATGGTCTTTTTGGAGAACCAGCCAGTCTCCATCTTAAGCTTAAGAGTCATCTTACATTAAAGACAAAATAGGTTCATTCCATTTAAGATTGAACCTCTGTTTTCTCAAGGATTGGGCTAGAACCTTAACGACAGATGTTTCTGTACTCTGTTTGAGGAGTGGCAGTGACGTGTGTGTTCCAGGAGGTTGTTGACTAACTTGTTGTGGTTGTGTTCTGCTCCTGTAACCCCACCAATTTTTCCTGTCAAATCCCTCATTTGGAATCCCCCTACCCCTGAACTATAGAAAAGCCTCATCTGTCTTCCTCACATCTGGGACCACTCATTAAAATTCCTCACATCTGGGACCACTCATTAAAATTCCAGCTCAGGGAGAGAGAGCCAGCTGGCCAGTCCCAGGTGTACCTCTAAAAGAAAACTTTCTCCAATTAGACCATTTGGACGTGGTCTTTCTCATCTCAACTTTTAGGTGTAACAGTTTCTCACATTCCAGTTTGCCAGTCATTCTCTGGGCAGTGTTGCCATCCTGCTCGCTCCCTAGAGCCCAGTCCTGATCCTGTCAGCCTGGAGGCTCCGGGTGCTATAAATCACAGGCTTTTCCAGCTTGCCTTTCAGGTGACTCAGTGTCCACAGCTTACATCATCACAGACCTCAGCCAGGTGAGGCATATTTCCACTGTCAGTGGGAGATGTTTTCCTGGGCATATTTTCCTATGCATCACATGCACCCTTTAAAAAGTCCCTCTGGACATTACAGCTCTGGCTCTCAGTCTCTCTTGTTCTCTCTGTCTCCCGGTTTCTTTGTCTCTGTCTGTCTCTGGCTCTTTGTCTGTCTGTTTGTCTCTCATGCCCCACTCCCCCAATAAACCTCTTATTTAGATCTGTTGCAAGGTATGATCTCTTAGCCTTGGCCCCAACCTGCCAAGGTACCCCTGAGGCTTTATCCTAACACTATGATTCAATCGTTCCTGTTCCTTTTAGTGGGCAGACCTGAACCCACCCAGTTTTTTCCTGGGTTTTAGATGGAATGGACAATCAGCAGAGAAACCACTTGTGTGCTTTGAGCAAGCCTGAAAGTAAATGCCCTTGGAGAAAGGAGTCCAGCAAAGGAGGGGGCTGATCACCACCCTGGGAAAACTTCCAAGATGGTCTGAAAAGACTAGTTGGCTCTGGAGGTCATCCAAAGCAGGTGCAGGTCTGGGACACTCTCTAAAGGACGGGAAGGAAAATGTAAAAGACAGAAGAAAGAAAGAGCTGTGAGGAGAGACCGGGGAGAGTCGAGACTGGAAAGAGGCCTTAAGGTAAGGCCCACCAAGTCTAACCACAAACAGACAATCCCAGGTCTGTAAGCAATGAGAGTGGTCAGAAGCTGACAACAGGGCAGTGTGGCAGGCTGTCCCATGGAAGGAAAGCTGTCAAGAAAGCCTATTTGGGACTCAGGGATTGAGAGAAGATATTCATAATCCACTAGGCCTCCCTAGGAACCCACAATTTCTAACTGATACATCCCCTAGTATATAGAAGATTCCCTTTCTATTAAAAACAAAACAAAACAAAAACAAAAGCCCAACTCTTTTCATGGTTAAACTTTCTCTTTGGGGGCCTCAAATTTCCTGGTCTTTAAAAACACTCCCTTTTGTCTAATGGGTTCTAGTTCTTTCCTCTTATTAATGGATGTTTTAAACATATTTATTGTGAAATACTTCGAGGCTGAGAGTTGCATTACTGTTCCTTCCCTCTCATTCTCTGAGACTCTCCAGGTAGGCTCTCAAGCCTATCTTTCTCCCCAAACAGCTCCTGTCAAAATCACAGGTCTCTGATCACTAAGGACTTTGAACATTTCTTTAGGTGTTTCTAAACCATTCAAGATTCCTCTGTTGTGAATTCCAGGTTTAGTTCTACACTCCATGTTTTGATTGGGTTGTTTGGTGTTTTGGTGGTTAGCTTCTTGAGTTCTTTATATATTTTGGATATTAGCCCTCTATTGAATGTGGGATTGGTGAAGGTTTTTTCCCAATCTGTAGGTTGCCAATTTATCTTATCAACTATGCCCTTTGCCTTACAGAAGCTTTCCAGTTTCATGAGGTCCCCTTTATCAATTCTTGATCTTAGAGCATGAGCCAATGGAGTTCTATTTAGGAAATTTCCCCCTGTGCCATTGAGTTCAAGACTCTTTGCTACTTTCTCTTCTATTAGATTCAGTGTATCTGGTTTTATGTTGAGGTTCTTGATCCACTTGGGCTTGAACTTTTTGCAAGGTTACAAATATGGATCTATTTTCTTTTGTCTACATACAGACAGCCGGGCAGACCAGCACCGTTTATTGAAGATGCTTTCTTTTTTTTTCCATTGTATGTTTTTGGCTTCTTTGTCAAAGATCAGCATCTGTAAGTGTATAATTTTATTTCTGGGTCTTCAATTCTATTTCATTGATCAACATGTCTGTCTCTGTATCAATATCATGATGCTCTTTTTATCACTATTGCTCTGTAGTAAAGCTTGAGGTCAGGGATGGTGATTCCCCCAGTTGTTCTTTTATCATTAAAAATTGTTTTCACTATTCTGGGATTTTTGCCTTTCCAGATGAATTTGAGAATTGCTTTTTCCATGTTCTTGAAGAATTGTGTTGGGATTTTGATGGGGATTACATTGAATCTGTAGATTGCCTTTGGTAGGAAACAACCCTGAGATTCCACCATGCACCAATCAGAATGGCTAAGATCAAAACCTCAGGTGACAACACTTGTTGGTGAGGATGTGGAGAAAGGGGAACACTCCTCCATTGTTGGTGGGATTGAAAACTGGTAGAACCACTCTGAAAATCTATCTGGAGGTTCCTCAGAAAATTGGAAATAGATCTACCTGAAGACCCAGCAACACCACTCTTGAGAATACACCCAAAAGATGCCCCACCATGCCACAGGGCACGTGTGCCACTATGTTCATAGCAGCCTTATTTGTGAATGCCAGAAGCTGAAAACAACCCAGGTGTTCCATGACAGAAAAATAGATACAGAAAATGTGGTTCATTTACACAATGGAATACTACTGTGCTATTAAGAGTGAGGACATGCTGAGTTTTGCAGGCAAATGGATAGAATTAGGAAATATCATCCTGAGTGAGGTAACTCAGACCCAAAAGGACATGCAGGCTATGTACTCACTAATAAGTGGATATTAACCAAAAAAGAAAAAAAGAAAAGTACAGAATACCCAAGATACAGTTCACAGAACTAAAAAATGTCAACAAGCTGAAGTGCCCAAGTGAGGATGCCTCAGTCCCACTTGGGAGGGAGAAGAAAGCAATCACAAGTGGGGAGGGAGGGAGGGAGGGAGGGATCTGAGAGGGAAAGTAGACAGGGTGGGGAGATGGGGGGCGGGGCGGGGAACCTGATCTGGTATTGGGTGAGGAAAAAGACTGAAGCTCTGGGGGCCAGCAGAAAGAATAGAAACAGGCATCTTCAGAAGATAGGAGGTTGGGGGGATCCTCCAGAATGTACCAGAGACCTGGGAGGTAAGAGACTCTCAGGACTCAAAAGGAGGGACCTTAGATGAAATGCCCTACATTGGGGCGAAGGGACTTGTAGAGCCTACCTCCAGCAGAAAGACAGGGCATCAAGTGAGGGATAGGGTTGCCATCCCACAGTCACACCTCTGACCCATAATTGTTTCTGTCTGAAAGAATTACAGGGAAGGAATTGGAGAGAAGCCTGAGGAAAAGAAGGTCCAGTGACAGACCCAAAGTGGGATCCAGTTCAAGGGGATGTCCCAAGGCCTGACACTATTACTGAGGCTATGGAGCACTCACAAAAAGGGATCTATCATGACCGCACTCTGGAAGATCTAACAAGCAGCTGAAAGAGTCAGATGCAGATGCACAGAAGCTGCTGACCCCTGTGGTTGAATTAGGGAAAAGCTGAAAGAAGCTGAGGAGGAGGGCAACCCTGTAGGAGGGCCCACAGTTTCAGTTAACCTGGACCCCCGAGATCTCTCAAACACTGGAGCACCAACCAGGCAGCACACACGAGCTGATATGAGGCTCCCCAACACATATATTGCAAAGGACTGCCAGGTCTGGGTTCAGTCAGAGAAGATGCACTTAACCCTCAAGAAACTTGGGGCCCCAGGGAGTTTAGATGTCTGGTAGGGTGGAGACATTCTCGTGGAGACAGGGGGACAGGGAGGAGGTATGGGATGTGGAGCAGTTAGAGGTTGGACCATGAGGGGGGGGAATAAAATCTGGAATGTAATAAATAAATAAATACAAAAAAAGAAAGAAAAGAAAAGGAGAGAAAAGAAAAGGAAAAAAAGAAAGAAAGAAGTCCCAGCAGGTCTCGTGGCTGGATACCGCAGCCATGTCTTGAAGCTCCCACTTTTCTCTAGCCAGTCCAAACCACTCTCTAAACTCCAGACCATACACCTGTCATCTGCGTGTTACTGAGGCATCACAACACAGCACATTCAAATGGAGACCTGCATTTTCATCTTTCCCCCGACGGACTTATCCCCTAATGTCCTCTCCAGTTTAGTTGATGAAAACTGTCTACCTGTTGCTCAGGCAAATAGCTTTAGAGCCTTGCTCTTTCACACACACACACACACACACACACACACACACACACACCACATACATACACACACACACACACATACACACACACACACACCACATACACACCCCATTTATACACACACACCACAAACACATACATATCACATACACCACACACACACATACATATAACACACATACTCTCACACATATACACATGTATATACAACATACATAAACACATACATATACACACCACACTCACACCGATAAACATACACACACGTACATACCCCACACATACAACCACTACACACACATTCACATATCACACCACACACACATATATACCACTACACACTCACACACGTATATACCACACACAAATGCACATACATACACACCACATACACATACATATATACACAGACAGCACACACTTATACCTATATATATATATATACCACACACAAACACATACACACATCACACACAAAGACACACACCATACACAGCACACACTCATACACACCACACACATACACGTCACAAACACACACACACTCCTTACTAGCTGATTCTGTTATCTCACTCAGCAAAGCAGTCCCACTGCATCTGCTCGCTGCTGAGCTCTAAGCTGCTGTTGCCGCACATCTGCACATCTGGATTGCACATCTGCACATCTGGATTATCCTAATTTTCTCCTCTCTGCCCTCCCCGAGACGGTCAAGAAACAATTGTTTCAACTTGGCAACTTGGCTACACTATGGTACTCAGTTGTTGTGGTTAAATGTCAGTCTATATGTTTTATGTTTAGGCATCTAGAAGATTAGAATTGAGATTTGAATTAGTAGACTTTGAGTAAAACAGATTACCTCACAGAACATGGGCGATAGCCAACCAGATTACTGCCAATGACTAGAGCTTCCTGGAGAAGGAATTGGGCCTTGAGCCAGACATAAAAATTCTAGCCCCAGGACTCACGAATGCACCAGCAACCCTTAACGGGATCTCAAGCTTGCTGTCAGCTTCCGTAACTGAGTGAGACACTTCTTTAAACTCTCTCTCTCTATTCCCTTCCATAGGAAGCAGTATCCGCTGGGTCCCTGACAAATTCATCTCTCTCTCCTCCGTGGAGCAGTCAGAGGGAGCTTCTGAAAGAAAGTCAGCATGTCACTTCTCTGATGGAAACCTGCTTGATGGCCTTGAATTTCAAACAGACCAGAAGCCACAGGATTTACAGTGGCCTGCCTGGCCCTCTGCGATCTGCCTGCCCAGTCCCGTGTCTTTTCCTATTCTCCCGCTCAAGCTTGTTCAAGTTAAGGAGTGCTTGAGCGGATCAGTGGATAATATTATGGGCAGACATGGTCCATCCAAAGACAGGAAACAAGTTTCATGTCGGGGGCCTAGAGGGAATCAGAATATGGAGCTAGAAAGTTTCAGATCAAAGCTCTTTGTCTCTCGGAGCATCACAAGTTTCTCTTTGCTTGGCCGCTGTGGTAAATACTTTTGTCCTGGTTGCCACCAACTCCTGACAAGATGCAAATTAGGAAGAAAGGAGGTGGTTTAGGCTTATAGATTGAGGAATGCAGTCGATCATGGTGCAAAGGCAAGGCCTCGGGATCCTGAGGTGACTGGTCACCTTGCAGCTACAGCCAAGAAGTAGGGAGTAACAATGCCAGTGCCTACCTCTCTTTCTCCTTTTTATAAGTGCCAGCCCCCAGACCACAGAATGCAAATTTGCAGTCAAGATTAACCATCACAGGTACCCTCTGCTTCCTTCTCCTGAAAATGGTTTCCAAGTAACTGGCTCATGCCCCAAGAGTCATCTAAAAACCACGTAATGAACACCCACTATGTTCCAAACAGTGCTCTGGACCTTGTGGATAAAGTAAAGCACTGGAGAAACACAAACAGAAGGCTGGGGAGGGGGGTGGCTCACTAGTAAGGGAGCCCTCTAATGTGTTTTATAAAGGAGAAAGAAAGAGCCAGGGTTTGTTTGGTAGAAGTGTGGTACAGTGAGGTGGAAGCAGGTGCTTCTGTAGTCCCATGCTGAGGCATCACTCCCCCCCCCCCACCAGGCACCAGCCATACAGCCATATAGAATGGAATAAAGTTTATTTAGGGCGTGAGAGGGGAGTTGAGGAGGGAGTAGTGACAGAGAAAGGCAGAGGGAGAGAGGGACGGAGAGGGAGAATGAGAAGGAAAGGGAGAATGATGTGAGAGGGAGAGGGGAAGATGGAGAGAGGGAGAGGGGAAGAGGGAGAGAGGGAAAGGGAGGGGAGGGGGAGGGAGATGGGGAGGGAGATTGNTGTGTGTGTGTGTGTGTGTGTGTGTGTGTGTGTGTGTGTGTAGCAGGGAGGGGGAGGGGATGAACTGATCTCCATAAAGAAAACCTGTGAAAACTAAAGAAAGAGGCAGGGAGGGTCAGGCATCAGGACAGAGGGGGAGGAATAAAGCCACATCCTGAGAAATAGGGCTGGTTAAGAAGACCCCAGAGGCCGTTAGGTCATGGCCTTTAATCTGGGTAGGATAGATTATTAGAGGGTTTTGATCATACTAATTATACTATCAGATTTACTTTTTAAACATTGGGATTAGTTTTGACACATATTACACAAAAGTCCTAAGCATTTATGGGACTGACCCCCATTCCAGCAGTATTGCCCTGGTGTGCTGTATTGTAAGCATTTACGGGACTGACCCCAATTCCAGCAGTATTGCCCTGTGTGCTGCATTGTAAGCATTTATGGGACTGACCCCCATTCCAGCAGTATTGCCCTGTGTGCTGCACTGCAGGTGCTCTGTGGGGAGACAAGAGCGGGAGACCGGGCTCTATCAAATTGCACCTCTAGCTCTTAGGAAGGGTGATGAGGATGGTGCTAGCCAGAGTGGAAGCCTCGTGGTTCCCCAATCTACCAGCTCAGGCCAGCATCTATTCTTCATAAAGGGTTTCTGGAATCGACAGGGTAGAGACCAAAACATGGCCAGAGCATAATTAAAGTCCTATTTTAATAACTCTCCAGGTGGCTGACATGCCATCTGTGAGCAGACTATCATCGAACACAATCACCTAAACTCATTTATCACCCACCGCCCCACATCCTTGGGGGACTTAGCTTGCCCTTGCTCTAAAAAGGGAAACTCAATTTTAACAAAACTTGTTCAGTGAGTTATTTAATTAGAAAGGCACCTTTGCATATTCCATAGAATTAAAGAAAAAAAATCTCTGCTCTGAAATTAGTTGATAACTCCTTGCAAAGTGCTGTAGTCATTTTGCTGATATGAGACAGATCACAATTAACCTGATGGGATGCCTGAGAGAGAGAGAGAGAGAGAAAGCTATGTAGTATTAACCTCTCGCAGACCTGACCATTTATCTAGTTGGTGCAAAAGGCCCTGAGGTCATTTTCAAAACTTTCCTCATCTTATCTGAAGGAGATAAAAGAAATGAATTGAAATGTTGGAAAACTTATTAAGATAGTTTGAGGATTCCAGTTAAGTAGCAAGAGAGATAACGTCCAGGAACGGCAATTTTGATTGGCCCCTTCACTCCATGAGTGTCCAGTAGGGCCCCCTGGGGACAGAAGAGGAGGGGGAAGTTGCTTTCTCTGTTAGGAGGCAGGTTTTGTGTCTCTTCCTGGGATGGTGAAGCTACCCAGAGTACAGATAGAATAAAAGCCCCAGGCTCACTCCGGATGCCCCAGAAACTTAAGTTCCAAGGTAACCTTCAAATTCCTCACAGTTTGGAGTTTTGAGGAAGGAAATGGCAGCTCGAGGAAGGCTTGGAAGAACGTTATCTCTGGCTCCCCTGGGAACATGCCAACAGTGGGTTTCTATGGTGGAAGGTGCCCACTGATCTGCTCCATTGAGTCCATAGTTCCATTTGAGGGAAAAGATCAGAGCAGTTTCTACTTGTGGCTGCTCCTCATACACATATCTATCGTCAGTTGGTACCTGAGAGGCCATGGTAGGTTTTCATTGGCTTTTATTTTACTCATTACAATATGCTAAGACAAAACAATGCATATTCTTCCCCCTGGCAAAGGGCAAAGAGGCACCTTGTTAGCGATGTAACTCTTACATCAGTAAGGGGCAGAGCCAATAGATGGCAGTCCTTTGTTCATCTTGGCTTGATGCTTGGTTCGGTGGCCAAAATGATCTTATGCCTGGGATTCACACAAATCAAATCAAATCAGATTCAGGCAATGCAGCATGGGAGAAGGAAGACAGAGGGACCTGAGGACCGCCCTATCACCCACAGACCTACCCTCCAGTCCCTGGCAGAGGTGGGCCATACACATCCTCTTGCCACCATGCCACACAGCATGGATGGAGAACTGTTACCCAGGGACCCACCAAAAGTGTGGCCAGGCTGCAGTGGGAGCCACCCCAAGTTGCGAGAATGTGGTGGTCAGAGAGAAGTGGAGCAAGAAGAGAGATGGACTTGGAGACTCGAGGGTGGAGAGAGTAGCCTGCTGTGATTGGAGAGCCCTGCTACCATGGTGAGGTCCCAGCCCAAGTGGGCACTAAGGGCCCAATCTGAGTCTGTGGTTATAAAGCAGCAGGGGCTGGTATAGATGTCTGTGGCTCCTATTACCACTAGAGAACATGGAGTGTCCCTGTTTGGGGCAGCCACTAGGGAACACGTGAATGTGTATAACTGGTCCCTCCTCCTCATTGGGTGCCACATTCTGGAGAGCTGACCCCATCTCTGACTGGAGGCAGCACACTGGAGAGGATACCCTGTGCTTTGTCCAGGCCGCACAGTGGAGTCGGCCCTGGTGGTGGGGTGTGAGTGAGCCCCCCAAGAGTGTGAGTATGGGAGAAGCTGACCCTGCTACTCACCCTCTGTTGGGTAGTATGAGAGCAGAGGTGATCCCCCCACTCCCTCCATCTGAGGCAATCAGGAAAGCTGTCTACAGGGTCATGAATTGGGGGTTGGGTGGGGCTAGCCCTGTTCCTTATCAGCTTGTGCACTTGGGAGGGCTGACCCTGAATGTGACCTCAATAGTACAGCACACACCCACCCACCCCCGTGTCAGGGGTACAGGTGAGCCAGCCCCAAGAGTGAGAACATAGGAGAGCTGGCCCCTCCACTTGTCTGGTGTAAGTGGGTATAGGAGTGATGCTCTTGCTCCTGCTGCAGATGGGACAACTGGTCTTGGGGTCATAAGAGCAGATGAGCTGTCTCAGTCCCTCACAGAGACTGTGAGGGGAAAGTGGGGCCCACACTGGGCAACAGCTCTGGAGGCATGGGCGCAGGCGAGCCAGGGGCAGGAGAGCAGGAGAGCTGACCCTGACTCCTGCTGATGGCAACACTGGGTGGTCTAGCCTGAGCTCTGCTGGAGAGCTTAGTCTGTTGGTGCAGATAAGGAAGAGCTGGTGGGCTGATCAGCTCAGCTACCACCCAAGCCCAGACCCAGGGCTATTAATTGACCCAACATCTGTATCATCTGTGAATGGTTGGGACTTGTGAAAGGGCCAGCCCTCCTGTTCCAAAGCTGCAGGATCTCCATGACACAGGGCAAAACCAGAATATCCCAGAGAAGCCCCAATGAGGATCCAGTGTTGGTAGTATACCAGAAGCCAGAGATCTTGAACCAGACCAATGACTCATTGTAATGAACATTTGCAAGTGAAGATGTGTGGACAAAGGGTGTACATACTGTGGGACACACTGTGACACACTACAGCTTCCACGATGAGCTGTTTTCTATGCTTTGTTTGCTTGTTTTATTTTGCAGAGGGTTTGCAAAGACAAAGAGCAGATATGAGGGGATGGGAAGATGAGTGGTACTGGGGTGAATCCTGTGAACCTCACAAAGAATCAATAAAAGGTTTTAGAAAAATGCATATTCTCATATATATATGTTATATATATGAATATCATATATATATGTTTTATATATATGTTACATATATATGAATCAGTAATACTCACTTTGAATGAAATAGAATGTATGTCATAAAGATACTTAACACTGCTGACCTGAAGCATAAAAAACAAACAAACAAACAAACAAACATTGTTTAGCTTGTTACTATATAAAGACTACGAAGATAAGAGGACAGACTGTGTGTCATTCAGGGACTGGCTCTGGTGTTGGTTTGTGGTTGAAGGGTTACCTAGTCCTGTCTCTTGTCTCTACAAAGGCTTGCCTGAGATACCAGTGTTGCTCTCAGGGAAGCTTGAATGTGTGTGTGTGTGTGTGTGTGTGTGTGCGCTCGCACACGCACGAGTGTAAAGGGAATAGCTAACTGAGCTGAAGGAACACCACATGGTGACATGTTCCTCAGTGGATATCTCAAATGTGAAGGTCTGAGATGATAGAACAGGAGCTTTGGGGGCCACAGGTCTATTTGACCACAACTGACTTGGGTGAGCAGGTGGGAGGGGGACTTTCAGGTTACATTCAATGCTAGTGGCCTCCATCCTAGCATCCTCTTTTGTGTTGACTAACCAGGCTGAGCAGAAGAGGAAGAGAGAAGCTTGGCTCTCTCCAAAGGGGCCTGCGAGGGTTAGGAGGCAGCGGTTTCATAGGAAACACCTGGGATGCTTCAGACACGGCCACGAGGCTTGACATCCAATTATTGATGGCGGTGGTGAGGGATCAGAGAACGAAGGGTGGGTGGTAGAGACCATTTTCTTGAAGATGTGACCTAAATGCCTCTTTTTCTATTCTGGAGGCCTTGTTCTGGAAGGGATTTAGACTGCCTCTGTTGGAAGGGACTAGAATATCTCACCACAGCTATGGCTCTTTGGAAGACCCTTCCAGCACTGTGTCTGGAGGAGGCTGTGCTTAGAAAGGTTTCCAGAGGCTTACTTGGAAAGGTTGTGAGCAAACAGGTCAAAGCAACCATGTAGAGAAAACTAGAAATGTCCAAAGGGCATGGGCGCTGGATGGAAGGTTGAGGCTGAGCTTTGCTTGTTCCTGGACCCTACCTAAGTGGGTAGTATTATCTATTTAGAGACCAGGGATCAAGCATACGGTGAGCCCCTCTTCCTCATATACAGGATTCGAAGTGATAACAAAGCCTTACTGGATCCAACATCTCTCTGTCCAGTACCATGGTTCTCTTTGTTTAAAGTATGTTCCAAAAACCCAAGTGCACACAATCTGTGCACATGCTTGCACACACACATATGCATGCATGGATATGCTCAAGTGCACATATACTGTCTGCATACATACACACAGATGCCTACATGCACACATATGATTACATGTACATACACTGCATACATGAACACTGTATCTGCTCAACTTTATACACCTGGCAGGGAGGTATCCATGCTTTGGAACCCTAAGGATATTCAGATAGGGTAGCACCTCTGGAGGTCAAGGGTGGAGAAAAGGTGGGGTTTTCCGTCACTGTGGCAAGGGTAGTGAGCCAGCAGGTAGGTTGAGGGAATTCCCTGAGCCTGGGAAGATGGGAGGAGGGCAGATGGGTTGGAGTGTGAGGAAGCCCAGCCGGCAGATCATCTTTTCCCCTCTGAACCACTTCATGCCGGGTTCAACTTTTACCATAGAACTTGGAGCTCTCCAGTGCAGACCTCAAAGAAACAGCCTTAGGTCAGGAACACAGACACTTACAGCAAATCTCTTCTCGGCATCCTTTGTATCCAGGTGTCAAGAATCACTTTAAAGGGCTGTCTTCATTTGTAGTCCAACTGCTTTTAAGAAAAATTGAAGGTGTGTTGCAAGGTGGACTCCAGAGATAGCATAGAAATTCCAGTCCACACGGCCTAACACTTTGCAAAGCCCGTTCCTCTTCCCAGTGTTGTACCATGTACCTGTGCCCTGCCCTTCCTCACCTGTTCTCAGCAGCAGGTGCAGACTGACCTTCGGGTTCTCACAGCTGACGTGTACGCTCTCTTTCCATGAACAATCAAAGTTTTACCCCCATGCTGTTTTGAGTCCAGACAATAAAAGAAACCATCTGAGTTGAGAGGCTAAAACACAAAACCAGATGCATGTTAATTTCCAAACAAGTTTTCTGATCTTTACTCCCTTATTCACATGCGACCATGCCCTACGTCGGGAAGCTGAACAGAAACAAGAAGAAATTCTAGCTGCTAGATCAGTGGCTCTCAACCTGTGGGTCATGACACTTTGGGGATTGAGCAACCCTTTAACCTCAGTTAGCTATTCCCTTTACACACACACACACACACACACACACACACACACATCAGATATGCCGCATATTAGATATTTACATTATGATACATAACAGTAGCAAAATGTTGTTATGAGTAAATATAAAAATAACTTTATAGTTGGGGGCCAATAGAACATGAGGAACCATGTTAGGAACATTGAGAGCTAGGTTCTTTCCAGGAGATAATCTTTTGCATAATAAACTTGTAAATGTCACAACATTGTTACCCACTCAACTTAAAATAATTATTTCTATATTTATTCACTGCCTTCTTCCCCCTTTCCATAATAGATTAGAGTAAGTCACTTGAAATAATAGAGTTCTATACTTCTCAGTTAAAACTACAGCAAGAATTATATATTTATATATTTCATGCTATTCAATATAAGTGATAATGCTTTTAGTTATTGCAAATTTCCCCCCAAGAGTATAACATTATAGCATTTAAAATTTGTAGAATCTACCAGTAATGAAATTTGCTTAGCCTGGTTTAATAAAAAATTCACCAGTTTGTTTGTTTGTTTTGTTTGTTTGTTTGTTTTGATAGCAGCATTTAAAATTTGTAGAATCTACCAGTAATGAAATTTGCTTAGCCTGGTTTAATAAAAAATTCACCAGTTTGTTTGTTTGTTTTGTTTGTTTGTTTGTTTTGATAGCATCTTCACCCCTGCCATCCCACTATAATGAGATGTAGTCAGGGATAAACATGCCTGTGGATGCCACAGACTCCTGGAGTGGACACAGATGTGGATGCGTTTTAATCCCTGCTAACTGGTATTAAGGAAAGACAACGGTTCTAAGTGGACATATAGTCAAAGACCCCAAGGCTGGAGGCTGGAGAGACTCTCCCCAAGAGTGAGAGCTGAAGGAGTGACAGCTAGCTGCAGTGTGTGGGTCTGAGCTGGAGTGAGAGACCTTCCTTTCCCTGCAAGTCTATCCTATCTGAGTAGAAGACTGCCTTCCTGTTGCGCTCAGGAGACAAAGTTGGCAGAGATTTTGTTCTCGGTGACATATGGCCATCCATTTTAGTCCTTATTCACACTGAAATTCCCTTCGAGAGAGAAAAGAAGAGAAGAGAAAGCAGTCAGACTTCGGGAGGAAAGTGAAAACTCTCCCAAGATGAGAAGACAGATGGGACATAGGCAGTGGTAGCTAGAGGGTTGGGAGGGAGATGCCGAAGATAACACCCGGTCTCTGCAATGAGACTGGGCTATTTTTACATGTATCATACAGATTGTTCAACTGTGGTCTGGGCTATAAACTGTCATTCTTCAGTGTGGTGAGGCAATGCATGCTGGGATCCTGAAGAGTCAAACACATCTCCAGTCACATGCTTTGCTCACCAAATGCTGACACGACCAACCTTTACCCATGAATGCACTACACGTGGTGCGTACCAGGCTGAGGCCATGTGCAGGGGCATCTGCAATCAGGGAAGCAGTAACAGATTTATTTGAAGACTATAAAGCTGCTGACACTCCTTTTCTGAAGCTTTTTTTTTTTCTTTTCAGAGAAGATGATATGAACCTTCTGCTCTCTTTGGCAGAACTTCTTTTAAAAAAAAACATGATATTCATCTTCTTCTAGAACTCCTGAGGCCAGTACAGTGTAATAAGCTAGACCTTAGTGAAATATTGAACTGACTATGGCTTTTAAGGTTAACCTGGACATTGAATAAATGACCAGCAACAGCTGTGTGTGTGTGTGTGTGTGTGTGTGTGTGTGTGTGTGTGTGTGTGTGTGTGAGACAGAGACAGAGAGAGACAGGGACAGAGAGATTTATTGTATACATTCATTTATTTTGGAGTTTTGAGGTAGGGTCTTACTCTATAGCCCAGACCTGCCTCAGATTCAAATTTGTTCTCCTTCCCCAGCCTCCAGAGCCCTAGGATGTAGGATGTAGGATGTAGGATGTAGGTGTGAATGGACATACCTAGCTCAACATAATAGTATTAATGTATGCCATAGATGGCAACTTCTGGCTTTGGAGATTAGATAAGAATCTAGGAATTTAGTAGAGAGGGGAGAGAAAAAGAAGGATGGAGGGAGGCAGAGAGGGAAGGAGAGAGGGAGAGGGAGAAAGTGCACAAGATACACCCAGAGGATAGCCAGGCTACATTACCCTGAAAAGACAGGATCTCCAAGGCTTGTAACCGATGATGGGGGCCAGGGAAAAACTGGGAAGCTCAGGGCTTGCAAGAGACTGTGTATGCTGCCATGCCTACCGAGCAGCTTGAGATTTCAGCAGGCTCTAACGGTGCCTGTTCTCACCGTGGGGATTCCTGCAGAGTAGTAAGACCAGGGCTAAACAGACAGGAGCTGAGTGTGAACAGGACTAAGGGATGGGCTGCCAGGAACAGCCCTTAGCAATGGGCTCCCCTGACCTCATTTGGTTCTTTGGAGCAGTAGCTCTCTAAAGCCTGTGGCTGTGAGTCGTTCAAACACGGGGGTGGGGGGTGGGGGGTGGGGGGGAGGGCTCTTTTGGGATTTTCCTCAGAGGAACACTCCCCACCTATAGCAGAAGTCTGGAAAACTCTGTGATTTGGCCATCCATTTAACACTATCTTCAGAACATAGGTACCAGAATTAACAGTCACAGCGACTTCTTTTGGCAGATGGGAACCGATTTCACAAGTTCCTGAAGAATGCTGGCTTTTCTTTAGCTGCCAGAAATCCTACAGTGCAGCTTGAGCCCATTTCTAAATATATATGGACTGCGTTTTGGAGTCTAGGGAACTGGAGTTTCCTTTGGACCGGATGGGGAGAGCTCCCGCTCTCGGTTCAATGAGTGAGGTGAGGGAGACCCAAATAAGGCTTCCCAGAATGAATCTTTAGAGAAAGACTCAACAACCTTTGCTTCTACCTCTGCCCCCATACCACCCCAGGAGCTAGAACACAGCCAGTCATTTGCTTTTCTGTTGGTTACAGTATACATATTCATCTTATTTAAATGAGGTAATGAATTTTAAGTCTTCTTCTTTTCTTCTTTATTATGTTATAGCAACGCCCATCTTCACTGGCATCCATGCCCACACTTCCTAAAATCTACGACTGATACAAAGCTGTTGGAAGTTTCTAGAATGAAGGTCTTATAAGAGCTTTATAAAAAGAATACATGAGCAAGGGGAGGATGTGGGGAAGGTGGCTGGTGATCTGATTTCAGACCAAGAGCACCTGGAACCATGGAACCACAGAGGCCCAGTGCCTCTAAGAATGTGCAATTTAAAATGCACCACTCCAATGTCACGTGCCAAAACTTAATCCAAGAAGTCACGAGGGTAGCGTTAATGGTTTTATAAAAAGACAAGAGAGAGCTGGACTAGAATAGTTGGTCAGTCTCACTGTGCCGCCAACTGCCAGGATGCTCCCATTTCGGGAGATGAGGTCTCCAGAGCTGAGATCCAAATCTACATTTATCTTGAGATGGACAGCTCTGGAGGGTGAGCTGCAGGTAGACCTATCTGGAAGTCAGCGATCGTCCAGCCAAAAGGAAACAGAACAGGAGACCCAAGACACAAGCTAGCTCAGTGAAACAAGAATGGGCGTAGATACTCTTAGACTGAGAAGAGGGTGAGAGACACCTTGTCTTAAAGGATCAAATCCTACTCCCCACCCCCTGTCAAACACGCCAAACTAACCAACAGAACTTGCAGACCAGGAGTGCGACTCGGTATTGTATGGAACCGCGTGAAACAAATGACGAAACAAGCTCCTTTAATTGCTCTTGAAAGTTACCGGAAGTGAGCCGAGTTCTAGAGGGGAGAAGATGCCAGCTGCCTGGCTCAGTTATAGACGTGAACACAGAAGAGGTCAAGTGCCTCACCTCTGTCTCACTGACACACTTGTGGGCCAGTGGGAGTCCACAGCAGGGCTTTCAGGAAGGGGACATGGTCTTTTCTCCTCCCCTCTGCATAACATACTCATTACCAAAGCCTTTGTGGGAATCTGTTTCTTCTGCCTTCCTTCTCGGGTAGGGAATGTCCTGGCCCTGGGAATTTAGGGAAATCAAAGCAAGGCTTCCTGGCTAGCATGTAAATTCTGGGGCTTTCCTGAGCCTCTAAACCTGTTCACATTATATGTCACATTACAGAGGCCACCAGATAGCCAGCTTGATGAAGGAGAGAGGCAAGTGTGTTCAAGCACAGGCTGGATTCCTGGATGGATTATGCTGACTGGAGAAAGGCAGGCTTATTTAGCACAGCCGCACAAAGGACACTCTTGGCTGTCCTGGCTTTCAGAGTAGGTCAGGGCAGAGGCTGGCTGCCTCTGTCTCCTGAGCATCACACTGGGGCTGGGATGTGGATGAAGCCCTGGTCCAGAGGGAAGAGAGAGTGTGAGCTGAATGGAGTATGGAGGAGTGGCAGGGAGTCTAGAGACCCTCTCTCATCAAAGGCTGGCCTTCTTTATTCTCTTCAACAAAAAGAAGGATTGACAAGATTCTCTTCAAAGTCCCTTCAGCTCTAAGAGGGGCCTGCAGAAGTGGGAGGGGGAGGGGCACAGACGGCACAGGCTGTGGTTTAATTGGAAGCCGAGGGAACAATTCAAGTTTGAATTCAAAATGATAAAATGGCAGAGGAGAAGAAGATGCAGCCTGTCTCTTCTTTTTTTTTTTTTTTTTTTTTTGGTTTTTCCAGACTGCCTGTCTCTTCTTAAAGAGATCAAGAGATTTCTTTAGATCTGTCCGCATCAAAGTTTTCCCTCTCTCTAAGGAAAGAAAAATCACTCTGTGTTTAACTCCCAGCCGTTTATAGTGACCTCTGCACTTCAGTGGCCTCTGTGTAGCTGCTGGCTTTCACACTTAAGGTGGGAAAGTTCCCTTCAGTGATCCTGAAAGTACTGCGGGCTCTTACTAATGGACACAGGGCAGGAAATCGCAGAGGCCGTGACTGACGGATGGACAGACATGCTTATCCCTTTTCTGCTATTCAGTTCTACCGGCTTCCCTTTTCCTTGCAGAGAGGGAAAACTTACCTTTTTAGAGCCAAGGTGGTAAATGAATTCAGCATTTGCTCAGGCATGTCGAGTAGGATCACCAAGATGATGCTGAGGACCTAGGTAAGGAGGATAATTGGTGGAACTTAGAGAGCATGTGTACGTTGGAGGGGTAGCGGGCAGAGGACACAGGCTGGTCGAAGGGAAGCAGAAATAATGAAATAACTATACATAGTAATAAGGCCTATAAAATAGACCAGGAACAGAGGTAGTGGACATGTGACGTAACAATGTGTCCATCTGGGTAGCCGGGGAGAAAGGAGTTTGCTAAGGCAGAAGTTATGCTAAGAGTAGAGTCTCGATTTCGGGCAGAGGGAAAGGGCCCCCAGTGACACAGACTGCTAGATCCTGCTAGAAAACAGAGTACATGGGATTCATCTGTGAAACTTAGCCGAGCTCTCAACCATTCCCTAAGTTCACATGACAAGTCTCTTTAAGGCGAGGCCTGACCTTTGGGCACAGGCCCCGGCAGAGGCAGACTTGGTGCATTGTCTGTTGGAGTGGCAAACAGCAGTCAAAGACACTTACTTGCAAAGTTTGGGACCAAAAACCAACCTGACCCCCTTTTGTTGATATTGTGACCCTCCCATCAACGAGATCAAAGAACGGACCTGGGGAATGATGACGTCATAACCCACCTACTGCAACTGGGCAAGGGAGGATGCGCTCCTCCCTCAGTTTCCAGTTAAAGGCACAGTTCTGTGCCTGGATGCCTCTTTTCTACCTGTGATTTTCCTGAATCTCACCCCAAGACATCCCCCAAGTTGGTTCCCGACTCCACATTAACTGACCATAAGCTGTGATAGGCCTGTGCCTCTCGGAAGGGAGGGGGTTTTCTCTTCTCAGTGTCTTTATACTTCCTTACAGTTTAGATTCCAATGGCAATCTGAGGCGAGACCTCTCCTGGTTTTCACTCGTGAGTCCGTGGTTCCCATGGTTACCACTGTCTAACCTTACAACTTGGGTGGTCTGCTTATTGTGCACAAGAGCCATGTTCAGATGTTCTTTCCAGACTTTCCCACTGTTCTATTGCGTTTTATGTATCCCGCAGGTGGGGCCTATTGAAGCTCTTCTGCTTCTCCCCACCCCCATAATAACTGATAAGAGATGCATGGAGCCTTGAAAGGACGATAAACACTTCTCAGCTGTTATCACTTTTACTGCTAAGTTTGTTATCGGATAGTTCACCGAGTGAACCAAACACTTGAAATAGGCAGAATTTAAAAATTGATATTTACCCCATTGTCTCAGAAAGACTGAATAAGCAAACCAGGTGTCACATCCTTCTAGAGGCCCTAATTCCTTCATTCCCACCCCTCTGTGTGTGTGTGTGTGTGAGGGAGGGAGGGAGAGTTATCTGAAAAGGCCAGAAAGGGGGATCAAGTCCCTTGAGCCATAGTAATAGGCAGAAGTTGCAGAACATGGGAGCTGGGGACATAACTTACCTCTGGAAGAGCAGCAAGTACCCCACACTCTCCCATTTCTCTTTAAATTCAATCTCAATAGATGACAATGACCTTGTCAGGATTCAAATGACTTTCAAATCTGAAAGTCGAAAAGGCATATTTGCAGGCCCTGTTTGCAAAATTGTCAATTCAGAAGTTAATATTTGCAGACAGTTATGAGAGGTAGGGAATATATTACTCTCTTCCATTCTTGTTTGATATTACGTTTTCAGTTTTTACTCTGTGCTTAACGTTTTCGGTGTTAGAGGCAAAACCTTGACGGGATTTCAGGAGACAGTTCCCGTGCGAAATGAATCGAGGGGCTGTTAAAAATGCTCACCCCCGGACTTGCTCAAGATCCATGTGATCAGTTCTCCCCTTTATTCAAACGTGCAGCCAAGGCTGAGACCACAGGTCTGGACCTCAGACACCGCTGGGTATCTGAGTCAAAACAAGCCGCCCAAGGTAACAGGAACTTGACTCACACCGGAAGTGAGAACTCAGCAGGTTGCCCAAAGGTTGTCTATAAGGTCTAGAGTAGAGGGAGGCTGCGGCTTGGGGCTGGAAGGATGGGACCGTGAGCCTACAGGGAAAGCTGAGTACAGGGGAAGCCACACCGGTCTGTTTCCAGAAGGGAGCATAAAGGCTGCTTTACCCTAGGGTGGATAGAGTCCTCACAGCGGATGCATCAAGCAGCCAGCGTGGAGAAGAAGCATTCCCAGAGCCAGCAAGGAAGCTGCAGGCATGAGAGAGGGCACCAGTAGGTGTCCCAGTTTGATCTGGGGACCTAAGAAGGATCAGAGCAGCAGCGGGAGCCACAGTGTTATCCTGAAGGTCTAGGACAGGCAGGGCAATCTGGTTCCTGCCAGTTTTGGTGGCAGGTGTAGCTTGGGAAGCCCCCATGCTGGATTCCTGAACCTCAGCAGCTCTCCACAACGTGCTACTGTGTTAATCCAACACAAGTAAATTGTTCACCATTAAAGAATTCTGAAGGACCTTCATTCTCTCCCTCCTTCCTTCCTCTCCCCACTCCCCAGCTTTTATTTTTCCTGAGAGAATTTCATGTTACCCAGGCTGGCTTCAAGCTCACTGTATAGCTGAGAATGACCTTGAACTTCTGATCCTCTAGTCTTCCCCCCACTGAGTGCTGGGATTATAGGTACCCACTGCTCTGACCAGTTTTATGCTTCACTCACTGGTGATTGAATCCCGGGGCTTCAAGAGAGCTACACAAGCACTCTTCTAACGGAGCTACATGGGATAAGAGACGCTGTATTTATTTAATGGAAAACATGGAAAATCAGAAATGTTAAGACCTTTCTAAGGTCAGCCAGACATAAACCAACAGAAATGCAGTCAAGGTCTCGCATGCATGATTTGGAAGCTGTGCTGTTGCCTGTAGGGATCTAACCATGTATGTTACACAGCAGCCTGTGCTCGGCCCTGCATAGGTCAGTTGTGGGAAATAATCTAGATTCAAGTTTGCCTCAAATATGTTAGCCATTTCCTTCCACACCTCAGCCACCATCAGGGTTCCACGTATATGTGAAGAACAGGTGAACCTGTGAGTAGCCAGGATGGAGGAAATCAGAGAGCAAGTGATAACATGACCTCCCAGACAACTCTAGCAGCTGGGAGCCAAGTATTCAACAACTAAGGAGAGAGCCTATGGGAGACATGTCACATCCAAAGCACGGCAATATACCTGGAAATTAATATGTAAACACATAAATTCAAGTAAAGTGCATGGGATATAATTCACATACTGTTCTTTCATGAAGGCTGAAACCTTTGCATTGTTTCTAGATTGGCAGATTAACATTCTCTAATAAATCCTATTGGTAGAAAGTGAGGCATTCATGATTTGTTTTTTTTTTTTTTTCCAAAGTGAATCAATAGCTTAAACAGTTTTCAAGAAAGCAGAGTACAGAGTACGTGTGTGGATGTAATATATTGCATATGTTTCCTTCAATACTCTCAGAACTGTCTCTTAGACATTTATAGTGAAGCTTTTCTATATGTGTTCAATTCAATTTAATGAGTCTTTTCAAAGCACTGAAATTGGTTTCCATAGAAACTATTATTTTTTCTATCAATGCTTTGCATTAATTAATTAGCCACACAATTATTATAATAAAAGCACTACCAGTATAAACAGGCAAAGTTACAACCCAGGCTGATCCTTGGCGAGCTGACAACTCAAACCAGTAGTGATGAGTAGGGACATAAGGAAGGGAACTAGCTGGAGTGTTTCTCTTTCTGTAGACACTGGGTGATTAGTTTTTTTTTTTTTTTTTAAGATTTATTTTATTTTATTATATGTAAGTACACTGTAGCTGTCTTCAGACACTCCAGAAGAGGGCACCAGATCTCGTTATGGATGGTTGTGAGCCACCATGTGGATGCTGGGATTTGAACTTATCACCTTCGGAAGAGCAGTCGGGTGCTCTTACTCGCTGAGCCATCTCACCAGCCCGATGATTAGTTTTATAGGGAGAAAAAATAAGCTTAGAGAAACAGCTAAGTGGAGGCTGATGAAGAGAGGGTCTTCTGCACATGTACTCTAGACATACTGCCATCCCAGCCATCCAGAATCCTACAACGCATTGAGAACATGACCTAGAAATATAAACCACACAAACCTTACCTACCATACACAGGCATCTGTCCTAAATCATTGTTTAGGATCAAGGAATTCTGTCCCCTCTCCCAGGTCTCCTGAGTGAGTACCTAGCCCACAGTCAATTGTCCATGTTTTGGGAACATTCTAGAAACAAACACCCTGGTCTGTTTGGATTCCTTTAGCACAGTATTATCCCTGAGAAATGGAGACACTCATCAGATTAGTGATGAGCTCTTGAAGGAGAGAGGATGATGTAAGATTTGAGCAGGTAATCGAGGCCATTTGGATTTGAAGAATGGAAGTACAGTTGGAGTAGGTCAAGAACATTAGGCATACAGATGGGATGGTTATGCAAAGCAACATATCTACCATCACAGAGAAGAAACAAGGAGTGGCAGATCTCGATCCCTGGTTTCTTCCTTCAGAGTCTTACCACTTCCTGAATTCCTGCCTTGAGCATCGTTTTGATTTGAGCTGGTTTGAATAGATGAATGGCCCTTGCAATCGAGTGCCCAAATTAGATCAGGAGACAAAATGAGATCAAGTTAATGCATAGTAAGAACGCACAAGAGCTTCAAGGCAAAAGTGGGTGAAAACCTTGATCTGTTACACTTCTACTTCCCAAACTTGGAAGATAGGTTCAAATAACCTGCTGCACTACCTCTGCCCACCACACTTGAGACTTTACAGCCTGAGTCTGTTCAGCCTCAGCTTTGGTCACTAGCAGCCCAGCAGCCCATCCTCTGCTCTGTTGTTCCAGACTAGGATCTTTATCTCTTCAGTTGATGTCCTTGATGTCTACTTTCTCGAGGGGCCTGGGCCTCTGTTTCCTCTTCCTTCTGGCGTAGAGCTTCCAAGATTGGCAGTGCCATTGCAGCTTCTCTTGAGGACATTTCCGGCTGCCTACTGAGCTCCCTCCTGACATTGATCACCTAGCTACCTGTGGTGTTTGAACAAGAATGGCCCCCATAGGCTCATATATTTGAGCCAAGGGGTAGCACTACATGAGGATTAGGAGGTGTGGCCTTGTTGGAGGAGGTGTGGCCTTGTTGGAGGAGGTGTGGTCTTATTGGAGGAAGTGTGACATTGGAAGCAGGTTTTGAGGTTTCAAAAGCCTTCATCAGGCCCAGTCACTCTCCTTCTCTGCTTGTGGGTCAGGATGTAACTCAACTACTGCCCTACTGCCATGTGTGCCACCACACTCCTTGCTATGATGACAATGACCTAAACATCTGAAACTGTAAGCAAGCTCTCAATTAAATGCTTTTAAAAATAGGAGTTGCCTTGGTCATGGTATCTCTTCACAACAATAGAGCAGTAGCTAAGACATTTTCTATAATCATTCTTTACTGTTGGCTTTGGGACTCTCCCAAAGCCATCAAAACTTCTCCCTAGCATTTTTTTCTTTTGTGCTTCTTATTTCAACCATTATTATACTAGGAATTTTACAGATCAACTGGCACTTGGCTGGCTTTGGAAGGTGCGGTTTGGCAGAGGGACATGAAGAAGGCAGGAAAATCCTAAGGTTTTATGCCAGCTTCATTTCCACTGGCCTTTAAATTATGCTCATATTTTTAGTAAGAACATGGTATTATTTTGAAAGGATGAGGAGAAATGTGTTACTATATTGACCAGTATAGTGGCTTATTTTAACTGTCAATTTGACGTGAACTAGAGTCATTTGAGAAGAAGGAAACTTGGCTGAGAAATCACCTCTATCAGATTGGCCTGTAGTCATATATGTGGAGGAAATGTCTTGCTTGAAGATTGCTGTAGGGTGGGACAGCCCACTGTGAGTGGTGTCATTCCTAGGCAGGAGGTCCTGGGCTGTATACAAAATCAAGTTGAGGAAGCCAGAGGGAACAAGCCACTAAGCAGCATTCCTTCAGTTTTGGCCTCTGGACCCTGGAGTTTCCGCTTGACTTCTCTCAGTGATGGACTGTGACCTGGAAGTCTAAACTGGAGCAAGCCCGTACATCCTCTAAGTTGTTTTTGGTCAAAATGCTTATCCCAGCAACTCCCAGGTATGGATGCAGACATTTATTTCCTGTGGTACGATAATTGTAGATTTAGCCCACACTCCATCCTACAGAAGGTGCAAAAAAAGATGTGAGTCGTGTTCCCTGCAGCTGTGACAAGCTTCAGGCAAAATGGATTTAGGAATGTTGTCAGGAAGCATGCCTGTTGGAAATTCCAGTTGGAAAAGAAAGCTGCACCAAGCAGAAAAGTAGTGAATGTCACAACAGCTCCTTTATTTTAACTTGCGGTTAAAAGAAAAAATACTGATAAATCTTCTAAATCCCCAGGAAAGAATAGTCACCACAGCTGTCTCAGGCACAGGATGCTTACATAACTTGAAATTCTTTCTTTAACTTTAATCTTCACTGGATTATATGGGCCCCTTTTCCAGGTAAACAATGTGTATTAAATCAAATTAGCATTCTTAGAGGTCTAGGATCTCACTAGACATATTTTACAGTATCTCCTCAATTCAGACTCTGCCAATGGCAGCCTAGATCAGTGGTTCTCAACCCTCCTAATGTTGTGACCCTTAAATACAGTTCCTTATGTTGTGGTGACCCCAACAATAAAATTATTTTTGTTGCTACTTCATAACTATAATTTTGCTACTCTTGTGATTTACAATATAAACACATCAGTATATAGGCTGCGACCCACAGGTTGAGAACAGTTGGTGGAGGGTTGACCACGTTTTGAATCCTATGGCTCTCCTAAACCTGGTTACAAGTGGTTGGCTACAGTGGAAACCTCCTCCAACAGGAGTCAGTCTGCAAGTGAGTCAGTGAAAGGAGGCCTATAGTTTGCCTTCAGGATGTTCATTTGTGCAAGCAGGAGGCTCAGTAGTCAACACGGAAAAAGGTAGAGCTTTGCGGTAGGAGAAGGAAAACTGGAGACATAAACGTTGGGGGCCGAAGAATCCATGATGGGGCAGGTGATCAATCAAATCTGTGAGGAGGTGAAGCCAGTGAAGTGAAGCGGGTACAGGGCTGGCTGGGGGCGGGGACTGAGGTACTGACAGGCAGAGATCGCTTCTCTTTGCTGCAGAAGGGAGACTCACAATTTGCACTGTGAGGGTCAGGCATCCATGACCTATCTGCTTGGGTCTTGGGTCAGGTATGACTCTTAAGTAGTCTCCCCTTGCTCTTGGGGGATTTATGGTTACTTAAGGTCACCCGCGTTCCTCTGGTTTCACTTGTAATGTTCACCACTCTCCCCATTCTTCCTGACTCCACTGTTAACTCCTGATGTGCCACGCTCAATGACTGCCTTCTACGGCCTCAGAGACACCACTCGGCCAGCGCACTGCTGTCCTGGGGGAGGAGCCAGTTGCTGTTTGTCATCTTGCTTAACGTTTAAGGTTTGCATCTTCCCAGAGTTGAACCATTGCTCACTCGCAAAGGCCTCTGGGAGGTTTTTTTTAGTTAGCGTTTTCCCTGAAGAGTAGAGCGCACCAGATGTCTGCAGAATGCCAGCAGGCTATTAATGCTGCGTTATTTCTTTTTTCCTTCTTTCTCCACTCCCCCTTTTTCTCCTTTGCCAGCAAAAGCCTGCCTTTCAACGCCCCGTGCTTGTTTTAAAATTAGTTTTCACCCCATAAGCTCAAACCAGTGGAGCTGCAGGGGGCAAATGAGCCAAGATGTTTATTGTGCTAAATTTCCAGACAAGTCAACCCAATTTAAAAACTGACCTCAAGTAGTGAACAAAATAAAGATTGTTAGATAAATATAAAACAGTAATGGTTTTGATTCTGACACCGCCTAGAAAACACCTGAACAAAGTATAAAACAATCAAAAATAGTTCAAATATTTCAGGCAAGCAGTGTAGTTAGAAAGCCTTGTACTGTGGCCATTTTCCTGAGGAACTGCTTGCTTGATCCTCTGTCCTGCTTCTGTAGGTCCTGCTGTGGCTCATTTACAGCTGAGAGGATGGAACCGAGGGTCAGGAGTGGGCCTGGAAGCATGAGAAAATAAAGTGAACAGTTGTTTCAAAATGGCAAACACTTTCTCTTTTGCATGGTTTGGAGAAACTATGAAAGCACAGAGCAAGCTGGTCTAGAGCATAGCTGGTTTATAGCAAGTTGCTCTCGAGCAAGTTGCTTTAGAGATGGCTTCTCACCAACCTTTCACCCTTTCTCTGGCCTGACCTCAGGATAGAGGAAAGTGGACTCTTCTCTCACTCTGGATCTTACTGTGGGGTTTTGTTGTCCTTATGTTAGAGACATCTGGACATCAATCAAAACAAAGGATTGGTTAGGGTTAGGGTTAGGGTAAGGGTTAAGGTTAGGAGGGGTTAGGCACCCTCTCCAGAGGGACACATAAAAGAGGCGATATTGCAGGTGTGACACTTTTCCTCATTTGAGTGAAAATGACCTGGTGAGTTTGTATGTCTCTATCCATTCACCCATCTACCCTTCCATCCATCCATCCACCCATCCATTCATCCATGCATGCATCCATCTATCTGCACATTTATCCACCCATCTACCATTTCACCAACCCACCCACTTATCCATATATCTATCCACCTACATACCTACCCACCATCCATCCATCTATGAAGTTTGTAACTTATATGTGATATTGCTAAGGGATGGATATATTTTATATATTTTTTAAAATGATAAAAATACATTTACAAATGAAGATGAGTTTGGTCTTGCTACTTAATTTGAGAATAGCTTTTAAAATGATATTATATGATAGACAGTTTCTGTGAATTGTATTGGCCAAATTCCTTGCTATTTCAAATTTTTTAAAACTGTTTGAAGCACTGACTTACAACAACAGAAGAATGTTCACTATTTGTATTTATTTAAACTAATGGTGAAGTCATAATGACACCAGCTTAAACTGTGTGTATACTGGTATAGAGCTTTCCAAACTTATTCATTACACACCACAAGTCAACAGGCTACAACCATGAACAACACAGTCGAGCCTCATACACAATGTTGATTGACAGAAATCATAAATAAGTGTAAACTGTGATTCCATCCTTTTAAAGTTGGGAACAGACAAAGCATGGTCAGAAGTTGGTGAGGGTCATTGTTCCAGGGGAGGGAGCTGCTGTGAGGATGCGCAGGGACTTCCGAGCGCTGCAGTGCTCTGTCTCTGAATTCTGAGACAATGTACAGACATGTCCTCACCCTGGGAAAACTAATGAATAGTGTGCCTATGATTTGGGAGCCCTTTGATAACAATGAAAAACAAAACCTCACTGGGTCAGAAGACATGGCTCAGAAGTTGAAAGGCACTTGATATTCTTGCAGAGGGCTGGAGTTGAGGTCTTAGCACCCACTTCTGTGGCACCCCAGGAGATCTGAGTCTCTTCAGAGACCTATAAACACATTACATCACAACACACGCACACACACACACACACATACACACACACTTAAACAAACTGTAAACAACAGCAACAACAACCCACAGTGGACTTGTGTTAAGTAAGTCAAAACTTGAAACCCTTTGGATCGGGACTTGACCCTGGGGCTCAGCCTGGACTGGCCTGAGACTGAAAAAAGAATCACAAATAGGAAGCGCCATGGTTGTGATTGGTTCTTTAGGTGATGAAGGCTTCTTGGCTGCAGGAGCTCTTGTCTGTTCTCAAACCTATATTCTGTGATGACAGATGCCCACCCTCTCCCTATGGCTCCCATTCACCCCTCTCCCATGACCCTCTTAGAATGGTAAGCTCCCATGCTGTGAAGCCTCAGGCTTCCTCCCAGCTTGGCCCATGTTGCACCTTCCTTCTGGCTTCCCTGGCTTTCCAGTTCCCCTCCCTGCAGAGGCAGGATGCAGAGGAAGGCCAGCAGAAGGCAAGAGCACAGGACAGGACCCAGGGGGCAGATGAGTACTTGCTTTGCACTGCTTTGTGTGAGTTTGGCTGAAGGGCAGAGCTGGTTTTGCTGGTTGTTGGTGCTCTCACCTATGGGGACAGGGCCTCTCATGGCAGGAAACCCTAGATGATTCCAGAGCTGGTGTGTCTTAGTCAGCTGGCTGTCACTGTGATGGAATACCTAAGGCTGACCATTTATACAGGTGAAAGGTTTAGATGGCTCATGGTTTGCACCATTCCTCTCCATGGTTAGCCTCTCATTGCTTTGCATCTATGATGAGGTTGCTTCTGGCATGTGATGGAGGAGCAAACTGCTCATCAGCCCATCAGCTAGGAAGCCAAAGGGCAACATAATCCAACTCAGGAGCATACACAGTCACCTAAGCGCCTCTCATTAAGCCTGACCTACTAAGGTTCTCCCCAATCCAAACCTTGGCCCTTTGTTGGGGAGTCTTCCGTATCATAACCTTGTACAGTGGGGAATGTATGAATGGAGCTCTGCCCAGCAAAATAAACCCTGATGGCCTCTGTCTGTTTCTCTGTCCCTGTATTTCTGTCTGTCACACACCTTGCTACTAATGCATCAGAATGCATTTTCCATTTTGATCCTTTTCAGCAGCTCCTTGTTACTGGGTATAACCCACAGCCCATCTATTGTCCTGAACTGAAACAAAGGCAGTAACCCAAGGCTGTTTTTCTCTTTCTGCCATGGGAGGCCTGCCTCATTCCTGGTCCGGTGTAGTGGTGAAGGCAGACCTAGCATGTGACAGTGACACCGAGGGAGAGTAAATCAAAGCAAATCAGAGATTTCTGGAGCGGAGACTGGCAGGAATAGACATAGAAGTTCAGGGTCAGGCACCACAGCGCACACCATGGTCCTAGTGCGTGTGCTTCAGGGCTGAAGCAGGAGGAAATGTGAGTCCAAGGTCAGCCTGGGCCACAGCAAGACCTTGTATTAAATGAAGCAGACAGAAGGAGAGCAGGGGAGGGAGGGAGAGATGGGAATGTTCTAGCAAAGAACTCTGGGTGGAATTGGACGTTTTCAAAATCACCCGATGTCCTTCCTACTTTGTACCTTGTAAATCCCGCTAAACTCTGTGCTCCAATGGCCATTTTCCTTCTGCTTGACCAAACCTCCATCCTTTTTATGTTTTAGAAACTGACACATGAGCGTGCTCTGATTTTCTCCCCAACACCGAGGAGGCTGAGTTAGAATAAACATTTCTCCCTCAGGACAATTTACATAGAGATGGGATTTTGCTTTGCAGAAAGGAGCAAATATAAATGGAAATGTCTGTGTGCACACTCAAAACCCAGGGTAAAGGGAATATCAGATTTAGTCTGGACTCCAGACAGCATTGCAGCTTAAGAGCTGGCTTTCTGCTCTAATATGAGACGGATCGATTTCTAGTAGGAAGGAGAAGGAAACATGTAAGCCTTAATCCCTGTACAGGGTCCTTGCAGGGATTTATCAAGCTGATTCTGGCTGTGAATCTCTGAAGGGAAATTTTTATTTCCCTCTTCGTAGATGTGGAACCTTGAAGGGAACATACAGAAGCTATAGACCCCAGAGTCAGGATTGTGACCTCTACTCTAAGGCCACCATTTCCTGTAGACTCACCAAACCACACCACTGCTTTCTTTTACTACACTGAACACAACTTTTGGTTACTTTGTTTCTAATGCTGTGCCGGGTGGCAGGCTTATTGTAAAACCAGCAGGTGTTCCCTCTTAGCGGAGTTTACTGATTTCAGAGAAATCAGAGATGCGAAGAAACTGTCAGGGAACATTTTGTACGTGCTTGAAAGTGGTTGGGCGTCTCAATAAATAGACTCCAACTGAGAACGTGTAGATGCTAGACGCTGTCCACTAAGGAATGCACCCCAGACAGAGGAAAAGAAACCATGGGAAAGCAGGGCAGGAAGCCCTGGAGGATGGATGCAGTTGGTAAGGAGAGGAAAGAACGTGGGGTAGCTGGCCAGAAGGGAGAAACCCCATTTCCAGCCTGCGCTGGCTGGCTTGGCCACAGTAAATCCATTTTTATTGTCATCAAAACGATTTTAACCTATTTTTGGAATTTGCTAAGAAATTATTATTTTAAATTTCAGTTATTCTACTGATCTTTATTTCCCTTTTCTATGCCTTTAAAATTTTTGCCTTTTCTGTAGAAGATAAGGTGACCCCCAGAAACAACTTCCCCTTCTATGTAGAGCTGCCTGTGCCATCCTTTGAAGTCCAAACTACATTGTCTTTCTGGGATTTCTGCAGATGATTGACAGGTGTGTAAGCATCCAAGACCCCATCCACTGAGAGATGACTGGACCCCAGAGTGTCCCCAGTATATTTCCTTCCAATCTTTGCCTCTGATTCTCCATAAGACATCATATAAATATAAAATAAAATTGGTTTCCTGTGTGTTTTGAGCTATAAAGTCACTGTGAGCACTTGTTAAAATTCTTGGTGCAGTCATGAGCTTTGGCCAACACTTGCGGATGCTCTTGTAGAAAAACAGCGAACTATTTCCTTACGATGGTCGGACAGCTTTACAGTGCCACTAGCAACAACCTACCAAACAAGCAGAGCCAGCTTTTGCTTGCTGCTTGCTTCTTCCCTTCCATTTTACAGATGATGCCCTGCTTGGGCCACCTGGGCCCTCCCACCCGACCCCTCCCACCCAGCCCCTCCAGACTGGCCCCGCCCACCTGGCCCCTCCCACCTGGCCCTTCCCAGGGGCTTCAGCACACAAAGCAATTTCCTGACCTAAGGCACCCATGACACTCACTTCCTCTACCTGACCCTCTTCCTTTGTCTCTTCAGAAGCTCTGGCTTTCTTGTTTAGACCTTGGGTTTATGCTCAAACCATATCATCCCCAAATAGATTTATCTGAGCAACTGATTATCAGTTTGATTAAGATTTTTCAAGATGGGTCAAAAAGTAGGTAAATATTGGAGGATGTAGGGTTTTTCAATAGGACATTTTAGGTTCATTATAACCTTGAATATTTTGACCATCTTCAAAATGTCCCTAGTCTATGTATGTTCAGTCCACAGATCTACCAAAGCCGGCTGTTTTTCCGCGTGGGAGCTTCTTTTCCTTAAGTTGTCAAGCATAGTTTAATGGTGGTTTTAAAGCCCTTGTCTTTACATTTCATCTGGGCTACGCTACCTGGCTTCCCTTGACTTATTTTTTCTTGACTTGTGTTCCATTTTCTTCTCTCTTTGCATACCTAATAATTTTTATTGAATCCTTAGCACAGTGAGAAACACATCATTGAGATATTTGATTTTGCTGTCTTCCTCCAAAGAATATTGATTTTTTTTTTAAAGCAGGCAGAAACAAAGTATTAGATATCAGTTCAGCTCGAGCCTTAATCAGATTGCTCTGAGTCTGTGCACATGGGTGAGCCAGGGGCAGACGGAGGATGAGCTGAGTTTATGAGCAGATTTTGAGATTCTCCCTCGGTGATGTTTCTTACAAGGATTTCCTCCCTCACTCCCCAGCTGCTGTAACTGCCTTTGTATTCACCTCCAGCTCCTCATAATGGACAACTGGACATCTGGAATCCCATGGAACTAAAAACTGTACAGCAAAGGAAGCAAGCGAGCGAAGACATGACCTAAAGTATGGGAGAAAACACTGGCCAGCTATTTATCTGTCAGAGTGTTAGGGTCTAGAATATTCCAAGAACTAAAACAAATCAAGAAAACAAAATGATAAAAAGTAGAAATGAATGTTGGCTCTCAAAATACAAAAGAAAGAAAAAAGGAAGGGAGGGAGGGAGGGATGGAAAGAGAGAGGAAGGAGGAGGAGAAGGAGGAAGAGAAAGAAAAAAGGTTTCAATGTACCTACCGCTTGCTGGTGTAACCCAGCCCGTGTACCACCAGATGCAAGGCAGAGACACTGTTTCCTGGAAGCTTATGGGTGAGTCAGTTTGGAGTGTACAGCATGACAGAAACACCAGCAGGGACTCAGCCTTAACAAGGTGGAATGAAAGAGCTGGCTCAGGAGACTTATTTACTAACTACCACATATGCATTAGAGCATGCGATGCCCCCCCCCCCCCCATATCACCAATATCTACAACAGCAGCAACAACAACAACAACAACAACAACAACAACAGAGCTACTGCTGTTCTTGGGAATACCCCAAAGGACTCTCCAACCTGCTGCGGGGATACCTGCACATCAGCATTCATTGTTACTCTATTCACAATAGATAGGGAATAAAATCAACCTAGGCATCCAACAGCAGATAGATAATGAAAATGTAGTGTTCCCACACCATGGAATTTTACTTAACTGTAAATAAAAACAAAATCATTAAATCTGCAGGAAATGGATCAAAATGGGAACTAGTATCACTGGTGATGGAACTGAGCTCCACAGAGACAGACATGTTTTCTCGAATGTAGAGGCTTCCTTTGAATTTTCAGATTTGTGTCTGTAACCTGAGTGCCTGTAGAGGTGAAGATGCCAGAAAGGAGATGGGATGGGGGAGTGGGAAGGGGAGGGAGGGAAGTAGGGGAGGAGGGAGAGGGGCTTTATGAAACAGAGGAGAGTAGGACACATTACCTGAGAGAAGACAAGGGTTCTGGGAATGCAAAGTTTAAATGGGGATGGGGGAAGAGTGGGAGAGACAAGGAGCTGGAGTGGGAAGCTAACCAAGGCTAAGATATGTGGAAACTTACTTGATAACCTAATTAAAAACACATCAGAAGGAGAAGACAACGAGGTGAAAAGGAAGAGGGGGTGAGTTTGAAGGAAGGTACCCAGCATATGTGGACAATGCTTTTCTTAGAAGTCATGTGCTATTACACGAAAATCCCAACGCTCCGTGTGGGACCTCCCAGAGACTTCCAGAACGACACGGTCGGTTGCGTTGGTCTCGATTGCTGACTAGGAGAGGTGACAATAACGCCATTGATTGCCAGACAGAGAGATCAAGCTAAGACTAAGCTGGAAGCTTCACAGAGCTGGAAGCCGCTATGTGGGCTGTTGGAGACATGGCGTCAACTATTGCTCCCAGATGTGAACATTGAAGACTACAATGTCAATCTGCCAGGCAAGAGGTCCCCACTGTGCAGCGGTGGTATGGCCATTGTGCGGTAACCAATTCCTGACTGGATATGGGCCTACTTCACAGGAGAGAGTTGTGCCTAGTCCTGTAAACCTCACCAAGAGTCCAGTGGAGACATGACAGGCCCTAGATGGCAACATGCTACTGTTGCTTTGCTAAAGTACACTGTCTCAAATTTCCTTCCAAATATTTATGTTTATAACCATGTCAGGGATGCTTTCAGTCTTGGCCAGAGAAGCTTCTATTTGTACTGGAAGGCAGTTCACACGCAGACTGGTAAATAAGTGAGCATTGAGTGTTCAGCTCTTAAGTAGGAGATCTGTATCACCCCCACCCCCAGGTGGCCAGACATCCTTGTGGGAAAGGAAAGGACGTGGAAAGGATGTAAGGGCAGGGGGATGGGAAACAGTGACTACCCTATGGACCTGACCTGGCTGTTAGACCCATGTACACACAGCACGTGTGGCTGTCTACTCAGGAACCATTAACATTCTATCATGAATGGGAGAGGGGCTTATGAAACTCTATCCTACCTGAAGGGCTTACAGGCAGCTAATGGGGGAGGGGGAGAGTGTCACATTCCTTAGTGGCGTGAGTTTTCTTTGTTCAAACAAATAAACAAACAACCCCCCCCCCCACCATGCAACCACAATTAACAAACAGCCCCTGAGATCCTGCAACCGCAATAAAACTCAGTGGGTAGCGAAAAAACAAAAACAAAAACAAAAACAAACAAACAAACAAAAACCCGACATGGAAGTGAGAGAAGGCCCTGGTGGGAAGAAGGGGGTCCAGTGGGAGGGGAACCAGTGGTGACTATAATCAAACTAATTATACACATTTCAAATTGTGAGAGAATAAGTAATGGTTTAAGAAATTAAAGTCTACTTAATGTGTATAGATAGGTGTAAAAGAAGAGATCCGGTTCATCACGATGGTAAGGCATGGTGTGGGATGTGTGAGGCAGCTGGCCACACTGCCTCGGCCTCAGGAAGCAGAGGCAGACGAGCGTGGGTGCTGTGCTTGTGTTCTTTGTCCTTTCACTCCGTCTAAGATCCTAGCCCATAGGATAGTGCAGACCACACTCAAGGTTAGCCCTCCTCCCTCCATTAATGCTCTCTGGAAACGCCCCGGCGACACGCTCAGAGACACTCTCAAAGGTTTGTCTCTTAGGCCACTTTTAAATCTCTTACATTGATGATGAAGGTCGACCATGCCAGCAGCGGAGAGGCAAGAAAGATGGCTTCTCCTTATCATTACAAGTGTAGTCATGACTGCAGTTTGTGGCAGGACAAGACTCAGTCCCTGCAGAATAATTCCCCAGCCAGGGAAGAGGCCTGCCAAGTGACATAGGCACACTCCCAACCCTGGGTGTTTCTGGGAGAAGCTCTGGCGTGGCTGAAAAGGGAGCGTACCCTGGCTTCCCAGGCCTGCAAGGCTGACTGGGCAAGCTGCACTCCAGATGTGTATGTCGTTCATTCACTGCTAGCCCTGGGTGCCGCAGTGTCCAGGGCAGTGGCTGTGCCACCTGGTGCTGTGGAGAGCCGTCTAGATGGACAATCACTAGCCACGTACAGCGTTGGGCTAGCCTGAATAGAGACATGTGCTAAAGGTAATGATTTTGAAGTGTTAATGAAGAAATGTTTGTAAAGTATCTCTTCAATATTTGTGCTGATTCTGTGTCTAAATGGTGATATTTTAACACACTGTATTGAATAAAATATATGATTGAAATTAATTTCTTTCTAATGTGGTCACTAAAACCACTTGGACTCATAGGTAGCATCCATGTTTATTTGTATCCGTCATCACTGGACGAGGTGACCCTCTCACTACTAGGTCCCGTGGAAGCAGGTAGCATCAGGTAGCAGGTTTCCAGTCTGTAAAACATACTCTCCACTCAAAGAAGTATAAAGAATAAAGATGTGATGTGTCCAAGGTTTGAAAACAAAGGTTATTGACATAACATCTCAGTGGGGCCTGATACACACCTGTCATGTTCCCACCCTGCCCTCATTTGGCACTACTCAAAGTCAGCGGATTGTGACATTTTGAGGGTCACATCCAGATGTTGTGTATATCCAGGGAAAATAAAACCATGCAAAGATTTCTTTCTTCATCTCTCTCAGAAAGGATGGTGTCTTTGCAGTGTTTCTCCCAGTCCCCTCTCCCAAATTCCAATTCCATGTGTTTTCTCTGATCACTTGCCCCATAAGACACCTGAAGTTAAAATAATTCCATTTTATCTCAGCAGAGGGCGTCCTTTCCTTCTGGGAGCATAACCAGCTCTTAGTCACCGAAGGCTAAGACTCTAAAAGAGGTCGTAAGAATAGTTTCAAAATTGGAAAGGATAGGCTGAGGCGCACTCATTATCCACCCTGATGACCTCATTTCCTGTGTGGGTTTTGCTCAGAATCCCATGTTCTGTTGAGGCTTAGCTAAGAGCTGGAATTTAGACTACCTACTGTCAACTCAGTGTGTCGCCTCATGAGCACCCACAGCTCTCACTGGGCATTTACTAAGTAAGAGTAGGCTTAACCCATTTATATTTAATGTAATGACTTATGTCTTGCAGGTCTAGTCTATTATATTATTTGGTGATTCTGGAATGTCCTACTTCATTTCTCATCTCTCTCTCTCTCTCTCTCTCTCTCTCTCTCCTTGACTTTTTCTAGATTGGCTAAATTTTTAAAGTATTATTTTTCTCTTGTATTTGTTTAGAAATTTTGTTATTTTAGAATCATCTATTTTTTTATAGCTAGTCTAAAATTATAGTTTCTACCAAATATTTTATTTTAACCTTGCATCACTGATCTTAACCTTGTTCTATATAGTTTGGTAATATCAAATTTTTACTTACATCTCAACTAACTTGCTATTTATCAACTTATAATTCTATGCAATTTTTACTAGATACGTTTGCTTGTCCTTATTTCTTTTTGTGTCTTGGGCCTTGGACTTTGGGTCTTTTATTTCACCCTTTTATTTTTTATGCTTTTATTTCACCCTTAAGTATGAGTTCTGGGACTTCCAAAACTCATTTAAGCAAATGATAATAGAATTTTTGATACTAGATGTTTTATTTATTTATTTATTTATTTATTTAGGCTTATGGAGACAGGGTTTCTCTGTGTAGCCCTGGCTGTCCTGGAACTCACTCTGTAGACCAGGCTGGCCTTGAACTCAAAAATCCACCTGCCTCTATTTCCCAAGTGCTGGGATTAAAGGCATGCACAACCACTGCCCATTTTATTGCCTTTTAACTTCCATTATTGTCTTTGAAAAATCAATTATTTTACACCTTTGAAGGTAACATGCTCTCCCTGTGTGTACACATACCATCAGCTCCTGTGGCTCCACTATGTTATATCTGGGAGTGCTATGTGTCAACATGCTAGTGTTCCTGATCTATGGATTTATGTCTTTCATCAATTTTTATATAAGCTTATGGTTGGTGACTAAAAATACCAGCAACTGCCGTCTCCAGTGCTCTTGGGTCTGCTTGTGTTGCCTGTCCTTTCTGTTGTGTTTGATTTTTCTCCATGTGCTTGTATCTGTGTATGAGTGGTTATTCTTGACACTCATATTTTAAGGTATTTGAGAGTCAATAGCATCTTTTTCCAAAGAGAATTTTCTTTTTCTTTTGATGAATTCTTGCACTTCAATTACAGATCGAACCAAAGCCAAGGTTAGTGGTTCTCTGGACTACCTCTGTAATATAAATCGGGACAGAAATTCTTTTCAAGAATTTGTCTACTTACAATTCATGTTGTCTGAAGAAGCTACCATTCTGGAATGACAGCTTGAAGTAGGGTGGGTGATTAGAGTCCTTGCCTTTGGTGGATAGCAAGTCTTGGCTTTTCCTCACTGACACCCACATCCCACAAAAGTACAGTCGAGGTACTAACTAGTTTTGCAAGGATTGGCAGATGCCCTTAGGATTAAATCCAACTTGAATGTTAGTCTTATTTTCTGGCTTTTTCACGTCTAGCTTTTCATTTTGTAAACCCTCACTATCTTGTTAATTTTTCACTGCTTTAAGCAATTCAAAGGTCTTTTCATCCATTTCTTTGGGCACCTTTAATGCGAGACTTGTCCAGATTTCCTAGTCTTCAATTACTAGAAACTGAAGTTTCTACAGATAGTCTTAAAGGAAAATCTTGGTTTTCTATTCTCACACCATGACTGTGAACTTTTCAGCTCCTCTCAGCCACAGTTCACGCACCAAGGGTTTAAATTACTAGAAATAACTCAAGGGAGGGAGAGTTCACTTTGGCTCATGGTTTGAGGGCACAGTTTATCATGGCCGAGAGGGCCTGAGGTGGGAGCAGCCCTCAGTCATGACTCCTCACCGTGCTGCACCTCCAGAGATCAGGAAGCAGATCTCTGGAGAGCAGGAAGTGGAGCTGGGCCATAATTCCCGAGACCCACGCAACCCATTTCCTTCATCAAAGCCCCACTTTCCAGAAGGTTCCCCAAGCTTCCAAAATAGCTCGAAGTGTGAATCGTATTGGGATATCTTGTTCAAACCATGACATGGTGGGAATGACACTGTGTGTGCTTCCGGGGAAGAGCTCAGGTGCCCTTGCAGCATTCACTCTCACACATCTGTCTGGAAATGGGAACTATCCCCACAGAGAGAAAGATGTCCGTGCCAACACAAGAAGAGGGTCCCGAAGCGAGGTGTCAGAGGTTAGAGCACTGACTGCTCTTCCAAGGGACCTGGGTTTAATTCCTAGTACCACATGACAGCTCACAACTCTCTGTAACTCCAGTTTCAAGGAATCTGATGCCCTCTCCTGACCTCCAAGGACACTGCACACACACATGGGCACAGATATATATTCAAGTAAGCTACACATAGACATTAAGTAAAATCTTTTTTAAATATGTTTTAAAGGGTGGCTCACGCCTTTAATCCCAGCACTTGGGAGGCAGAAGCAGGTGGATTTCTGAGTTCAAGGCCAGCCTGGTCTACAAAGTGAGTTCCAGGACAGCCAGGGCTATACAGAGAAACCCTGTCTCGAAAAAACAAAAACAAAACAAAACAAAATTAAAAAAATGTTTTAAAGGAGTGGAAATCCCAAGCAAAATGGGAGGAGGGGGAGATCTTTGGTGTAAATTGCTAAAAGACAAAGTTAAGGCAAAAGTCAAGTTAAGACAGCATAGATTGAGGCTCTCTACCTCAAATAAAACACTTCACAAGTTTCCTGAATGGGTCGGGGGTGGGGGGAATCGCTGCTTCTTATGACCCCATCAGTGCAGGGTGAAATGGCATCAGGGAAGCAGAGTCCAGGAGGAGATTCAAGCTCTTCACTTCCATTCGGATGGAGGAATGCCTTCTTGTAGTGACAGGAAGCTGTGAGCTGGCTGGAAGACAGAGTAAAGATTTTTTTAAACAAATAATTAAATTCAGAATTAGAAAGGATGGCACAGGCCTGTGATTCCCACCATCTTCAAAGCTGAGGCAGGAGGATTGTGAGTTGGGGGTCTGTCTGGACCACAAAGAGAAATCTTGTCAAAAGAAAGGAAGAAAGGGAGAGGGGGAGGGGGAGGAGGAGAAAGAAGGGAAGGGAGAGGGGGAGGGAAGGAGGGAGGGAGGGAGGGAGAGAGAGAGAGAGAGAGAGAGAGAGAGAGAGAGAGAGAGAGACAGACAGACACTAGGGAAAGAGAAGTGAGATAGATACCCATGATTATCTTGAGAATGTCCTGCCCAGAAAGTCTTGTGCTTCTTGGAGTCAGGGGGATTTTTGAAATGGAATCAGAGGAAAGAAATCGGGGCGGAGTGGGGAAATCCCAGAAAGTTCTGATTATTTCACAGCCTTAGTTGCTCAGTAGGCTTCCTTCCCTCCTCCCCGCTTGCTGCATCCCTCCTCCCCTGCTTGCTGCAACCCTCCTCCCCACTTGCTGCATCCCTCCGGCAGTCTGGGGAGGTTTCCTGCCCAGGGGCTTTGAACTGTGACAAGGTGGAGCCCTCCCTACCCTTTCCCCAACAAATCACAGCCCTGGAGGGAGCTCCAGACAAGTCAGTTTCCCTGAGCTGTCACCCGGTTTTGATGACTGAGGCCTCCTTAGTAAATGGAGTCCCATCTGAGTGATAGAAAAGAAATAACATGCTGTCAAATATAACTCCTGAATTTGTTATTTTTTTGTGATAATGTTTTCAATATGAGATTCGAAACGTCTGGAGAGATGGGGTCGGTAAAGGCATTTGCTAGAGAAGCATAACTTGGGAACTCAGCACAACATACACACACTCACAGGCATGTACAGTTACACACCCATATATGAACTGACACACACACATTGCACACACACATGCACATACAAGCGTACATGAGCACACAAGCATAAACACTCACAGCACCCCACACATATCACACACACACTCATACACACACACACTCCACACACTCATTTACATACACGCACACATACATGTGCATGTACAAGCACACACACACTCACTCAGAGAACCATACACATATCACACAACATACTACACACACACACACACACACACACACACACACACATGAGGTAATGTTATTTCTGTTTGTAATATAAGGCTTTCTTCAACATTACCCCAACCCCACCTCTCCAGTCCTCAGCAGCATGATCTCTTAGCAATAACCCTAAGGGAAGGAAATAATCCAAGGAATTGTTGAATACTGGGTGCCTGGTGTCAATCAAGACAAGGGCCTGCTGTCAGATCCCAGAGTTGAACACTACCTCGGAGACCAAGGACCCAGCACAGCCAAGACCAGCCTCCCAGCCCGTCTGCAGCTCTTCCTGTAACCAGAAGTCTTTTCCTGTGTTTGAACTTGCCACCAATGGCTGTCCTACCAAAGGTAAACAGCAGAAGTCTGGGCAATCCTCTCTGTTCCCAAAAGAAAGCTTTTAACTTTTCTTTTGGAGGAGGAAAAAGGGGGTTGTTTGAGGACTGGGTGGAGGAAGGGAGGGAGGAGGTTAGACAGGAGGAGACACAGTGACCCCAGAGGCTGCCCTGCTGTGGCTCTTTCTTCTCCTTTCTCTCTTCACCTCTCGCGTTATTTTTGGCTTGCTCTGTTGTGCAGGCCACCTCCCATTCACTGATAGGTACTTTGAACATCGGTCATAGCAGGTCACCTGCCAAGCTGTGTGCCTCTGGTCACATCGCTCTGAGAGCTCCCGTTCATTAGCTTCAAAGCCCTGCACAAGTGGTAACTTGCCTTCTTCAGGGTGGGTATTAAAAGAAGGGGAAGCCTGGGCCAGAGTTACAAAACCTGTGACATTAAGGCTGGAAGAAGAAGAAATAAGAGCTGAAGAATAGTGGTGTCTCCTGCTGGGACTTTGTGGAACAGGAAAGAAGGGGACAGAGGCAGAGCTGAGCATGTCTAGTCTAGTTACCCCACTCCTTGGATTTAACACTGTTTGTAGAGGAGGCTCAGCCTGCCACAGAGGTGGCTCAGCACCAGCGACACCTCAGGAATGGGATTGGCGGGGACTCTGGAAAATAGCTGGGGAGAGGGCTCCACTTCACCTCCTCTTCCTGGTGTCGTTTTAATTTTTGATTCAGTCTGTCACTCAACAGAGCAGCTTGTGACCAGAAGTGACTTCCTGACAGTGGTCAGAGGGTCCAGTTCAACTCCCATGAAATCTGAATTCTGTTGTCTCTATTCGCTTTTAAGTAATATGAGCTTTTGGTCAAAGGGCTCTGTGGATTTTTCACCTACTTAGAAAATGATAGACTTCTGATGTCTAACTTTCTGAGCACTAACCGGTCGGTATACACGAGACAGGTGTGTATCTTTTACTGTATAAAGCAGTTAATAACTTTGTCACAGTGTAAAGCCTACAAAGAAAAGACAGTTAAAAGGAACTCACCTTAGCTCCTCCACCCTCCTTAGCTCCACAGATGCAGGGAGAGAAAGCAGGCAGGAGGAAGATGTCACGAGTGGAGGATTGTCATCTTCCAAGGAACCCCACGGCATCTACCTGTTGTCTCTGTTGAAAACTCTGAGAAGACTGAGCTCAACCTCCCTTGGTCGGTGTTTAGGATGCGATGGTTTAGATGTCGTGTCTAGTGTCAGACTTTGAAAGCAGCCTATGAAGAGTCTCAGCCAGGATATCTGGTTTGAAAAGGCAGAACCGGAAGCTCTAACCCAGCAGCCTCCTGGGTACTTACTGTGTTAGTCTTTTGTTTTGTTTTTTTTCCCAGAGCTGAGGACCAAACCCAGGGCCATGTGCTTGCTAGGCATTTACTCTACCACTGAGCTAAATGCCCAACCCTGTTAGTTATCTTTTGCTGCATAGAAAAATGAATTGGCTAAAAACAACAGCAATGAAAACAAAAATAAAACAATGATTCTGTGACCTGAATATATTCCCTCAACTCCTATGTTAGGGAATTAGACCCAGGTGTGGTGATAATATCAGGTGGTGGGGCCTTTAGGAGTGATTACGTCAGGGGCACCTGACTTCATGAGCGGATTAATGCTCTTCTCACAGGACTGGATCGGCCACCTCAAGATTGGGCCGTTATGAGCTGAGACATCCCCTGTGTTCTGTCTTCCCAACAAGGGCCTGCTTGGCCCTCCACTTCCACCAGGCTTAGACAGAGGAAGGTCATTGCCAGCTATAGTTGTCCAAGCTAGGACTTAGAGTCGGTAGAACCGAGCTAAATAGTCTTTCTTTTACATATGCAGCAGCACAGGGATGGGGATAATAAGTAATTATTACCTTTTAGATTCTGTAAATTAGGAATGCATTGGTGTTTTGTCTCAGAATCTCTCATGAGGGTACAGTGGGAATGGCAGGGCCTGCAAGGGCTGCTGTCACCTGAAGGCACCAGGGCAGCCAGCAGATGGCCTCCACTGTCCTCTATGTGCTCCACAGACTGCTTGGGTGTTGGGGCAAGCAGCTGATTCCCCAGAGCAAGCAATGGGACAGGAGTGTGAGGATGAGACACCCTGGCGCCTTTAATGTCCTTGTCCCCTAGGTCACTCACTGCCACTATCACCTAATCTTTTTTCTTTAAGAAAGAGAAATCACGGAGTACTGCCACAGGATGGGCATTCAGGTGTTTTCCAGGAAATAATATCAAAAAATGTGTAGGCATATTTTAAGACTATCCTTAGGTTCATTTACACATAGAATATTTTTTTCTTAGAGAATTTTATAACACACGACAGGCACAGTAGCATTTTTAATTAAAGCAACATTTATTTACTTCATGTGTAGGGGTATTTTGACTGCATGTACATATGTGCACCAAGTGCATGCCTGGTACACACAGGAGTCAGACAAAGATGTCAGATTCCCCTGGAACTGGAATCGTGGATGGTAGTGAGCTGCTGTGTAGGTGCTGGGGACTGAACACAGGTCTTCGGCGAGGACAAATCCCCCTAACCAGTGAGCAATCCATCCAGCAGCCCCAAGTAACATTGTATCTGTTAATACCGCACTGCATATTTTTAAAGCAAAACTGTTGTCTCATTATTATCACCTACAAAACTAGTAATAGTTCCATAATATTTATAGAAATTACCCACGACTCTGACATTTTGAAAGAGATTACACATAGAGGTTCTTATTTCTAGCTTTTGATTTTTAAATAACAAGGTCTCATAATACCAGCGTTGTGTTCTCCCATGGCTATAGAGCATCTTTGGTGATTCAGGACTCTTCAATTATTCTTTCTCCCCATCACATCCTCTCGGATTGCATATGAACATTATTCTACACATTTGTATTAGCTGCTGGGCTCATTTAAGTATTTGCATTTCTATTCAAATATAGTCTAGAGCTAGTGAGGCCAGATGATAGGCTTGTAGAAGAGAGGAACCTGACCCTTATGAGCTGAGTCTCAGAAGACTGAGAAGAGAATCTCAATGGAGTTGAGTTTTATCAGATTATCAGTGACCTTGGGTCTTTCTCTTGGGGGAAGGTTCTGGGGTTAGTTAATAGGTCTTGAAATTCCAAATAGATATTCCTATGACAAGTCTTGACTCGGAAAGCTTAGAGCCATAAACAAGCCAGCCAGCTTTGGAGGCCCAGATCCGGCCAAGGTTCAGTGCTAATTCTCCTCTGCTCCTTCTGTCAGGAACAACTCAGTGAAGAACATGGGATCAATGAAAATTCGTGACACAGAGCTGTCGGATGATTTAGTGTCTACAAAGGAGAGTTTTTCTTATTTCTTGTGTGGCGTAATATAGAAGATCCTGGGGTGCTCATAGCAAGCCTGGAGGAGAGGACAGGCCTTGCAGCCTTGTAAGATGACATTGAAGTTGGCTCTTCTGAATTACAGATGTGAATCCTGAGGGACATGAGCATTAACCTCTGGCTTGACAACGCATCCAGTGACTTTAGGATGTTGATAGGGATGTACTACCTCATATTTATCATACTAGATATGTGAAGCTCAGAAGGTGTGTGTGTGTCTTCTTTAGTTCCCTAAATGTATATCCTAAAATTCTTCCTGAAGAATTGTTGTTCACCAGTTGTCAATAATGTAACCATAATCACATAAATGGAGCTCCTGTCCATTGCTGGCTATTTTGGAATTATCTCTGTAGACCAAGCCAGCCTCAGACTCACAGAGATCTGCCTGCCTTTTCCTCTCTAGTGCTGGGATTAAAGGTCCATGCCACTAGCCCTGGCTCAGACATGCTTGAGGAGGTAGTAAGTAATCTGTGAGGTCAGAGAAGCTAAGCCTGTTTTTGTTTGTTGTTTTTGTTTGTTGTTTTTGTTTGTTTTGTTTTTGTTTTTGTTTTTTTTTCCCCTTAGTTTCAGATGATCTTTACAACTATGTGTATCTAGTTCTAAACTACAGATCCACCTTGTGCATCAGAGTCTGCTTAGAAAAATGTCAACCTTGGTTCTAACATGGAACAGCTAGTATGCACTCTCTTCAACTCCAGTAGTTTCACCAACTTTCAATACATCATTCACACTCACCACCTTCTGGCTATCTTTAGGAATGCTTGATCGCTTTCTGATGACAACACTGGTGTGTGCAACTCTCTTGGGTGGGGCTTGATAAGCCTAGGCATAAGACTACATATTGATATAGTAAGACAGTGAGCAGACAGGAGGTTGGAGCAGAATACAGTCAGGTTAAGTAGCAGTTTTGAAATCAAGGATGGAATTAGAGTCATGGTGGATGTCCTTATTTGTCAGACATTCATAAGATATTTACATTTATACCACACATTGCCTATCTCCTTTCTCTTACCACACAACCTACCAACCCATCTCTCAAACTGTCATGGTTAGCCTGTGTCCAACATAAGCACGCCCGACTGGATTTCTCCTAGTCCTCACCGAGAACATCACCGTAGCCTATACACCTACCATCTACTTTCACTCGTGCCTCTCCACAGCCCACCTTTGCACATTGACCAAGCTAGTATTTCTGAAGTTCCTTTGTGGCCATCCCATCTCTCCTATGAAAGCTCTGACGGGTTTTCATCCTTCTTGTGACCAAGTACAAAGTCCGCACTCAGACCTATTGTGCTTCTGCCTAAGTGAGTTTTGCTTCGCCAACTTTGCTTGGCTCCTGCTTGTTCCTTTGAGCCTCAGTTGACATGCAGATTTCCTTGGAAAAGACTCTCTGTCTAAGGAATGATAATTGTTTGGTATCCAGGCATGGCTTGTTTAATTTGCTGAATGTATCTCTCTCCTCTCCCAGACAAACGAAACCTAGAAGCCTGTTAGCACTCACAGCCTGGAGCCTTCTGGAGCTCGGACTTGCTCACTAGTGAGCTTCTGGGCTACGGTGGCTTCTACACTATAAACCACAATTTCTCCAATTTTAGGGGTCATGTGTTGTGTTTGTACTACTTGATAGGCACTGCTTGTGGAGAGGCCTAAGCCTCTCTCCATGGCTTAAAATTAGGGCTCTGAGCCAGAATTCATAGGGTTTGAGATCTTACTGGTTGAGAACAACATGTTCTCAAACACAGAGGCATGGACTGTGGCATCTATGTTACAGGGCTGTTGTGTCTTTAGATAGGGCCTGACATGCAAAAAGCCAACAGTGCTATCCCTGGTGCGTAGTGAGTGTTGGGTGCATATGATAGACCTCCTTCTCCAATAAACTTGTTCATATCACTTTTGGGGCAAACTAAACAAAAAAACTAAAACTAAAAAGAAAGAAATTAATGTTTTAGTTGTTTTGAGAGTTGGGTTTTTAAAAACATTGTGACTTGGCGAGAGAAAGACAATAAACCAAATAAACAATGGATGACTCAAGGTAGTTTCAGGCTAGGCAACCCTTCAGCACTTTAAAATGGCAGAACTCTGCATGCCCACATGGAACCCAGAGGTCAATAGAGGCTCACTGTCCACAGAACCCCAAGAGGACTTTAAATCTACACCATGGGGCTAGAGATCAGGAGCCATCTTCTCCAGGATCCCACAGTCAGTAAGGACATCACCCTGATAGCTTGTTCTAGATTCTCAGGTACCCTGCAAGCATCTCCAAAGTATCATCACATCCTCAAAACAAAAGATATGATTAAAAAAAGAAACCCTGAATGTCATGTATCCCATGTGTGAGGAACTGGATGCCAAGGGAAATCAAAGCAACCAACCAACCAACCAACCAACCAAATGTTGAGTCACTAGAGTGGAATCTCCTCCCAGAGAGAAGTGAGTCCTACCTCTGACCTTTCAGAAGTCATCTGCTAGGGACAGATGCTCTGCTGTAACTTAGAAAATGACTCAAAAGTTCATCTTCAGGAAAGCAGACATGTAAATTGTGATGTAGTACCAGCCTGCAGTACCAGTCAGCAATGCGATGGGAATGAACTACACACACACTCAACACCTGGGGAGGAATCTTGCAAATGTCAAGGCTGAGAAACCCTCTCCTCACCCCCACCCCCACCCCCACCCCCACCCCCGAGCAGATAAACAAAGGCTAGCTTCGTACTTTATGCAACTTCAAAAGCAGGTATGCACACCTGTTGTTAGACACAGGCAGTCAAAGGAGCACGAGAGCCCTCTTTCTGGCTGTGAACGCTGCCTGCTCAGACAGACAGATTGCTGGAGTTTCTCTGGTCAGTACATGAAGATTTTGGTACATTTTTCCTAATGTACACTCTGTTTTAATGCTGGATCCTCACCTCTATATCTAAATTACTACCAGGGTGAACAGACAGCCCCGGAGTTCTTGTCACTGTAACTGGAGATGCACAAGTTGGGATGGTTTAAAATTGGCAAGCTGTGATGAACTATGCGCACAAAAGGACAGAGCAAGCTGGGTCTGATGTTGGGTTACTAGGTTACTACTTGGGTCCCGTCATTATTTCTCTCCCAAGCTGATAGGCCTGCAGCCCTTTCTGGCCAGCTCCAGTGATCTCTATAATGAGCTATGCTATGTGGAGATTATGGAGGGGGTCTATCCCCAAGTTACATCCAGGCCACATGCGCGTCTTCACAAGTGCCCATTTCCTTCTCCCTCAGTAGGATTCAGAACAGCCTCCAGGAGCTTAGGACCTGGCTCCGATCTCTTTCAGGAGGCCTAATGGGAGGGACAAAGGAGTTTTCAGTTTCTGACACCCGGTGGGTGATGGGATAAGAATCATAGGTGACTTTCTATATGACTGGCAGTGCAGGGAAAGAGGAAGAAGTCTTTCTGTGGCTCTAGCAGGCAGGTTACAGTTAGGTGTCTGCATGGAGCAACCTCAGAAGCCCAATAGAGGCTGATGGCTGGAATCAAAGCCCAGTGCACTGAATGGACTTGTCGCTGCCCATGTTCTCTTGGGTGGGTCAGTTCACTTTGAGAAAACAATCCGGACCAACGTGACAGTCACCACATTCTGAACTTGAAAGGGAAATCCTTTGGATTGGGACTGGACTCCTGGGGTTCAGCCTGGCCTGAGGCTGCAAGAAGAATCACAAATAGGAAGCGCCATGGTTGTGATTGGTTCTTTAGGTGATGAAGGCTTCTTGGCTGCAGGAGCTCTTGTCTGTTCCCACACCTATGTTCTGTGATGACAGATGCCCACCCTCTCTCTCCCTATGGCTCCCATTCACCTCTCTCCCACGACCCTCTTAGAATGGTAAGCTTCCATGCTGTGAAGCCTCAGGCTTCCTCCCAGCTTGGCCCATGTTGCACTTTCCTTCTGGATTCCCTGGCTTTCCAGTTCCCCTCCCTGCAGAGGCAGGATGCAGAGGAAGGCCAGCAGAGGGCAAGAGCACAGGACAGGACCCAGGGGGCAGATGAGTACTTGCTTTGCACTGCTTTGTGTGAGTTTGGCTGAAGGGCAGAGCTGGTTTTGCTGGTTGTTGGTGCTCTCACCTATGGGGACAGGGCCACTCATGGCAGAAGTCTCGAGGCCAGAATTGGATGCATGTCAAGAATGAAGCCCGCCCAGTTCTTATAAACATTCAGAGCAACCTTCTTACATGGCTTCTCTGGTTTTGCACGTGTTCAGTCAGACAGGTACAGGCACACAGGCAGACAGATAGACAGAAATGAAGATATACTCAGAAAATGTGGGACAGACACTCAATGTTGTAGATCATAGTGCCCAGTTAAAGCATATAGTAGACTCTGAACCAAGCCTCACTTTCTGTGAACCCATCTTTCCTATAGCAATCTATGAGGCATATAGTCTCCACCCCATTTTTTCACTATTGAGTAAATCAAGGAAGCAGCTTATGACCAATGTTTCTTGTGCCACCACAAAGAACCACACAACTGCTGGTTCCTGTTTGTGGTGACAATGGTCTCCACTGAATGAATGGAGGGCACAAAAATCACAAAGCTAATTAGATGATTTGGCCCCAGCTCCCTCTGTCAATGTAGCCATCCCTCACTGAGCCCAGGCTTGCCCAGTGAGCCCCAGCTCCCACTGTCACTGCAGCTATTGCTCATAGAGCCCAGGCCTGCCCACTGAGCCCCAGCCTCATCTTCAGTAAAGGATGCTCACCCCAATTCTTCTGCTCCCACTCAGCTTTCTCCCTCCTCTTTCAGAAACAGATTGATTTATCTAAGACCTCAGATGGTTCATAATATTCTCAAAACAAATTAGCACCCTCCCTCCAGTGCTTCAGAGGTGACTACATCCAAGAAAGACAGGACAGTGTAAACAACAGTCAGAATTAACTGTGGCTGGCAACGCCACACTAAGTGGCTTCTCTTCCTTTTTCATCCATCTGCAAAGATGGAACCGGACTTGGCCCAGTGCACAGAGATCAGTGGGCACTGCATAAATCTGTTTGACTGTGAGGAACTTGAAGAACCTAGAGCCAGCCAAGGAACTGGAGCAGTGCTGGGGTTTCAAAGCAGCTAGAAAAAGTCAGAAGGCCTGGGTGGCCAGCCACTGTGCCCTTGGGTAAAGGCTGCAGGTTCCTTCTTGGTTAGCATAGCAACCCAGACTTTCCCTGGCTGAGAGTCAGAGTTGACATGACATGATTTGTTCCTTTTGGGCTGTGTCACTTCTGTAAGGCATATACCAGAGCCTGCGACTAGGAGAGCCTGCGACCAGGAGAGCCTGCATTTGTTTGGGCAGGACAGGGCCACTCAGGGCTTTTCATGTCCTGAAAGCTCCCAGGGCAGAGAGCATATCTGGGGAATTCATTTTTGTAAAGATTTTCTTTCTTTCTTTCTTCCCCCTCCCCTTCCAACATTTTGTTTAAGAGAAAATGAGATGTCTATCTTCTGTTTCCTTATTTTTTTTCAGGAAAGCGAAGGGTTGTTGACTTCCGCCCTCTCCCCTCCCTTCCTTCCTTCTTCCCGAAGGTACTCATCTGAGAAAAAGAGAACGGGGTATTGTTCCTGTTCTCCTTCTTAAGTCACTTGAAACACTGTCCCTGCGAGTCCTTTAAGTTCCCTGCAATCGGTACACAAGAGAAAGAGGGAGAGAGAGAGAGGGAAAGACAGAGACAGCCAGAGACCAGGTAAAGCGGTGGGGGCTGCTGCCTCTCAGCCCTCAGGAGCTGGTAAGTGACCATGTACTCCTTTCTACCTTCATTTCAATGTCCCTGTGATAGAGGCTGACCGGGCATCTTCCACAGAAACCACCTCCCTGGTCTGCTCTTTAATCAAAAGGTGTGACTGATGGGTGGCCTAGAGTGTAAGCTCATGCCTCTTTGCAGAAGAGAATATTAATGCTTTGCAGAGCCGAGGCTCGCCAGAAGTGGAAATGGGATTGTGTTGGGGCTGAGGAGGTCGCTGTGTTAAATCTGAATTGTTTTTGTCATAGGCGACTTGGGTTTACTAGGAACCATTGGGACATGTGGTGTGCCCCACTTGAGGGGGTCACTGCTCCCAGGACTGCATTCTGGGAACCCTCTCAGGGTGTCTGTTGAGAACTGTGATTCGCTCATGGAGTTTTGGTATATTTATTGTCTGCCTTGAAGAGTCTTTCTCCTGATTTTTTTTGTTTCCATTCTGTAGTTCATCTCCCCAAGGAGAACTGTTCATGCATGACTGTTGCTCTGTCCCTAAAGTAGGAGGGAAAGGAAGGGAATACCTCTTTGGAATAGTGCTGGGGGGGGGGGGATTTGGGAGAAAGGTGCCCCATGTGGGTTAAATGTAAATGTACCGTCCACTGTCAATGCGGAGTGTCATGTGTCACACAGAAGAAGGCAGGGATTCCAAGGCATTAACTTCAGTTTTGGAAATCAGTGTGTGACTGGACTGGGAGGATTTAGATTGATGGCTTGTGTCAGGAAGAATGAGAAGTTAAGCCACAGATGCAATTGAAAAACAGTCACCCAGAGCCTTCTGTTCTAAAGCGCCAAATAGAACACAGCAAGGTAGTCAGGCTTATATATACACTGTGCCACCAGCAGTTAAACGTCTGAGTTGCTTCCATTGCGTTTGACAGAGAGGGTAGTGTTACCAAGAACTTATTATGGCAAGCCAAGAGGGAGCCGGCATCACGTTGTCAAAAATAGGTTAGCAAGGTCAAGCCAAGACTGGGGCACGGCTGCTATTAATAATTTCATCCAGTGAGGTGCTGGATGGTAGAAGGCAGTGGCCACGAGTGCTTCTCAAACCATCGATTCCTATGGTATCGATGGGTAGAAATCCGCAGGGTATGAGCAGCATAGTAAAGTAGTTCCACATTTTAGAATTAATTTGGCCAGATCATGTTTTAACCACAATCGCGTAATTAATCTTTATTTGAAACTGAGTTGTCATCTTAATGAAGATGAGACAGTCTAGCAGATCTGGATGGTTAATGTAGGTTTGTTATTTTATTTTTTAAAAAGAGACTTTCCCTAAAATCCCCATAAAACAAGCTACATGGAAGAGACAGGATTAGCAGTTGCCCCTTAAGGATGCAACCGAGTGTAACCGTGGTGGCCTGAGGTGCCCGGCTCTTCCCTCACCTGCCCCAGCCACCGCATCCCCGTGCATCCCCAGGCCAGCAGCCTCCAGGACTGATCTTCTCCAGCATTTTGCATTAGGACTGGTCAATTGCGATCCCAGGAGAGATGCCGGGTGGCACACAATCCTGCTTGACTCCTTTCAGTTTCATTTCTCCTGATATTATTAATGCCATGCCCGATGGATGGGGACAAACAGCTTCAGGGCCACTCTAAGGACAAGTCAGGCAAAAGTGAGGAGACTATGTTTGCTGTGGTCCTTCCTGGGGGCCAAGACTAAGGAGCTGGGAGTCATGAGGTCATTGCCAGGATGGCTGCTGGATACTGTGGAGGTGGAGGTGAGGTTCAGGAAAAAAAATCCTTCAGCGACATTAGCCTAGGTCACTGCTACACAATCTATCTTTTCCTCAACACCAAAGAGTGAGTTGACATTTGTGGAAATTTCCAGAGTGATTCTTCTGTAGGGACATCATGGGCTCCTTTTTGATAGCATGGGAAATTCCAGTTTAAAATGATCCAGAACCTTGCTCATACAATAGTTCACTGATTAATTTTATGCCAAAATGGTACCAATAGCTAAATTACCAACGAGTCATCTGCATTTGGGGGGTGCTAAGGGTTGAACTTAGGCTGTGTGCTAGGCACATGTTCTTCTCCTAGCCTCTGCCCCATGCTCGGTTAAGCACTGTTTAGATCACAGCATGCTCTGTCTTCCACAGGGCTGTGTGAGCATGCATGACTCAAGTCAGAGCAAGCAGAGTGTAGAAAGGATGGGACACAGTGAAACAAGCTGAGCTTGAGTTTCAAATTTGTCATTTACTGATGGAGACAGGGGTTTGGATCGGGTCTCTAAGCTAACTCTGTGTCTCCCAAATGTAAAACTGCTTTCATACGATATATTCTGAGGATGAAGCGAAACCAGAGCTAGGAAGCAGCTCGCACAATACTCGAGACCTCGCAGGAGTCAGCCATTGTCAGATCTTTTTTCGGACTCATATATTGATACTTAGGTGGCTGGCCTGGGTTTTGACAAGTTGAGAAAATAGACTAAAACTCTTGACATGTATTTATTCTTGATACTATACCAATGATCTATCAGATCATTCCTTATAATTTTCAAGTTGGACACACCCTGAGTACGCATATTCCGAACCTTGAAATCACAGGACACAAAAGCCCGGTATTGTTGGACATGCTCATGTCCATCCGTCTTGAAGGCGGAGGTGCTGCAGACCTTAGCTGCATGTAGTGACAGCCTCACTCCAGCCTCCACTGTTGGGAAAGGCTTCCTTTGGGACCACACTTCTGCCCTGAGACACACGTGGGAAGGGAGCTGAAAGATGCTATAGACATTGGAACTTCCTCCCATCTACTTCCCCATGCTCATGGTTTTCACTGCCGTGACCTCTTCCCTGGCTGTGCAGGACTGTAGAAACTCATTCCGAATACGACGGTGGCCGTGCCATGACTTAGAGGGGGAGAAGAGGGAGTGGAAGTGACATGAGGTGTTGTGCCCTCTTCCTAAACATCCGGCAGCGAGCGCTCACCCCAGATTCATCAGTAGCAAGGTGTCAACCACGGGTGTGTGCACTGGGTCGGGGAGGAGGCTGTTGTTTCTCTCTCTCTCTCTCTCTCTCTCTCTCTCTCTCTCTCTCTCTCTCAACTTTACCACCAGCAAGTCTGTTAGCTCATCAAGTAAAAAATGATACTTTTATTTAGCAACCAAACTCCCCCCCACTTTCCAAAAACAGAACAGGCAACACCAAACGAGCCAGAGTCTACTGCCCAGAGCCCAAGCTCCTGAGACCCTTGCTTTAGAGTAAAGGCTCTGATACAATGGAGACTAATTCAGACACCAACCTAAGAAGCACAAATTCAAACTGGGCACCCCACCCCACTGTGCAAAAGGTGCCTTTCAATGTGGGGTGGTGCTGGAGAAATAAGGCCAGATTGGAAGTCAGATCATATGTGTTCTGATCCAGACTTCTTTCCTTGCTTGGACCTCTGTTTTCTCTGTGGAGAATGACAGGGTTGGATAAAGTCAACGATGAGAGTAAGTGAGAACCACAGAGAGGGACCAGCTTCTGTCAATTGTCATATCAGGGCCTAGAACAACACATAGAATACAATGATGCAAAACGAATATTTGTTGAATAGATGAATTATAAATGAATGGGCTGCCCAGTGGAGTGAAATCTCTTTATATGACAAAAACTGAAGCAATTAATTAGTTAAGGGAGGAAAAAAACAGGTCAAGCTTTGGGCCAAGGGAAGGTCTAGCCAATCCCACACCGGAGCTGACTGGAATCCTCTGAGTTTGTTCTACTGTAACATATGGGGCGGCTGCGAGTGTATTAAAGGGTCAAACTGGCAGGTAACCCACCTACTTGCTCACGGGAGATAAATACATATCAGAGGGATACATGGAGAGACTATTGGCTGCATTTCATATTCCATTCGTCTTCTGGGCAGATGATGGGTGAGCAAATTGTTTTTGGCAAGAGAAAGAATGACTATTTGTTTTCCCTTGGCTGAAGAGCTATGAGCCAGGATTCAGCCTTGAGGGAATGAAGGCAACACTCTTGTGAATATCGAAGGCAAGGCTGTGCATGCCAATTAAAAGAGAACAACAGCTGACAGAGCACAGTTCTCCATGGGACGAGCGCAGGAGAGAAGTGGGAGACCCTTGTGGAATGCACTTCACTTCATTAAAACCTGTCAAGACAGGCAAAACTGGCTGGTTCCAGCCTCACTCATGTATTTGGTAAATTTAGAGTGGAAAATGTAAATGCTTAACGGCAAGTTGGGATTGCGGGTGATACTCATCACGTTTGATAACGGTGCCCAGGGATTCTGCTATTGTAGTAGGGTCCGCAAAAGCTCTGTCTGTCTGTGTTGATGAATCCTGTCTCCTTAGGAGCAGTCCCACACACAAAAGCTGCCCTGCAGGTGGCAGGGGTCTTTCTCTTTCATCTTGAACCTGAGAGTTTCCCCAAAGTGATGTCACTTGTATTCAGCTTCCTCACTAAGAAAGTAAGGGCATCTGTAGCTGATATACCTTAGAAATTGGCACTCTCCTTCAGGCAGGATGCCACAAATGTGGCCCAAGGATCCTCAGCAGGACATCACCTTAAAACCTGTTAGGAATATGGAACCTCAGGCTCCACCCCAGACCTGCTGTTCTCTTCTAACATTGAACCCCAAATCACTGTTCCACACGATTCTGCTACATGTTCTAATCTAGGCAGCACCAGTGTAGAGGGTTCACTTCTGACACACAGCATTGCAAACCATCTGTTAACCGTGACCCTGTCTAAGACAACAGGACTGTCCGTTAACAGCAGCATTTCTAGACTGGTCTTTCTTCTGCTCAGCTCAGAGCAATATTTGACATGCATATTGTGGTATCAACAAGCAAACAGACTCCTCCCCAAAGATCCCAATCCTCAGGGAGCTCCAATCCAGGGTATTGCTTTCTAGTGTGTCTTAGGTGCCAAAAATCAAAGTCACCCAGGGCAGAGCCCTAATTCTGGAAGACAGCAGGAATCTGGGGTGAGGGAGCAAAGGGCTCTGTCGGTTGCCCAAGCCAGCAACCCAGGAAGGAGAAACCCAAAGGCCGAGCAGTGGTGACAATCTGGGGACACAATACTCTAAAAAGGAGTTCTGCCTTTATAGCAGTCTGAGACCCAATTTAATTTCCAGCACAGAAAAAGATATCTAAAAAAAGATATCTAAAAATAAGAGATGGGGGAAGGGTAAGAAAGAGGGAGGGTGAGAGGGGAAGAGGGAGAGAGACAATGAAAGGGACAGAGAGAGGGAGGGAGAGAGAGAGAGAGAGAGAGAGAGAGAGAGAGAGAGAGAGAGAGAACTCTGCTAGTGTCTTCTCTTCTCTAGAAATTTCCAGAACACGGACAACAAACCCGGCTGTCAGACCAGTGTCTCAGGGATTCTGTGTCCAGCATCAGAGCCAAAGGGGAGATGCCAGGACACATACCTCACTCCCCTCATCTAGAAAAGTCTGCGGAAAGAATCCTTAGAGTTTCCTTTTTGCTGGGGACTCACCGTTCTCTTAGAACAGAAGTCAAGAAGGGGCTATTGTTGGAGGGGTGGGGAAAGGAAGCCGGAAAGAGCAAGGGAGAGGACAGGAAGAGCCTCTGCGAGCTGCAGCTGGGACCCAAGAGGGCCTCTGCCTGGAGAGATGCAGCAGCTTCTCCTTCACTGGCCCACGTCCGTCCGTAGCAGTGCGGGGAGCAAAGGAACTTTGGGGGTTTCAGCTCTCTCATGGGGCAGCTGTTCCTTCTAGCAGGGGCCACTACTGTGTTTCTTGCTCATCGGTCTTTAGTTCCGGCGTCTCTCTCTATCGCTTGGTTCTCAGTGGGGGAATAGAAACACAGAGTGGGATTGTCTAGCATTAAGATAAAAATGTATCTATTGACCCATTTTGAATACTCAGGAGTTCCTAAAATACTGTAACGGGACTTTGTGGGACCAGAAGAATGCGTGCTGTCCCAAGACTTCACTGGGAGGTTTTACAAGGCTCATCTGCTGTGGATCGCATTTTTTTTTGACCCCGCTAGAGAACACTGGTAACGCACATGCAATTGGGCACCTCCTCCCATGCGGCCCATAGCCCCTGTGGCACACCAGCTGTCTCTCATGCAATCTCTTGTGTCTGGTCATGGGACAGAGAACTTCAGAAACAGTCACATCTCTGGCGGCAGCCTAGGCCCCAGGTCTGAGCTTGCAAGTTGAGCCTTCCTTTTAGAAAAGAAGTACCCCCCCAAAAGAAAAGAAAAGAAAAGAAGTCCCCGCCTAACACACTGTTTGGGAGAAGGTGAACCCACTTGTCTCCAGACCCTTTCCCTGTCACAGGGCAGTGCCGCGTGACTTACATGAACTCCCTTATGCCTTCAGTCTCTCCTAGTAGAGGAATGTCTCAGTGTGTTACTTCTGTAGTGTGTGCCTTGGGGAAGGATGTTTCCTGTGGAGCCAATCCCACCCCATCTTTGGGATGTAAAATACTAAATATATTTGTTTGGCAGTTGCCTTGGCTGTCTTGGAAGGGAGATCTGGTTTACTGCTACCACGCGTGAACCTGCCACAGAGCCTTGCACATGTCTATATGAGCACATGCCTATTCAAAATTACCTGCCTTCATAGAAGACTACAAGCCCAAAGTTTAACTGTAAATTATTTATTTGACTTGAGAACATAGTAACTGAGAAGAAGGGCTGATTCTTAGTCCTCTATCCACCAAGATTTATGGTCTTTGTGCATTTTCCTTGGTGGCGTTTGCTAGCATTTGAATTTCATTAGCGTGAGGTACCAGGAGAAGGCCAGAGATGAGCTAAGGGCTCCTGTAAACAATTCATAAAGTGTTTCATCTCTTTTACTGTGTGAGGCCAAGGAGAGAGGAAGAGTCATGAGAATCAGGCAGCTATTTGGGAAAAATAAACCTACTTCAGGCTGTAGTTCTCTAAAATATATTTCAAATAGACCAGAGACATCAAACGTTAAAATGAAAACACACTGTGACTCTAGGTGTCATGCTGTCTTTTAAAACTGAAATAACAGGGAGTGGGAAGGTGGCTTAGCGGTTAGGGAAGACGTTCTACTGCTCTTGTAGAGGACCTAAGCTACCCAAGCCAGATGGCGCAGAACTGCCTGTGATTCCAACTCCAGGGAGTCGGACATTTCTCCTGCTCTCCAAGGATACTGCACTCAAGTGAATAAACACACACACACACACACACACACACTTTTTAAAAAGTCGGGTATAATGGTGCATGTGTTTAATCCTAGCTCTTGGAAAGCACAGGCAGACATATCTCTGTGAGATGGAGGCCAGCCTGGGCTACATGTGGAGTTTCAGAACAGCCATGACCACAAAATGAGACCCTGTATCAAAAACTGTTTTTTACCCTTAAGTGAAAACAGAAAAGATTAGAACAAATGAGAGATTTATGGTTTTGAATCTAAGATTAGGGGCTCTTTCCAGTTTGACCCAGAGGAAGCCTGGGTGCTTATTATACATTTTATGGCATCACAACAAAAGGCTTCTTCAGGCCTAAACCCAATAAGCAAACAGCCAGAAACCTGTGGGAACATTTGCAGAATGTATCACATAATGCTTTACGGAAACAGAAACAGGAGGAAATGGCACAAAACATACTTCACATAAAATGAAATGTAGCTGGCTTGTAAACATGTAAAAAACGAACAATACACATCCCATTTCATAATAGGCAAACACAAACCCAGATGTCAGCTTCCACCCACATGACAGATACAGATAACACTTTTAGCACCCTTGTGTCTGAGCTCTGCTGTGACCTAAAAATATCGGATTTCTAAATAAAAAATGTTTGTAACCTTGTTTGGACAAAGATGACTTATTATCACACACACACACACACACAAATCAATTGAAATAATGGATAAGTTGGGATTTAGCAAAAACTAAAAAATGTTTGTCTTTAAAGAAAAAGATAGTATTAGAAAAATGGAATGTCACAAAGTAGCATTTTCAAAACATTACTAGACAGTAAAGACTTTATTTCCAGAATATATAAAGAACTGTTTGAACCAGGAGGCTGTGGTGCATGCCTTTAATGCCAGCACTTGGGAGGCAGAGTCAGGAGGATCTTTGTGAGTTCAAGGCCAGCCTGATCTACAGAGTGAGTTCCAGGACAACCAGGGCTACACAGAGAAAACCTATATCGAAATACAAAACAAAACAAAAGTACTGTTTGAATTTATTAATGATAGACCAACCCCACTAACAATGGATGAAATTCTTTGAATGTACACTTAAAGAGAAAATACAGAAACGGAAGAGCACTGGCAGCCTTGACTCATTCTGGGTGCTTTTGTGCATTCAGTTAAATGTTGCAAGCCAAGAGGATGGACAGAGCAGGCAAGGGTGTGCAGCCTGGACTCTGGCTATATGTACACCTATGGCGGGAACATAAAGGGCACCGACACTTTGGGAACAGTGTAAGATAGAGGATGGACAGAGCAGGCAAGGGTGTGCAGCCTGGACTCTGGCTATATGTACACCTATGGCGGGAACATAAAGGGCACCGACACTTTGGGAACAGTGTAAGATACATAGCCACCATAGAATTCAACTTCACATCTAAATAATATGTTTAAATGAAAATATGGCCTATTCACGAGAAAATTGCTTATAAGAATTGCAAACGAATAATGACCCAATGGGACAACAGTCAGTTAGTAGAATCTGATATGTTTGTGCAATGGAATACTGCTCAGGCTTGAAAACCGGCTTCTGATACAGCCCACACTGTGAGTGAGTCTTAGAATCATCCCCTGAATCAAAAGATCCAGGCATAATACTCCTGAAGGTTACTGACATGCAAGAAATGCTGACAGCATTTATCCATATGAAATTTCTAGAAGCATAAAATGATAGAAACAAAAATTCGATTTACGCTTTTCTGGAGCTGGGGTTGGGCGTATAGAAGGGCTGTTAATAGGTATAAAGGAATGTTTGAGATTGATGACATTATTCTAAAACTGGATTTTAGTGATGTTTGAACTTTCTAAATTGCATCACACTGAATATTTAAAAACACTTAGTTTTATGCTATGTAAATTATTCCTCAATAAAGTTGAATAAATAACAAGGGGAGGGAGAATTAGGCAAATCTCTATATCCTCCTGAAGGAACAGTCTCCAATCTGTATGGTTCCAGAGAAGGCCACAATGCCACAATCTCGTAGAATGGGTCATTCCTGTAAGCAAAACAAAAACAAAAGCCTAGTTTTCATTTGCGTAGGATATCTCTAGAAAGATATGATGGAGTTGCTAATAGAACTTGGCTTTGGGAAAGAGACTGGAGAGATAGAATGGAGTCTTGATTCCTACCCCAGGCATGCCAGGTCTCTAACCCCATGTGATGCAGCTGCTGCGCCATGTGATGCAGCTGCTGCGCCTCACGCCTCAGCTAAAAGATGAACAGGTTGGACCAGTAATGTCTAACGATGCATCTGGCTTTAATTCCCGTCATTCTTTAAGAATGACCTCATGGTTTTCTTTTCCTAGCACCAACTTGTACCAAAATGTAACTAAATGTAGCAAAATATAACTAAAACAGGCTAAGCCTCCTAGTCGATTGGTTCCTGACCTCTCGGCATGCAAAATCTGGGTGAGCTAGCAGCCTAAGAAGCCAGGGCACACAGAGGCAAGCAGGAAGGACCCAAGCACATGCCAAGGTTAGCTGTTGGAGATGAATCACGGCCATCTTGCTTGCCAGCACTGTAACCACAGACTGTTCACCTCTCAGGTATCTCGAATGGTAGGAATTGGATGGCACAGTGCTCTTTAGGTGACAACTGAGAGGACAGGCTCTTGTGATCGCTTAGTGCACCTAGGGCCTCACATCTGAATGCTATATTGAAGTCCTTGTCCATAAAATGGCTGCTTTGCTGAGGGCAGAGGAAAGAGAGGCCTCAAGTTCACTCTGAGGACTCCTTAGCCCTGCAAATTAGAACTCCTTGGCTAGATAGATTAACTTTTTTTTTCTTTTTTTTGCATTCCCACAACTCAAAAGGAGAGGCTGCAATATGTTCTGCTGCAATCAAGCTGATGTTGCTGAGGAGAACTGTCGTCTAGGACTCTGTCTCTTAGAGTCTGTGACAGCCTGGAACTGAGACAGAGGAGGCTAGGGGCTATGAGATTGTACCATTGTGCAGAGGCTTGGACAGTTAGGTGACTGTGAGTTTCAGTCTGCAAGATGAATGTGCCTTACATTATATCAGCACGAAAAGCTATCAAACACTAGTAATCAGGACCGTGTGTAACCTCCTCTCCATGGTAGCCACCAGCAAGTCTAAGTTACATTTTCAAATCAAACAGAATTGAACCCAAAATCCCCTATCGCCATGAAGTGGACACCTCTTGTTTCAACTGCAGTTTTAGTGCACACAGAGGAGACTATCTAAGTGCAGCTGTCTCTCTCTGGATCCCTGAGACTTCAAGCATCTGGCCATACACAGGAGCCTGCCCCCACATACACTCCTTGCTACAGGAGTATCTCTAATGCCTTTTAAGTGGGGTGAATGTCCCCTGTGTGCCTGTGAGGCTGCAGTTGGCCCCTGTGACACAGACTCTACTTTATCTGTTATCAGGTCTTATTCTTGAACTAGAACTTAAAAGGCACTTTTAGGGCTTTGTCCTGGGAACCCACTCTCTCAGGGTGTCTGTTTTCCCTAGCCACATGAGAACTAGATAGGTCAACGACTGTACGGTGAACCATTTTTATACTGTCCCAGACAGAAGCCCTCTGGATTCATGATGATGTTACACAGATTTCTGTGAGAGGCTTAAAACAACATCTCATATCATCCCTACTTTAGAGATGGGAAAACCAAGGCTCAGAGAGGACAAGTACCTCAGCAGAGGTCAGCACACTGGGTCTCAGAATGTGGAGTTACCACAGAGTGTCTACAGGGATCAGCTCCTCAGTGTCTACAAACAAGCTCTTTTAATGTAAAGATGTTAATGAATTCAAAATAGCTTCCATTTATTTTTGGGTTTGTTTTTTCAGACTACTTAAGGATTTATAAAAAAAAAATATTTTTTAAATATATGAAGTGTCCCCATGCTGTGAAGTCTGGGATCCATTCCCGAGGCCAAACCTGGAGTTCACTAACACACAGAAGCAGAGGTCTGCTTTGGGGCAAGAATCTGATGACTGCGAGCTTTTCCAGCCTTGTGTGTCTGACCAAGGTGTTTGGAGGTATTCTTCTATTTCTTTCTTTATCTACAAATCATCTCCAGAGTCACGGCTTTTTTCTTTCTTTCTTTCACTGTCCATATGACCTTGGGCAACCTTCCCAGTCTATTTGTGCTTTAGTTCCCTCACTTGAAAAAACGAAGATGCTGTGACAGTCACATGAACAAGCACACGTGGTGTCTTTAACACGGTCTTGTCACACAGGAAACGCTCAGCAAATACTGCTTAGGCGCCGCTTGTCACTGCTTTTGACACAAGGCCGAGGCTGAGTAGACATTTTGACATGGAGTTAATAAGAGAAAACGTGAATGAGGAAGCAGGGCAGCTGGGCATGCGCAGCTCCTCACCCACAGGTGCTTGGTCCCAGCCGGGCATAGAGACGGGCTTTGTGCAAATGCTCGCTCCCTTTGAGGAGTGTTTGGGGAAGCTCAGCCCGTGTTTCTGGGTCTTCAGGTTCAGTTGACTTTCTAAGTTCATGTCGCTGATGTGTTTGTTGCATCAAAACCCACAAGCAAGGGACCGGCAGCTTGAGCTTAGGCCTAGAGCTGGTGGTTTAGGGCACACTTTTCTCTCCATCACCAGTGACTGTGAAAGGAAACAAGCCCCTGAGTTCATGGGTTCCTCACGAACTGGAAGAGAGAAGTGGAATGGTGCTCTCTTGACACAAACCAAATGCCGAGGGCCACAGTATCAGAGGGTCAGAGGGAAGCCCAAGTAACCTTTCTTTTCACAGCAGACTCGATATTTAGCCAGCTGATAATTTCACTTCCAGATCATCTCATGGTTAGATATTTAGCTTCTTATATCAGTAAGCTTCTGTCTTTCATAGAAACAGTTGGCTTGAGTGTTATAGCGTTTGTAATGGTGGGGGGTTAAATTGTTAATTAAATTTATGATGTTAGAGTTGAAAAGTGGACATTTTGTCCTGAGTTCAGTACAGGCTGACATCATTTTTTAAAATGGAATTGCAGGCAAGTCAGCTAATGAAGAAATAATAAATTTCTGAGAATCGGTCATTATTCTGAGAATTATTTCTGAGTATTGAGAACAATTATTCTCATCACGACAGCTGCTGTCCCGTGGCCACCCCATGTTGGGGAGGTCCTCTGCTGGTGCTGCAGACATTAAAATAAATAAGATCAAATTCAAAGCCTCCAGAAAATAGTAGCTATATGGAATGGAATTCAAATGAATGCTTCTGCCAGCCTGGTTTCTGCCCACTGCCGTATCTAAGTGTCATCTCTTCAAATATTTAAACATAAGGCACTAAGTTTCCATACTCCTAACACGATTTCATAACTTACAGGTGACCTCAGCCACTTCCGTAGGGGTCAGCTCTCCATCTTTCTACCAGCAAACTGTGTTCCCATGTGTGCTCTCTATCTGCCTGCCCATCCTGTCTGACCCAGAGCAGTCCCTACCCCTTGTCATTCTGATGGTTTTAGCCAGAGAAGAACAGAGCCAAGCATCCTGGGCCCATTTTCAAGGTGAGAGCAACCATTGTGGTTGTCTCTTTAAAAGCCCAGCTGGAAAGCACTGGTAAAGCTTGGAGTGAGAGTTAGAGGTTTTTCTTCTTTTCTTAAATCTCCAGCCCTAACCTTGTCTTCAGGCTCCTCCCCTCATCTGCATAGCCCTGAGAATATCCAACCAGTGTTAGGAAGATCAAATTCAGTGAAGCTTCTCACTTGTTTGATATCCTTTAGCTTTCTTACTTTATTAACTATTATAATCACCCGAAAGAGTGAGCTATTGTTTTTGTCTAATACTTACTTTTATTCTGCATATGAAAAAACCTGAGGCTTAGAGACTAAACATTTTGTTATAGTTGGTAAGAAGACAGAGTTCAGACCTAAGGCCTTTGCTTTCTAAATGCATGCTCCTTCTTTATTTATCAATCTCAGTGATATAAGACACTTGAACATACTTAGAACCTTGTCTGGCTTTACTAGGTACTCCAACATCTGTTCCCTTCTCCCCAAATATTCACAACAACCTAAAACACAGGAAGAGAGTTCCCAATAGGTGTGGCAGATTCCCCAGGGGTCAGATGCCATGGATGCTGAAGTGATATTTTGACTGGCCTGAGCCTCATCTGTAGATCTGTAGGGCAGCCTACAAGTCTACAGGACGGCTTGCATCAGATATTAGGCCAGCTGCTTTCTAATATGGGAGTGATCATTCTAAACATCCCCAACCCCAATGTACCCTTGTCCTTTCCCCTTTCCAAGTCATTGTATTCCATCCCCAGAGCATGCAGTAGAATTTGGTCTTTTGACTCCATAGAACTTTATGCTGCCCCTGCCTTCTCTGAACTCCAAGCTTATAGGTCATGCAGGATGCAGGCAGCAATGAAGGCAGTCTTAGGGTGGGCTGTTCCTTGGCTCCTCCTTCCTCATGGGGTCCTCTATGGCCTGCTGAGAGCTTCCTGTTATATCACTTTCAACAAGTTCTCAACTGGGAGCAATGTAGCATCCCAGGAGGCATGTGGAAGTGCAAAGTATGCCTTTTGGTGATCATAATGACATACTTCTGGCATGTAGTCATTAGTGGTGGGCAACATATTTGCCAAGAGCACCATCCTCTGTCATAGTGAAGGTCAGGGCCACCGCTGCCTTCTAGGCATTGTCCCTCCGTGCTGAGTACAACGTCCCTTCACAACCTTCTACACTGATCAACCAAGATTACCCTTTTCATACAGGTCAAAGACATGACTTTGTAATTTTAGGTATGAGGGTTTTGTTTTGTTTTTGTTTTGTTTTCTCCAAAGTAGATTTAAGTACTCTAAAATGTTTTGGATGGATTGTTTAATTGACTATATTGACCAATGAATAAGTCCGTAAGTCCATGATTGCTAAGTAATATAGCCAAAGCCAATGACCCTGCTGGTTCTCCCTGAGGAGTCTGGGAAATACTGAAGATTGAGGTCTGCCAGTCTCTGCCATGCTTGCTGAAATATCAGAAATATGGATGTTAAGCCAGCCAAGGATGCCAGCTTCTCACAGGGCAGATGAGCTATCAGGGAAGAGGCAGAACTTTGCCCCTGAGATGCTCACTCCCTGATCTCATTGCTACTGAGCTGAGTACCCTGTGGTACCTTCAGCATCCACAAATCCAAACCTTACTGACCGAGTAACCTCTTGAGTAGACTCATATCTCTTATCCTCTTGGTAAACTTCAAAGAGAAAACTTCTCTTCCCAGGGTAGGAATGCCCAACCCCTTAATCTCTCATTATGATAAAGGGTTTTATGGAATACTTTAACATGTCTTAGAGTTCATTTTCATTCCTCTTAAACTGAGAGCACACTGAGGGTATCCTAGCTTGTGGCCAGTAAGCACAGGCAGGTAAGGACCACATTTGCTAACAGAAAAAAGCACTAACGTTTACTTAGCCCTTACCTTCTACGATGCGATGTGTAGTAACTATTGGTTATCTCATTTGAATTTTCCTGCAGATACAAAGTATATTTGTTAGGATAGACTAGGCTATGCTTCAATACAAAAAAGTCCCAGTTCTCTCCTGGGAAAGAGAGAGAAAACCAAGAATTTATTCTTTGCTTCATTATACGTACATTAAATGAATAAAACATGACTTTAACCTTGGCATCTAAACTTTGAGCCCTAGACCAAAATAACAACTGTCATTGAAAATGTTTCATGTCACCATGGTAGGGGGAAAGAAAATGTTGTGGAATCGTAAACTACTTCTCAAACATTCTAAAGAAATGGTCAGTGCCACTTGTATTTATATTGCACTGGCCAAAGCAAGAGGTGTGCTCGTGTCTACTTAGGATGAGGAAGACCCATCCAAACACCAAGGGATAGGATTCTTGTTCCCTGAAGTGCAGAAGATATAGGTGGTAGAGCTGGTTTTCAAAGCCAGATGTTGTAATGTTTTCTCCTGAGCTTTTTGCTCCCCTGTGGTAGGTGCCTTCCACAGAGCAGACATGCAGACATGGGGCCTGGTCCACATCTGTATGCTGTTGTTCAGGTAGTAATCATGGGGTTTGAGGGCACAGGCACATGTGCTCAAGACTGTCTGGGTTAAAGTTAACTTAAAATCCTTGCAGTCTTGCTGTTATATTGTTTTCTCCATTTTGGGTCCCTTTCAAGGACTTTAGCACATCTGCTGTAAAACCATTACATAACAGAATCTTTCGTTTTAAAAACACGACCTGTTTTTATCTCATTTCAAATGCTAGTCCTTGTGTGTCACAGGTTTCTTTGTTTGCTGCTTTGGTTTGCTCAGTAATGAGAGAAGAGTCACTTTCTCCTCAGTTCAGCAAGGCTCTGGTGGATCTTTAAGAGCCAGAACAAAGGGGGCCAGTCTTAAGTTACTTTCACAAGAACAATTTCTAGAGGGAAGCAACCCTTGCTCAAAGGGACAGTAAAACAACAAGACCAGCTCGTACTTAGAGAATCCACCCCGGTGTCTCATCTACCTGGGGCACAGAAGAGGTGCCCGTTATGTCAGTTCGTCTCTGACTTTTCTATTCCAAGCATCTCCAATGGAAGTCAAAGCCTGGAGAAGAACTCCTGAGTTGTCTGTAACTGGCAGCTTTAAAGTGTCTGTGTTTCCTATGTTCTGTTCTGTCATATACTTTAATTCACAATGAAAAGGTTAATCAATACTACATACTATGGGCTTCTGTGGTTTCTCACATCCCTTCTCCAGCATCTTGCAATGATGCTATACTCATCATCTGGAAGAGGGGTTCCCGAGTAAGGTAAGGGCTGCTGTCAGGTTTGTGGGATGTGGATATATCAGTCAGCAGCTACAGCATCCTAGAAGGCAGGAGAGAATAAGTGTAGAAGTAGGGTGTCAGGAAAAGGAGAAACAGGAGAAGCAGGAAGAGAAGGAGGGTGAGGCAGAGGAGGAGGAGGCAGACCAGGAGGAGGAACAGGAGAAGGAGGAGGAGGAGGAGGAAGAGGAGGAGGAGAAGGAGAAGGAGGAGGAGGAGGAGGAGGAGGAGGAGGAGGAGGAGGAGGAGGAGGAGGAGGAGGAGGAGGAGGAGGAGGAGGAGGAGGAGGAGGAGGAGGAGGAGGAGGAGGAGGAAGAGGACTATTAAATGACATCAGCAGACAAGAAAGAGCAGGTATAGAAAGGAGAGAGCCCCAAACATTGCAGAGGAAAGCACATGAAAATAGTTTGTAACCAATTTACCGATTAACACAGTTATTAGAGCGCTACATTTTTTATTCATTATATTTCCTTTGTAATTTAAAAAAGACAAAGTGCTTTGTTAGAAGCAGAGCAAGCTGCGGGTTGCAGCAAATGGTTTAACCTTGCTCTGTCCGATCCATAACTCACGGGCTGTTCAACCTAACGAAGCATAAAAGCACAAGAGTCTCTCAAGGTGAAGGGTGCAATTTAAGTATCATGTATTATTAAACAAAAATGTCTCCTTAGGAAGGAAACTCTCCAGCCACACTCCGTTGCCCTAACGAGTCATCAACACTTAGAAGTTCCAGAGCAGAGGGTCCAGTTGTTGTTCACTAAAAATGGAAAAAAAGACACCAGGCGGGTTGTAACAATTGACACGCTACATTAACGTGTTGGCTGCATCCAGAGACAGATTCCTGGGCTGAAGAAGGGCTTCATTTACTGGAATGGAAAAACCTAGGAGCAGGAGGAAATTGCTCAGAGGCCCCTGTCTTCCTGTGAACAGAGAGATTCACTGCGCGCTGGCTACTGTTTTGGATCAGAATCTCGGTTTTAGAAATCACTCGAGTTGTGTCCTTGGGAAAGAAGGGAGTTGGGTGATGTGTTTGTGCAAGGTTGGAAGAGGAAAGGGAGCCCGAGAGGATGTGTGGGAGGAGTCCTTTATAATCAGTCTAGAATGAAATTAGCACAGTGCAGTGCTGGGAGACTGGGCAGCCAATCTGAGCTTAGGAAGCTACCAAGTTTTCTGAAGTGGGTCTCCCTGAGGATACAGGTCCATTCTGTGTGTCTAGGATGGCAGGTTTAGCTTAAAATCAGGCAGGGAATAAAATCTGTCAGGAGCCATAATAAGACAAGCTAATAATCAAATCAATGTCTGTGTGCTCATGCCTGCCACTCTCCTACATCTAGATCTTGTATTAGGCTAACCATGGGGGAGAATTGCAATATATATATATATATATATATATATATATATATATATATATATATATATATATATATATCACCAGTATTTAAAAGAAAAACGGACTCTCAGGTGGCACGGTGTTCAGCCTTACATTGAGGAGTAAGGTAGATGAGCAGCTCCAGCCCTCTCGTACCTGACAGCATGTTTGTGAGATAGTGTCATAGACTGTCGCATCCAACACCACATACCCCAGGTGCTGTCCAGCTATCTTCCATGAGCCCTGAATTAATCTAGTATGTCCCTGGAGCAGTCTAACCCAATGAAAAAGAAACCGGTGAAAACAACTAAAACAATCTATTTTATTAAACTCAATAAATCAGAAGTATTATTTCAGGATGTCATCCATAGGATAATGGAGAACAAGAGATTTTACTTCTTTTCCCCAAATCTTTGCAATCCAGTGTGTATTCCACAAACATTGTATATATGCCTCAGTCATGAAACGCCCCAACTTGGTATGCTCAGAAGGCACACGTGTGGCTGGAGGCCTGGTCTGGACAGCACAGCTCTGTACTCACAGACATCACACGATCTGGACTCCACGATCAAAGTACCGGAAGTGCAGGCCCCTCCCCAACAGTTAAGTAGCAGTACCTCTTACATTTTAAGATTGAACACCTTGTCATCAATGAGCTGTGGAAGCTGTGGGCGTAAATGTAAGGCTCTGTGCTTCAGTTTTCCATGAGAAAGTTTCTCAGCACTGACCCTAGACCCCTAGTTCTGACGGTTGCAACCCTTTAACACAGTTCCTCATGTTGTGGTGACCCTCAACCATATCATTATTTTTCATTGCTACCTCATAACTAATTTTGCTACTGTTAGAGGTCGTAATGTAAATATCTGATTTGTAGGATGGTACTTAGATGACCCCATGAAAAGGTCATTGGAACCCCCCACCCCCAGGTTGAGAACCTCTGTTCTAGGCTAAGGGAGTTTGAATGGTTTTTCCTTCTTAGCTTACTTTTGGTTGGGCCTGATCTTTGGTTGTAGACTCCTCTATGACAACTGAAAAGTGGGAAATTATCTCTTAAAGGAAAAGTGACAGAGCCCCCAGGAGACTTTTCACACCCAACAAAACAAAACAACAACAAAAGGACTTTGTGAAGGGAAATTTGAATACTAACAAGGCACTTAAATGACTAATGAAACTGTTGAGTTTCTGTTTTGTTTTGTTTTGTTTTGTTTGTTTTGTTTTTGTTTTGTATCTACAGTACTGTGGCAAAATTCTCAGATGAAAAACTCAGATGAATACACAATCAGCTTTCCACACCTTAGGGTTCTGCTTCTATAGATAACCAAACTTGGATATAAAAAAAAGAAAGTTTTCACATTGCATCTGCCTTGAGCACATATAGACCTTCCCACCATCATTTCTTAGGTAACATAACAGTTTCCATATCATTGATGTACTAACAATAAGTAATCTAGAGAGTATGTTTACAGGAGGATATGTATAGATAATATGCAAATGGCATGCCAATTTATTTCATTTATTCATTTTTGAGACATGCTCTCACTGTAGCCTTGGCTGGACTGCAGCTCCTTTGGTAGACCAGATTAGCTTGACCCCACAGAGATCTGCCTGCATCTGCCTCACAGGTGCTGGGATTGAAGACATGGGCCACCATGCCCCCCTGACTGTGTCATTTTATAGAAGGGAATTTTGATAACTGGGAAACTCTTGCTTCTAATCTCCTCTGAATACTTAGGGATGGCTGTATTTATGGGTGAACCGATAGGACGTCATAGATGTACTTCCAAATTACGTATTTAATTGGAAGCCAAAGAGGGTAGGAAGGAGTCAATTAGTCTTTGACCAAAATGGCATGCGAGGCCCAAATATCCATTATATTACTCTCTCTGCTTTCACAGGTTGAATTTTTCCCCAATAAAATATAGTTTTAAAAAATCAGACTCTTGAGCTTTCTTAGATTCTACTACTTGCTGGAGTTCATCTGTTCTCCTTCAGTGTTGTGTAGACCTCCTGGTACCTCAGGAAAAGCCACGGCACCTCTAGGAATGTACAATCCTTACTTAAGGCTAAGCAATGATCTCCATTCATAGTGTAAATATCTCTGCTAGTTTTAGTGAGAGCACTAGTTTAATCAGTCCTCATTGTCCTTCTCTTTGAAATGGCTTGAGACCAATATTTAAAGTAGGAGACTATATTCCTGTGATTCAGGGACAGCCGCAGGTACTGGGGCACACAGGAGTCTAAGAAACACAGCAGTATAGTACTGACTTTAACAAAGCAGTTACTTAACACTCAGGAAGACACTGACTGGTACGTGGATGATACTGGCTTGTTCTTTCCTCCTTGTGTTTTGGAGGCAGCATGCTACAGAGATGGACAGAATCTACCGAACAAAGACCTCAGAAGGAATGTGAGCTCAGAGCTCAGAGGGGACCAGCTTTTGGTGCCCAGAGTGGGTGTGCACAGAGTTCTTTTCATCCTGGTTCCCTGTGCTTTGTCTGAGTATCTGGCATAAAGCTGGCAGTGAGTTTGATGCCCTCCTGTTGGCCATGCCTTTTCCAATGCTGTGGTGGGGGGTGAGGAGGCTGGCCTCTGCCTTCAAGTTAGGACCCAAGACCTGCTGAGAAACTATACCAGTAAACTAGGAACAGAGAACAATATGGCCAGGCAGATAGATACCTTGGGCAACCTGGCTGGTGAACCTAGATTTCCTTTGCCTGACCTCTCCCTGAGAATGAAGAAGACCCTCAAGTTTCTGAAGGAGTAGCATTGCTGGTATCTTTAGAACAGGATCTACACAGAAAGAGAACAGGACTCAGTCTCAATGTTATCCTTTTGCATTTCAGCCAAAGGAGTATTGAGTTTAGGGTACCAAGACATGGCACAAGTGTTGATGTTAAGTGCATTTTGGCACAATCAGCACACTGAGCTGCTTTACTTTCTATGCATGGGACACTGGGCTCCATGGGTAGCAACGTGGTGCCAGATTTTCTTAAGTATTATACATCTTCAGAAATGATTTCTCCACATTTAAAACACATACACAAAAAATACATGCATGTGCTACTGTGATTCTTCTATAATAGGATTTGACCCTTGAGACCAAATGAGGCAGCTGCTGTCTAGAGTTCATGATGGATTACGGGCTGAGTGTCTAACATCAGCAGTGTGCTACTCAGATGTCTAAGTCATAGGCTCTAATCCTATCATGAATTATTCAGATGATGACCTACAACTCTGGACAGAGCCAAGGTTCAAAACTTTGAGTCAGAAGGATCATAGAGAGTTTCCACACATCCCATGACCTACTGAAAGAACTCAATTTGTGCTGCAAATTTTGGGTGATCAGGTGAGAATTAGCCAGAAGCAAGAACTTCCCCTGCCTCACAAACCCAACAGTTAGTAGCCCTTGTGGTTGGCCGTCTGACACTCAAACACATCAGGCCCGAAACTGCACGTGTTCTTCCAAAATTCCCTTGAGCAGCTTGTGTTTTTTTTTTTTTTTTTTTTTTTTTTTTTTTTTTTTTTACCGAGTTCACGTTGAATTCAGAGCTGAGACTCTCTTCACCATCGTTGGCTTATGGCCATCAGTGTGTTCTTGGGGGATCTTCCCGGGAAATCAGCATACACCGTGCTAACTTTCGTTTCAGGGGTGTTGTGCTTCTATGACTCTGACTCCAGATTTCCAATGTCTTTCTTATTCCTGTCACAGAGAGAGAAGTCTCAGACTTGTTGGGCAAGCCCTCTTCCACGGAGCTTCAACCAGAACCACAGAAAGAAACCTAGTCATGTATTTCCTGGTGGGATGGTTAGTCAGTACGGGGAGGAAGGAATGGTGAATGCCACAGAGCTTCACAGGGACTCAAGCTAGAGCCATAATCACCTGGAACAATGGTTCTCAACCTTCCCAATGCTGGGACTCTTTTACACAGCTCCCCATGTGGGGGTGACTCCCAGCCACAAGGTTATTTCATTGCTACTTCATAATTGTAATTTTGCTACTGTTATGAATTGTAATATAAATATCTGATATGCAGGATACCTAATAGGTGACCCCCAAAGAGGTCTCAACCCACAGACTAAGAACCGATGCTCTAGTGTAAGGCAATTAATGTACAGAGGACATTCTTAAAGCCGAATTCTAGACTATTGAAACTTTCATATCTTCTTTATGCCTTTGTCAGATGGACACATCCATTAAATCTGAACAAGTTGGTATCAGAAACCCTTTCCCATGCCCTGAACCATCTACAAGAACTTTCCTCTCAGAGGGATTTGTGAGAACCAGTTGTGGTTGTGTCCATGACAGGTTAAACATGTTGAGAATGAGAATAAGCTCTGGGTCACCAAGACACCACCATCTCAATATTGGGTTACATTTGGGTGCTTTATTGATCTCAGGTAGATGATGGATGTAGTCATAAAATATAGAATGATACATCTAAGGAGGAAAAGAATAATATGAGTTAGATTGATCTGGAAAATGATTTAGCACTATGTGCCAAGACCTGGAAACTCATAAACATTTATTCCCCAACTCTAGCTCTGAAGAATCTAGACTGAGGAGATGATAATGAGCAGAGCCTTATGAAAGAAGTTGCTTATTTTGTATATTGATCTGTATACTGCATGGAGATTTAGATTACATAGTGCCATCAGGGAAAAAAAAATCCATGCATAGTAAAAGGAAAGAACCAAAATATTAACATCACTACTTTGAGATTATTGATTGTTTTAATTTTCTTCTTCAGTATGAAATTTTACAGTGGTAATGGATTTCTATTATTTAAAGGTCATTAAAAGCAAATTATGTGGAATTCTTAGTCATAATCAAATGCCGTTGCCAACACATTCTGGGGTTTAATATATCATGATCAATAGCTGGCATATCTCAACTGCATTTCTGCCTTCTGCCTTTCCCGTTTGCCATCACTCTGGGAGGGGAAGGCTCTGTATCTCTGTGATAGGCTCTGTTGTTTTTTTTGTTGTTGTTGTTGTTGTTTTTTTTTTTGCTTTGCTTTGCTTTGGTTTTTGCCAGCAACTTTCTAACACCCAGAGAGCTGAGTTACCTGTCGGTTTTAGGACGTCTGTATCGTGGTTCTCCCTTCTATTTCCAATATACCAGTTCTTCCCATGATGCCCACAAGCTATTAATTAGCTCATAGTATGTTTCTTCAAGGGTAGACTGCCCCAGGGAACAGTCATTGTAAAATTTGGTTTGCTCCATCCTCCCTGGAAGTATACATTCATATTGAATTTCTCATTGATAAATAGCTATTCACAATGAGAATGACAGAAGTTTTAGAAAATGCTGTAAACTAGGAATCTGATATTTTATTATTAACAAATACCTCCAAAGGAATACCTCTACATCTCCTTTTCTTTTTTCTTTTCTTCCTTCTTTTCTTTCTTTTTTTCTTTCTTTCTTTCTTTCTTTCTTTTTTTCTTTCTTTCTTTCTCCATGCTGGCCTTGAACTCATGACTATCCTCCTGCCTCAGCCTCACAGAGGCACAGCTATTCGTTTTTGTTTTCTTGTGAGTGCTCTGCTTTGGTTTTGGAATGGGATCTCACTCAGTACAGACCGACCCCTAGTCTCCCAATTTTAATTGCTGGGCCTGTAGCTATGCCCACCACTCCACCACAGATGGACTGTTTTCATAAGAAAGCCAAAGACAGCTAATGATCTAGTAGAACTAGCCTGCAGAGGGGGCAGAGATATTGGTCGAAATTAATACAAATTTTTTTTTTGAGAATTAGTCTCAACCACTTAAATTAAAATATGCCAAGAAATAGAAAACAAATGGTTGGCAGGATCCCATATCTAAAAGAACTCTCCCTTTAGCCAAAACTTCCAAGGAAATATTCTTTATTCAGGACAAACTAGAAGCCGTATGTCTATTTAGGCTTACAAAACAGGTGTCTCGGGATTGTCACCTCTGGTCAGTTTTCACGTACTTCTGGCCCAGTCCAGACCCAGCTGCTTCATGTCTTTGCACTGACTTGTTCTTTGTGGTTGGTTTTAATCTGCATTTACAGAATGCCACTCCCCTAGCAAAGATTCTGATGCGTGGTGGATTTAATCTGGGTGGTTCTACCTTAGAGAAGACTCTGTGAAGTCCCATACATTGCTACAAAACAAGTCGGTCCATGGAACTGATGGTACCTTCCTTCCAGAATCCTCCATTTTCCCTGTGTGTGTGTGTGTGTGTGTGTGTGTGTGTGTGTGTGTGTTAAGAGTTTAATGTTTTGTTATTGTTTCCAATGCTGGGGATCCAACCTAGGCTTGATGTCTCTGAGCTGCAGCCCCAGCCAGGCCTTGAACTTGCTCTGTAGGCCAGTCAGGCTTTGAGGTTTCCATCTTGTTTGTCAGTTTTTTGAGCCAATGGGACTGTAGGTTGGTACCACTAGATCTGATTTGAAAGTTTTTTTGTTTTTTGTTTTTAACAAGTCATTGATACCATTCTATTGTCTTGCCATTTGATTCATTTTATCCGATTTCGACTTTAGTTATGTCTGTAATTAATTTCTGCACATTTTTTAGATGTTGGAAATTACTGTCACATGTCCCTTAATGGGGGAAATATTTTCTGAGAAAGATGTTGCCTGTCAGTTTCATCATCTGCATACATCACAGACTATGCCTACACAAGCCTCTAGTCTACAAGGTCAGCAGATAATATAACCCTTTAGAGCTAACAGAAGGTCCTTCCCTGACCATAACATTCATACGTAGTGAGTTACGACATTGAAAAGATGTAAACATCTTTTCATCGGCTATTCTCTTCCTAACTTTATGTGATTTGGGGATATATGTGATGTTTTTTATGTATTCTTTCTATTCAATTTTTTAGTTCTTATTTAACTGAAGGGTTTAAGAGACTGTAGGCTTGAGACAAAGACCCCAGTGCTCTGTTTTCTAGTGAGTAGAGAGTCTGAGGTGGACGAAGCTGGTACAGTGTTCCATCTTGGGTCACTATCATCCAAACAACTGGGCAGGCAGTGGGTTTGGGAGAAGAGGTTCATGGTCCACTGATCCCAGGAAGGAGGGGCCCTCTGAAACAGGAAGAATGGAAGTGAGAAGTAGCCTCTGAGGGAAGACGCCTGTGAGGAGTGCATGTGTACTTCATGATTTAAAGCGTCGGGTGACTAGAGATTGAATGACTGTCCTCTAACCTTTATCAAGGCCAGAGCATCCGGATTATTTTAGAGGGACAACTTCTCCCCAGACTGAGTGATTCAGAGCTGGTATTTCTTGGGGTGAGTGGGTAAATCCTTTGTGGGGCCAGCAACGTAATGAGGAAGCAAAGGCTGGCCAGGGTCCTAGGCCAATTCCCCCCTTCCCCCACAGATCCCTACTTTACAAGTGCATGAAGTTTCCCTCTTGTAAAGATCTTTCACATGCCAGACTTTGTTTTTGCAGCCATGGAAAGGGCATAGGGCACCCGGGGCTTCCTGTTCTTTGTAGAGGGTAAAAAGAAAGAGACTTAGAACTTGAACTGACTTTCTGAGCTCATATGGTGGTGACTGACGTGAGGCAAGGTGAGCAGCCTGTTAGAAAGCCTGCAAGACCTAAGGGACGCCACTTGGCAAGCTCGGGTTCAACCATGTGAACTCTGACCTCAAGCAGGTAGCTTCTGTTCTGTAGTTTTATCTCTTTCCACAGACTGGAACAGTGGCTCCTCTCTTGCAGGATCCATTCGAGGCCTGAGTTTTGCAATATTTCACGTCCCTCAATTCTTATATTGACTTATTTTGGTGTTGTGCAGTTTTGAAGGCTGCCTGGGAACTCAGGGAGAAGCAGTTCTGTAGAGATGGAATCTAGCACCCAGTGGATATTGCACGAAATTCCTAGGATACCCTGGAAGCTTTCCTCAGTCCTCGGATGGGTCCTTGTGTGGTTCTGTACCCACACCTTGTGCCCTGATACATGAAGAAATCAGACTCACTTGAAAGAGCTCAGTTATTTACTCAGTAGATGTTGTACTCTAAGCCCTGTGACTGCTCACAAGAGTTCACATACAGACATAAGAGATACCCATTGAAAGGAAAGATTTCAGAAGTAAGTGTGCAAAGAGAGCTTGGAGTCCAGATTCAAATCGGAAAGAAGTCAGCAGGTTATAGCCCTCAGGACAAGTCCAGAATACTACCTGTTTTTATAAATAAAGTTTTATCAGAACACAGACACTCCCATTTGTTTACTGATCACCCTGGCTGCTCTCTTCTTCCTTTTCAATGGCAATTTTGATCAGCTGCAACGGAGATTGTGTGTCTCATAAAAGCAAAAGATAGTTATCATTTGTTCGTTCATAGTAAAATTTGCAGGCCTCTAGAAAAGACATATTACTACCAGGCTAGGTGATCTTCAACAGATCATTTATACTCACAGTGACCCTGATTCCTAGTGGATAAAAAGGGCTGACTGTGTTAACTCACACCTATAATCCAAGCACTCAAAGGGCAGAGCATGCTCAAGCTAGCCTTGGCTACCTGATGGGTTAGAGGCTAAACTGAGCTACGTAGCAAGATCTTGAAGAAAGAAAGAAAGAGAGAGAGAGAGAGAGAGAGAGAGAGAGAGGAAGAAAGGGAGGAGAGAGAGAGAAAGAAATTAAGAAAGAAAGAAAGAAAGGAAGGAAGGAAGGAAGGAAGGAAGGAAGGAAGAAAGAAAGAAAGAAAGAAAGAAAGAAAGAAAGAAAGAAAGAAAGAAAAAGCAAGCAAGCAGAGGTATACTGTTTAAACTGGATGGCTCCTGTAAAGAGATTTGTATGCACTAACCCCCAGCTGACAACAACTGTCACAATTATTGTTAGTTCCACTGGTTGACAGCTCATCTTTTTGGGTTTTTAAAGTACCCCCCCTCCCGATCAGATATCATTGCAGCTAAAATAGTCACCTTTCCCTACCACCAGTGTGATTTCTTAAGACCAGGCATCTCAATGCTATCAGCTCAGCATACTGTCCCATTCCTCACCATGCTGTGCAGACGTTTGGATGGGTGTCATTGAATATTTCCCAGTGGTCTGTGCATCCTATCTGGAGGAGGGGCACCAGGAGAGGTGGCCTGTTAGAATTAAATGTCAAGGCTGCTGGCTGCTTCTTTCTCAAAACACAAGCGAAAGATTCTAAAAGGTGTGACCATCAATCAAAGTCTGAATAGTCTGAATTTACTAGCTGTTGTTGGGGTGGGGGGTGGGGGTATTTAAAAATTGGGAGAAAAACCAACCTCTTCACAAATAGCAAGGAAAGCTAATTAGGGAGCTGAGAAGCCCAGCAGCCTCCCTCTGCCTCCTCGGCACAGTGGGAAATGCTCGCTCAATGTAAAGAGCATACCTCATCCCAAAGTCCCAGCGCACAGGGGGGTGATTTCCGAGGGAGAAGTGAAAAGAACACAGAACCCCACAGCCCAACCTTTCAGAAGTGTCACAGTCATGCAGAAAGAACCCTTCCTCCTTGTCAACCTTTGCAGATTAGAAAAAGCCAACCTTGGACCAGCCTGGCTTCCTACCATGGGACTGGACAAGAAGGGATGCCTGTGGGGAAGGGAAGGGCTTGGGTATGGTGATGTCTCTAGCTGAAGACTCCTGCACACAAAAGCAACACATCTGTGTCACCTCTACCACCATCAGGGTACAGCAAAGCTGCCTCAGGACACCTCCATTCACAGATTAAACAGCCCAGAATGGCCATTACCAGAGTGTATACTTCATCAGCTCAGACTTGGCACGAAGAAATGTCCTCTCCTGCATGCCCAGTCTTCAGTGGTCTAAGTTAGTGGTAGGAAGACAGGGATGGTGTGGAAAGTCTCAGGGCTTTCTTACTCAGAATGCCTCTGCTGGCACCACTGTCTGCTTGCTTGCTCGCTCGCTCGCTCGCTTGCTTGCACACCCTGTCAAGCTTGCTTTCTTTTTGCCTAGACTCTGCCATTTACATTGAGGGAGGGGGCGGGACGGGCTTCGTGAGCACTTCCCTTCAGTAGTTCCCACCCGTGCGTGTCAATGAGAGTCACTTACTAAGCTCTTTAAAGACAAGGATGCCTAAGCTTTTGCCCAAACGCCCTCAGGTCCTTGGCTCTATGGAGGAAAAGAAGGCAAGGAATAATGTATGTTTAAAACGTTCCAAGTGGTCATAATGCATTGAGACCTACGATGTGCTGGTCTCTTCTAGGGGAATGAAACAGAGAACACTGATCAATGGTCTGATCCAGTAGCTCTAGTCAGATAACAAATTATCGAATTACCAGGATATTCTTTTCTGATAATGGAACACACACACACACACACACACACACACACACACAGAGAGAGAGAGAGAGAGAGAGAGAGAGAGAGAGAGAGAGAGAGAGAGACTTGAGGACCAGAAGCTATAAAAGAATGTGGCTGGGGTAAGGCTATCTTGTAGTTTTGCTTGGACTGTTCTCGGCTCAAACATTCGCTTCTTTGCTTGGAGAGCTCTCTTAGGTTCAGGACTAGCTACAAGGCCATGTTCCCAGTCCAGGGTCCTTAGCCTCCTTACCTTCATAGTTTTCATAGCTTTATGAATGCCAGCAAGGACACTCAGAACAGTCCTTGCCACATCACAGGGAAGACCTTGGCTCCAGGATGCCTCTGCCCTTTACCTTTCACCTAGTGAACTTCAAACTGGGGATGCCTTGAACTATCTCATTTCTTTAAAACAGTGATGTCCACTTGTTTCTTCTACTAATATAAATTCTTTCATCCCTCTCTGAAAACGTGTCCTAGTGACAACAGTTATGCTCCCTGGAAAGAACTTTCCAAAAGAAACTTCTTTCTTTTTGTTTTTTTTTCTTGATATATTTTTTCCTTTAAAAAATGAGATTGAAACACGAAATAGAGTCATTGTAATTCTTAGGTAAGGGGATCATTATTCAGTAAGGCAGATTTCAATTAAGTGTGCTCTGCACTTTAGGTGATAGGAGATTCCAGGCAGAGAGAAGTTCAGATAAGGTTTTTGTATCCAAAGGAAATAGTAAATATTGTTAATTTAGCACAAACAATATGGCAAGTTATATAAAATATGTTTTTTTCCTAAGGTGTGTATGTGTCTATATGTATGTGTGTGAGTGTATGTGTGCATGTGTGTGTGTGTGCGCGCGCGCGCACATGCAAGGGCATGTGTGTGTGCATGTGTGCATATTTGAGAAAAAGGGGAAGAAAGTAAGGGTGATATTTCATTCAAAAAAAGAAAAGAAAAAGGAAAGAAAAGGAAAACTAGAAACCTAAGAAGTTATAATAACCTGAGAAACAAAAGTACATCCTTTCAGATGACAGGGTTTTGATAATTTCAATCAGTTTGCAGAGCTTAAAGCAAGAGGTTAAATCAGTGGAGTCCTGCCCTCTTTCTTCTTCTCTGGTCCTTTGCATAAGAGGGGAAGCCTAGCACTTGGAATTGAAGGCTCAGCAAGCTGGTCTGCCCCAGGCCCACTCAGAAGCCAGGCAGTGAGAGCCTTTTAAAAGGCTTTTGTAGAGTTTGTTTGTTGACTTAATTTTAAGATTTATTTTTGTGTGCATTGGTGTTTTTACTACATGTATGTCTGTGTGAAGGTGCCAGATCTTCTAGAACTGGAGTTACAGACAGATGTGAGCTACCAGGTGGTTGCTGGGACTTGAATGCTGGTCCTCTGGAAGAGCAGCCAGGGCTCTTAATTACTGAGCTGTCTCTCCAGCCCCTGTCTTTTTGTTTTTGTTTTTGGTTTTAATGTCAAGATGCCATAGGCTTGATCTCACTTCCTCTTTGGGGCTTTTAAAAAAAAAACCAACAACAACAAGGCAGGCAGATTTCTGAGTTCAAGGCCAGCCTGGTCTACAAAGTGAGTTCCAGGACAGCCAGGGCTACACAGAGAAACCCTGTCTCGAAAAACAAACAAATCAAAACAAAACAAAAAACCAAAAAAACAAAACCAACCCAACAACAACCCAGATACAACCCAGATTTAAGGAGTTCGAAGTTTATTGTCAACAGCAAGATCTACCCTACAAACAGTATGCAGATCCCAACATACTTCTCGTGGCAATAAATGACACACAGTGATAACGTCAGCTGTTGCAGATTTCTCCACATGGCGAATTAATTCATCCTGACTCTGAACTGTCAGTCAATGCAAATATCCACTTCTCAGAGGGAGAAACAACTTGCAATTCATCTCCGATCTTACAGCCACAGATAAATCTGCTTTAAGGCACATAGAAAAGCAATAGGAGTCAAGCGACAAAGATGTCCTGGTGACCAGCATCATAAATTCAGGGTGCTTGGAACTTAATCAATAGTTGAAAAAGTGGTCATCTAGCCTATGCTAACGGAAGAGGTAAGATGATGACTGAATGGATTAGCTCACCTAAAGTGAGAAGAGAGGCATCTCCTTCTCCCCTGAAAGCCGGGATGGGGAGTTTATACTTGATTTGCTCACGTTCAAGTTCTTAGAGGAAGACTTTTGCTCAACACAGTACAGGGCTCACTTTCCTCAAGAGTGGGGTGTCATCTCCACCTGGGGAAATGAGCCTCACATGGTCTCTTCGCCTCCCTCCTCTACCCTATCTGTCCGAAAGCAGGGCTGTTCATGGTCGCAGTATGGCTGTTCTACCCCCAGCCTCATCTTCACATTCTCCAGACAGAAGGAAAACAGGAAAGGGGAAAGTCTTTGCCATGGGAGGCACAAGATGAGAGTGTTCACAGGCGGTCCTCTATATATCGCTGGGGGCAGGGCAATCCTGGCTGAAAGGAGGGAAGGGAAGGCTGGTTTCTCCCAGACACATTGCTACCAAGAGAAAAATCAGGATTCTGTTTCTTAAGGGAAAGGGAAAATGATATCAGAGCACCATCAACAACCTCCACACTCACTGTCTTGACACCCCTATATGCTACCATATAGGTTCCCAAGTTGCCTAGAAAAAGTAACAACTTATTTTTGGGTGGATTGGGCATTTTACGAAAGGGACATGGAAGGCAAGGGAAACAGACCCAGGAGGATGGTTAGAAACTGTTGAGAGCAAGGTGGGCAGGAAGTGCACTTTTTGACTAGGATTCTAGGTTTGATGATGCCAAGAGAGGCAAACTATCATCTCTTTCCCAAGAACAATTGCATGATTTTATGATAACTGCCCATCGGTAGACAAGATGGACGGTGGTGATAAATTGACTTCCTGGCCCACTATTTTTCTCTCTATCCACAAAGCTAACATTTAGAGACAGATAGGAAAGGACTTACTGGAAGGAAGAAGCTGGTAAAGAATGCTCCAGAATTAGAAACATTATAACAGCAACAAGCCCTGTAGTGTTACAATGTTTTAACACAGAAAACATCTGAGGGGCAGGAAAAGGATGAGTGAGTCCAAAAGAGGATGATTCTACAGGAATCCACCCTCTTGGAAACTGAGCTTCTCTTTCCAGGGATCCAGTGAGCAAACCCTGGAGCACATCTGTGCTTAAGAAGAATCAGGCCTGGAAACAATGTACATTCCTTTCCATGACTAATCATCCAGAACAAAGAAAGCATTGGGCCTATCAGCAGGAATCAGATCAGAGCGAAAGGAAAGAGGGAAAGGAAGGAATCCCACAGACCATTACCACCACCTTCTTCACCTTCTCCTCCTCCTCTTCCTCCTCCTAGAAAGTTATTGGACTGTGAAAACATACCCCTTAAAAGGTACCAAGCATGGCACTGGAGAGAGTAACTACAGACAGGCTAAAAGATGCATCCGGCCTTGGGGAACGCAGGGTCATGGGGAGGCAGCATATCCCAGTACCAGTGCAGAAGTTCCCTCAACCAGAGAGCTCAGAGCGTGGAAGCTGACGGAAGGAGGAACTCACCCAGCTCAGGGGTGAAGCACACTTTGCACTTTAACATTTAGCTGTTCAGTAGCTGCACAGATAGCTTGGAATTTTTTTTTTTTAATGTTAGCCTGAAAGAAGTTCCATTTTGGGGATGTGAGAGGCCTGGGAGAGGACCTACATGGTGAGAGATCGAGGATGTCATCTTAGTATCCTAGAGTGCTCTCTGCTAAGGAGAAGCTGCGAGGAGGAGTGTGATGAAGAAACTGGATTAGTAATTGGATTGATACGTAATTAGGCCCTGACCAGGTGAGACCAGATGACTGCACTCATCTGTCTGAATACTCAGGGTTCAATGCTGTTTGTCCTTCTTATACAAACACGGCTTCCTAAGGGCAGTCCTATAATGCAGGCCTTCCTCTGTTGTCCAGACTATACAGATAGTGAGGCTGGACCATTGGGTGGAGAAGAAGGAAGTTTTTCTCTTTCCTCTCACACCTTCAGATAGCCTCCATCCTTCACGAGGTGTCCTGACATTTTATGCTTAAGGAAGGGGACATTTGGAAAGAAAACGATTCATTGAATGAGCCAAAGGCACGGGGTTCTGCTCCTGGTTCTGTTCTATTAGAAAGAAATCAAGCTCTTGGGTCAAGAGTCTGCTACCGTAGCCCCTACAACATGTTTCTCCAATCTGGCTGTCATCTGTTCTCCCACCTGATGTAGATGGGGTTCCTCAGGACCTCATGTTTGGCTCATAGGACATTTTGTTCCTGGCACTTACCCTAGGGAAAGCACAGAACAGGCTCAGAGTTGCTTTCTCAACAGACTCTATGGAGAGGTTCCTCGAAGTCTGAATCTTAGTGGTAATTTGTACTCATCTCTCTCGAGGTTTGAGCCGGGGTCATAATACTGCACACCCACAGACTAAGGCAGGGTGAACTCTATCATCATAAAAAAAAGACGTGGAGAAGAAAATCAAAGATAAATCAAACTGTCTGAAAGAGTGCTTTAAGGGCATCCTTCTGAGATATGAGGGGCCATATCTAACTTTGTCTAGGTGTTTGATGCTAGATAGGCAATATGAATTTGCATTTTTATGCATACGTGTTTGAAGAGCTAAGCCATTGTCAGGGTATAAAAGCATTGGCTGGAGAACTGCACAAACAATTCCACCCAGAAAACGGCTCAACTGCAGGGCCTCATTCCTGTGAGCTCTGACAAATGAAACAAATCACTGAAGCCTGCCCTCCAGGGACACTCCAAGTGACACTCCAGGTGACACTCCAGGTGACACTCCAGGTGACACTCCAGGTGACACTCCAGAGACACTCCAGGGACACTCCAGGTGACACTCCAGGTGACACTCCAGGGACACTCCAGGTGACACACTCTCTTAGAGGATCAGTGGAATTTAACTACCCTTACCTTGTATATTTCCAGAGTCCTCCCATGTTAATTTATATTACTTTAACAAGATGGAATATTCTATTCAGGCCAAAAAAACATGGTGCATGTTCACCAAGTGATCCAAACCAAGATGGAGCAGAGGCTCTTGGGAGCTTCTGAACAGCTACCATAGTCCCAGATATACTTTGCCCAATGTATCCTCATTATTAGAGATGGTTTTGGCAATGAATTTAAGTGCAATTAGCGGAAGAGTTAACGTAGATGGACTGCAGGAAAACATAGCGAAGAGTTGTCCTTTCTTCAAAGAACACTGAATTTTGCCTGGGATCAAGGAAAAGAAGAAAGCCAGAATGTGGCGTTAATGAGTAAATTGCCAATTCCACACATTTATAGACCACTAAGTTCCTGGCTTTGTAAGTATATTATGTTACAAAGGCAGGACACATACTGAGGGTGGGGTGGGAGGCAGAGAGGGGAGAGAGAGAGAGAGAGAAAGAGGCAGAGAGCATGAGGGAGAGAGGTGCCTGTGACAGAAATCACAGATGAGAGGGATTGTGGTATGAAAGGTTTTACTTTTTAGTTACCGTGAAGTCTTCAGGAGGGGAGTTTCTCTCTATCCACCCCCTTCCTGGAATGTTGCAGAAGCCTAGATGTATCAAGTGTAAGGTGCTAAGACACTAGGGAGATGGCTGCGCAGATAAGTTGTGTGGGAGAGCAGGGCCTGGCGAGGACCATGGGGTTCAGCATGTGGCCTGTGGGTTGGTAGATGTATGAGCTCCCCTCCTATGACAGAACTTAGTCAATCCGACTCAAAGAATAATGAACAAGAGTGATTGGCGGGCCTGAATATTATCAGTCAATTGATTTACAAGGGGCACAAGCATATCTTCTAATGATCAGAACAATCTTGTCCACTCACTGCCGACTACTGTGCATTTCAAAGAGCTTTGGAGCACTTAGAGAAGACTGCATATTAGGGCCCTTCAAGTAAAGCACACCATCTCTGCCTCATATTCTTATTGAATTGGATACACACACACACACACACACACACACACACACACACACACACACACTGCTACTATATATCATGTTTAAAGTTCTGCCTTTGATCTAAAGAAGAATTACTGTTATTGAATTATGACTCAGGTCATACTCATTTCCACAAACCATATGCAAATTATTAGACACATTCCAAAGCTAAGAATTTCTTAAAGAAGTCTGTCACCATGACTACTGTTGGAATTTGACAAATAGCTTCAGTTATTCATTTAATAATCATACATAAAGTAGCATTTTGTATGTATTTCTTTTACATTGTAAAACTTATTTGAAATTTATGTCAACATAATTTTTACCTTTTTTATATTTTGAAATCATAATCACATCATTTTCTTCCTTATATTTCCTCCCCCAATCCATCTCATCCAACCCCCTTGCTCTCTCTCAAATTCATAGCCTCTTTTTCTTTAATTAGTTGTTATATTAATTCTCTAATTAATTGTTATTTTATATACACACATATATTTATATGTAGTATATATATATATATGTATATGTATATATATATATATATATATATATATATATATATATATATATATTCCTAAATACATGAAGATAATTTTTTATATGAGCTCTACAAGCATTGACAATTACAGTTTTGTAACTCCACAATCAAAATGCAAAGCATCACATCTCTCCCCGACAAAGAAACACTGTGTTGAATGACATTTTCAAAATACATTTCTTCTAAATAGAACCAACAATAGTTGGTTGTCACTCAGCAGGTCGTATTTTCTAACCTTTTCTACAGCATACTGCCGTGCTTGCCAATGGGGAGAATAAATCTTTCTGACACGCATGCACATGTTTGCCTACCTACAAGTGAGTCTTTAAGCTCCTTTGATCTGTGAACATTCAAGCAAAACAAAAAGTCCACACATATGCTAAGGACATTTCCCCCAGAGAGTTGGAGACAAGTCCCATCCAAATGTGATACACTAACTCTGAAGGCTGGGGAAGAGAACTGCTTAGCCATATCTTCCATTCATTTCCTTCCTTTAAACAAGCCACATGCACAGAGATGACCCCAAACCCCTAAGCACAAGCCACATGTCACCTGCTCTTTAGAGAGTAGTCCCAAACAGACATATAAAACCTACACCCATTTGGACTATGCAAGCTAGTGCCTGAATTCATCACTAAAGTTTCTTTGTTTGTTTAGTTTGGTTTTGTTTTCGTGATAGCTTTCTTTAAGTTGGGGCCTGGCATGGTGGCTTAGAGGGTAAAGGCACTTGCAGCCTAACAACCTGAACTGGGTTCCTGAAGCCCACACGGGAGAAGCAGAGAAGACTCACTAGATTTGTATTCTGCCCTCCATGTGCGTACTGTGCGTACGGTGGCACGGATCCATACATGCACATGCAGACTAGTGAAACGCATGGACACAAGAACTAATGTAAAACAATTTTAAGACTTTCTTACACATGTATCAAATAGTATCTATCTATGCTGGTTCGGAAAATTTCAAGCAATTCAAAACTCCAGTTGTCTCTTGGCGGTTCTGAAAAATTGTTTTGATTTTTCAAGACAAGGTCTCTCTACAAAGCCCCTAGCTGTCCTAGAGCTCACTATGTAGGCCAGGCTGGCATGAAACTCACAGAGATCTGCCTGCCTCTGCATCCCTAGTGCTGAGATTGAGGATGTGTGCCATCATTCATGGCTACAATTTTTACTTTATTTTATATGTATGAATGTTTTGCCTGTAACAATGTCTGTGCAGCATGAGTCTGCCTGGATGCGTACATGCAGAGGCCAGAAAGCATGTGTGCATGCCTGGTGCCTGTGACTCCCTGGAATTGGGGTTAGAGACAATTGTGAGCCCCATGTAGATGCTCAGAATCGAACTTAGGTCATCTGGGAGGACAACCAGTCTCTTAACCACTGAGTCATCTCGTCAGCCCCATACTGCAGATTCTCATGCACATTCAATTATCTGTTTCATACATGACCAAGTCTTACAACCAAATAGTGTACTTTGGCCACTAGCAGCAGACAGACGGTAATAGACTTGTCCTTTTCTTTTAGACAAGTGGGAGAAATGAAGTTTTTAAGATAAGTGGGAACCAGAAGGTCATGTGGAGGGGTGCTAGGGTCAGGTTCCTAGGTGTCTGTTCACCTCTTTTGGACCTTACTACTGCCGTAGGGTGACATGGTGACATGGTGAAGCATTCTTTGCTTTGAGAACACACTGCTTCACCAGCAGGATGTACTTGGAGACCCCACACTTCCTGCCAGCTCCAGGACACTGTTCATCATGACCACGGAATAGGTCAGCAGACTCCTGCTTCATTTTGTTGGGCAACTAGAAACTGCATTTTAAGTCTCCAAGTCTCCATCTGGGTTCAGAAAGAACAGGAAAACCATTAAAGCTTCGCTCCGGAGGGACCTATAACGAGGTCCTTTTATGAACAAGGAGAGGACAGTTAGCGTGTCCTACCCCGTCCTGCCTTCCTGTTTTTCTCCCACACACACCCCTCCTTCTGTTCCCTTGGCACTGTACTCCTCGAGCGTGCTCACACTTTTCCTGAACCTCATCTCCTCCTTGTCTCACCCCTGCTGGGAACGGAGCTCAAGGATAAGCCATGGGAGCAAACCATGGGGTTTCTTAACATGTAGCATCTTGCCCCAAAACGCTGGCAAGCTTCACGGGATGGAGAGCACAGCTCCTCTCTTCCAAGTGAGCGTGAATAGTCTTTGTTCTGTTTCAGGATGGACAGAAGTCAGTGCAGAAGAGTGAAAATAAATCTGTCCCTGGCATGCTGACTCACTGTGACTCTTCCAAAATCACTTACCAGAATGGCCTTCAATTCAAATGAGAACCACAAAATATCAGTAATTTTATTTGGGGGAATATTTTTATTTTGGTACAGTAGGTGAATTCCTAACGAAAGGGCATTATAACAAGCATTTCCCTCCAAGTTCCGCAGTCTCATCTCTGTGCTTCACGCTCAAAATGACTTTTTAAATTCACTCACTCCCTATTTCCTCATGTCTGGCTCCCACGACTGTAATCTCTCAGAGAAGATTTAGGTTTCAGATTGCTTTAAGACAAATCAGCCCGGTACCTTCCATCTTCAAACTGTGCTTCCTGATTTAGTGCCCGCTGAGTCCCGTGACTGAGCACATAGTGTGAAGAGCAAATTGTTCTCTGCTCAAAGAAATAAGCCGACAGGTATTCGGTGGTCTTCTTTCCTGTTGATACACTAACTTTCTACAGGTAAAAGAGTGCAGCCTGTTCCCAGTGCAGGAGCCTACCCATGAACATCTTTGGACTTTTCAGTAATCTGTTTCCTGACTGGGCTGTAGAACTTGGTGACACTTGGAGAACAGCATCAGTGTAGACAACACAGCATCTGACGGTTAGCCAGGGACCAACTTCTCTCAAGGGATTGTTTGCAGAGTACCTCCTGTGGTAGCTAGCTGTACAGTATGCCCTTGAGGGGGTAAAAAGTAGATAGGATAGAGGGCTAGGGTCTTCCCTAGAACTCGTGAGGATACTATCAATCATGTTTATCACACACCAAAGTCGCTGTAACCTGGATCATGTAAGATAAAATGCACACATTTAGGGTTAATATGGGGGCTTTCCATACAAGAACTAATCATTTCTTCTCTCAAAACATCTTACTGAGCAGCTACTTTGAGCCAAGCTTGTGGTAGAATCTAGAAACACAGCATAGACCAAAATTAAATATTAAAAAAAGGGTTCTTATCCCCCATAGTCTAGAGCAGTGATTTTCAACCTTCCTAATGCTATAACCCTTTAAAACAGTTCCTCATGTTGTAGTGACCCTCCTCCCAACCATAAAATTATTTTTGTTGCTGTTTCATAATTGCATTTTGCTACTGTTATGAATCATAACGTAAATGTCTGTGTTTCTTGGGGGGGGGGTCTTAGGTGACCCCTGTGAGAGGATCAGTCAATACCCACCTAGGGATTATAACGCACAGGTTGGAAACCACGGGTCTAGAAAACCTACAAGCCCTCATCTGTCAGTGTTGATCCAGCACTGTCCTAGCATCTGTACCTTTGGGTTTCCCAGGCAGGTGACCTCCAGTGTTAGAGAGGACAGTCTTACACAAGCTAATGTCGCTCCTACGAGCTTTCCCACCCTTCACTTCAACTCTCTGCTTTCCTAGGTAGTCGGGTATAAGTATAGGCAGGAAAGCATCTTCAGGCCAGGAAGCCTTAAACTTGAAAGCTATCACTACATGCAATTAGCAAATTCATTGGCTCTTTCAGAGTGTACTTCTTTGCCCTGTGACAAGACCAACACAGCCCGAAAGGGTTAAAGCCTCGGGTTTGAACTTGTAGAACAGAGGCTACGATGCCTATCAGTGGTAATCGGCAGTGTCTGTTTAGAAAATAGAAGTAACCGCCAGTATCAATGCACTGATCATGGTCTCCAAGCCCTCAAGGGCACGCTGTTTAATAGACTTTCTCACACTCTACTTTAAGCCTGTAAGCACATGGGGATATCCAGCTCCCATTTGACAGATGGGAGCAGCAGACCTCAAACTTAACTTGCTTAGTCTTCCTCAGCCAACAATGGGCCAGGGTTCAAGGCCAGATCCCTCAGGCTCCAAAGTGCTCTTCCTTCCATAATCCCCCAGCTGTTCACTTGAAAATGTCAGTTCTGTCTTTCTACGTGTTGTTTCAACACATACATAACAGGTGCGAAACTGCCTTACAGCCTGCTGGGTGTCCTCAGGGTTCAGGAAGCAGTCTGTAATGGCCACCAAGTAGAGGCTGCTGTTTTTAAGATCTGACCAAATGTCTATGGGTGGACCTCCTGCTTCATTAAACTTCCTGGGGTCACTGACTTTATTCTAGAGCACATAAAACACTATTTTAGGAATGAGAGGATAGAAAGCCCAAACTGTGGGAAATTAATTTTAAGGTGATAAACTAAGAAAGATATTAGGATATAGACACGTAAAATCTCTGCCTTTGGGAATGTAACGGTGGCATTTATATTTAAAATAAAAATCTTTGCTCAAAATATTTCTTCAAGTTACCAGATTATTGGTGACAACCTAAAAAGACAAGCATGTGCTTTAGAGGTTGGTTTTATGTCAGCAGCATCACTGTTAATATAGAAAAAGGAGGCAGCACATTCATAATGTCAAACTAAAACAAAAATATTAAACAAGATCTTAACAGTGGGAAGAAACTAAAACCTCTTCAGTTTCAAAATCTGTGATGATGTTCCTGTTCAAGATTTCCCATATAAGAGAGAGCGGGTGACAGAAGGAGGCCACGTATTGCCAGCCACAACCTTTTTTTTTTTTTTTTTTCCGAGACAGGGTTTCTCTGTGTAGTCCTGGCTGTCCTGGAACTCACTTTGTAGACCAGGCTGGCCTCGAACTCAGAAATCCACCTGCCTCTGCCTCCCTAGTGCTGGGATTAAAGGCGTGCGCCACCACGCCCAGCTTCAGCCATAACCTTTTAACTACCTTCTTAACAACTAAATAACCAACCAAACCAAACAAAAACAAAAAGTCATTGCATTCCAGCATGCCCATTTGCTACATATTCTCCAATAAAGCTCTCTAGCATAATCTAGGAATAAGTGCTTATTTTAACTCCACTGGAGTAAAACAGAAGACCACTTTGGTTTGGGGTACACTCCTCAGACAGTGACAGGCACTAACAACCTCCAAGAATCTCTTTCGGCTTCAACAGCCTCTCTGCCAAGGGAATCTATCTCTAAAGGGGTTCCTAAGACAACACTAGCCAGCAGGAACCTCCAGAGAACCACTACTGCTCTGTCTAATGCCTTTCCTAAAGGCCAATCAAGAAAACCCCTGGTCCAAATTACACTCCTACAACTGTTAAATCTATAGATCAGAGCCTGCTAGCCACCTAACAAACATGGGAACACACCAAAGAGCCTCTACTGTCCCTACCTCCTGGGCCTTCTGACAGCAACAGTGCCCAGCTTTTGTTTAACGCCCACCCACATTCTCTGAGATGCAAAGCAAGGCATCTATCTCCCCCAACCCTCATTTGCCTCGGGTGCTGAAAGATCCTGCATTTTGTGAGGGAAGCAGGACTTGCAATTGCTGAACACACAAGCTCTCTTTCTAAATTACTAACCCCCAAGCCCAAAGAAAGAGCAACAAACCAGGGACATAACCCTACTTACTGAATGAAAAAGAAAGGTTAGTACGCATTATTTATTATTACTATAATAATATTATTATAGTAGTCTATTATTATTATTATTTTAGTTCTCAGATCAGTTCTCTGAAGACCTTTAAATGATGTATATTTAATATTTGATTACCAAGTTCATAGGCAAAGGAGTGATGTCAGGCTCCACAGGCTGCCCTTAACTTGCACATCGGTATGAAGGGAGGGACACAAGCGTAGGTTTAGCGATCCTAACTTTGGAACACCCCCTTCCCGCATACCCACCGCCCTTGAAATTGCTTCTGACTGAGGACTTGGAGTGTATGAACTGACAGAATGTCTTGGGAACATGGGAATGCCCGTGTTTTCTCTTCATATCAGCCTTCTCTGCTCGATGTATCTCAGCAGCTTATCTTGCTCAAAGTGAGCTCCTATCTGAGCTCAGTGTAAAAGTTTATCTCCTTCATGGTCTTGGAATATCCTTATCTGGTGCAGCACAGATGCAACGCAAGCGGTGGAAACCCATTTTCATATGCAAGAAACTCAGCAACGAGACATTTAAAACATCAGTGAGTAGCTATAACTCCAACTCGGACTGAGAACTACTGCAGACTTCGACCGGGTTCTGAGTCTCCCACTGGGTAGCTGTGCGATGTAAACATATCATTTCATCCCCAGGGGCTTAGGACCCTCACTTTAAACAGAAGGGAGGAGAAGGAGGGAACACAGGGGACAGATGGGTTTTCAGGTTTCTGCCAGAACAAATCCACTCCCAGCCCCTATGGTACTAAAATTCTGTGGTTCTGTAGTTTACAATAGGCCCCTCGGATGGCTAGCCACATTATAAGCCGAGTTTGCAAGAACTCAGAGGGTCAATATAAACAAATATTACTTTTTATAAGTTAGTATTGATCCCTTAAATTCAGAAACAAAGATTGGAAACGAAGCAAAGCAAAACCACACAATAGTTTTCTTTCTCTTTAAAGGGAAACTGCAGAGGATGCAGAAGGCAATGAAGATGGTCAAAGATGAGGATGGGCCTCTCAACGCTGCTGCGAAAAGCATCCCCTCCTATCCCCACTCTCTACAGCCCGAGGCTTCCCGAGAGAAGGCTCCCCAAAGACACCTCTTCCCGGAAGCCCTCCGGGGCCCCTTTTCTCAGTTTCGGTATGAACCTTCTCCAGGAGACCTTGATGGATTCCCAGAGGTCTTCGAGGGAGGAGGGTCCCGGAAACGGAAGAGCATGCCCACAAAGGTGCCTTACACCCACCCTGCAGAAGAAGCCTCAGTTGCTCAGGAGAGCAAGAGTCTGGGCCCCCCGAACCTCTCTCTGCTTTTCCCGCAGCCACAGCGCCCCAAGTGCGACTCCCAGATGATCGACCTGTGCAATGTGGGCTTGCAGTTCTACCGCACCCTGGAGCACCTGGGGGGCAAACCCGTCAAGCAGGAGCCGGTGAAACCCAGTGCCATGTGGCCCCAGCCCACTCCTCCTGCCTTCCTGCCTGCACCTTACCCCTACTACCCCAAAGTCCACCCGGGACTCATGTTCCCCTTCTTCGTGCCCTCGTCCTCACCCTTCCCCTTCAGCAGGCACACCTTCCTGCCCAAGCAGCCCCCTGAGCCAGTGTTACCCCGCAAAGTGGAGCCCCTGGAGAGCGAGGAGACCAAGCAGAAGGTGGAGAGGGTGGACGTGAACGTCCAGATCGACGACAGCTACTACGTGGATGTGGGTGGGGCTCAGAAGCGCTGGCAGTGCCCCACCTGTGAAAAGTCCTACACCTCCAAGTACAACCTGGTGACCCACATCCTGGGCCACAGCGGGATCAAGCCGCACGCGTGCTCCCGATGTGGGAAACTCTTCAAACAACTCAGCCATCTGCACACCCACATGTTGACACACCAGGGTACGCGGCCCCACAAATGCCAGGTGTGCCACAAGGCCTTCACCCAGACCAGCCACCTGAAGCGCCACATGATGCAGCATAGCGAGGTGAAGCCTCACAACTGCCGCGTGTGCAGTCGGGGCTTTGCCTACCCCAGCGAGCTCAAGGCCCACGAGGCCAAACACGCCAGCGGGCGCGAGAACATTTGTGTGGAGTGTGGCCTCGACTTCCCCACCCTGGCTCAGCTGAAGAGGCACCTCACTACGCATCGGGGTCCTATCCAGTACAACTGCTCGGAGTGCGACAAGACCTTCCAGTATCCGAGTCAACTGCAGAATCACATGATGAAGCATAAGGACATCCGTCCCTACATCTGTTCCGAGTGCGGCATGGAGTTTGTGCAACCCCATCACCTCAAGCAACACTCACTCACCCACAAGGTATGGGAGCTGTGGGGTTGGGGAGGGACAGGGAGACAACCAGAGGTGGGCTGCTGGATCACCAGAAAAGGAACAGAGCTAGAGGCCTGTGACCCCTGCTCCTATCTAAAATGCCGAGGAGTTCTGTGACCCTGGGTAATATGCTCGCTCAACCTGAGCCCCAAGGCCCTTTCCCACCTCATATAGCAAACAGTGAGAGACCTGCCAGTATTCAATCAATTAAAGCCCTTTCCTGGAATAGCCTTAGAGCCTGAGGTGAGACTGGAAATTACCAATGCAGACATTTGGAGAGGACAGTGAGGAAGGATGAAGGAAGCAGCTGGCTGCTGTGATATTTCTGTTTAGCCCCCAAGAAGCCCTGAGCTTTGTTTCTAGAAACTTCTTTAGGGCACTGTCAAAAACCAAAACAAAACCAGCCAACCAATCAACAACAACAACAGCAATACATATGTCATCAGACCTCAGATCACCACCCATCATGCCTGGGCTATACCAATGAAACCTTCTTTCTAGAGAATTCTCTAAGAGCTCTTTCCAGCTGCAGCAAGGCCTATTTCTGGCTCGTTGGCTGGCCCTTCTGTGACACTTGTTTCCTTCAGGTGGCTATAAATTGGAGCAGAGTTTAGCCTAGTCTCCTGGGGCCTGCTCTTCCCTGTCCTCTTGGGTTCATTAGTCTGTGGTATCTTTGTGGGAAGCAGAAGGAAGTACCCTTCTCTGCTGGGTTTTAATTTCTCTGGGCTCAGATCTTCAGGGAGCAATGCAGAGCCAAGGCTGAAGTTCTGCCTCATTTGTAACTAGTGACTTGGAGTTCATCACAGGAATAGGTAAGCCCCTGGCTGGCGTCATCTTGAGATCTTACCCAAATGAGCTTTTACTTAGGTCTGCTTTGACCTGCCAAGAGGGGACTTTAGCCTCTGCTGACCTCTAGTCTTACCCTTGAACTCAGTGGTTTTCTTGGCAAGAAAGATTTCTAGCAAACCAGAGTCTTTAAAACATCCTTTATTTCCAAAGGTCATTAGAGGGCTGGCCAGCTGAGGCCAGCTGCAGCTCAGCTCTGCTGGGGACAAAACACAGTGCTCTCTGGCTCGGCAGCAGAGATGTACTTCCTGCTGGACAAAAGGCATTCATAGACGCATCTGAGGGGAACTGGCTGACAAGTGAGGGGACCATCGACAGAGGATTTGGACTTAGATTTGGCCACAAAGGCACCGCTGGCTTAGTTCAGGGGTTCCTGTGTGTATGGGAAAGGAGTCAAAGGTTACTGACTTTAGACCATATGGATTTGGCAAGGTAAAAGAAAATGAAGTTCAAATGGTAAGAACAACCTGTTGTCCAACATAGGTTTTTTTCAAATCGTTAAACAAAGTGTGCTTTTGGTAGACATGTGGACAAACACTGGGTGCTTGCTTTGTGCCGGTTTGTACCTCACTCCTCCTGATTCTCCTGGGTGCTGGATCTGCTTCTTACTGAAAGTGAAGACACTTCAGTCTTTCAGAACAGCAGCACCAGCACCAGCACCCAAAGCTTTGTTTATTTGTTTTATTTAGGTAGTTTTTTTAAAATTTGTGAATGTTTGCTTGCATGTGCAAAATGCACATGTGTGTGCACATAGAGGCCAGAGGTCAACTTCAGGTGTCTGCTATTACTTTCCACTTAGTTTTTGAGATAGGTTCTCTCGCTGAACAAGGTTCATCAACTGGCTAGGAGAGTTTGGCCAGTGAACCTCTAGCTATTTTCCTAACTCTGCCTCCTAGTGCCAGGATTATAAACAACCTGCTATGCATGGCATTTTCTGTGAGCATTGTGAATGCTTGCCTACTGAGCATTTTACCCACTGAGCTCAACTCCCTAGACCCAACATTGAATTCTTTGGGTTTTTGTTTTGTTTTGTTTTATTGGATGAAGTTTTCCTGTGTAGTCCTGGCTGTCCCGGAACTCCCTCTGTAGACCAGGCTGGCCTCAAACTCACAGAGATCCTCCTGCCTCTGCCTCTTGAGGGCTGCCATTAAAGACATATGCCACCACAGCCCAGCCAACACCAAATTCTTTTTTTTTTTTTGTTTTTCGAGACAGGGTTTCTCTGTATAGCCCTGGCTGTCCTGGAACTCACTTTGTAGACCAGGCTGGCCTCAAACTCAGAAATCCGCCTGTCTCTGCTTCCCAAGTGCTGGGATTAAAGGCGTATGCCACCACACCCGGCTCAACACCAAATTCTTAACCACTGTGTTATCAAGAACCCACTCTACCCACCCCCAATCCTGTCTCCTGGCTCTAACCACTCTCACGAACTCCTTCTTCTGTCTAGTTTCATTGGTACTTTAGAAAGGCAGTAGTTTCCCTTAAGTTCAATTGTGTGTCTAGCTCTTCTTCTCTGTCTTCTATGCCAGCCATTTGTGAATGCTAGTTTGGGGACAAAATTTCTCTAAAGTATTCCCAAGAGAGTAATAAATACCTTCTCTGTAGTCCCAGGATCTTACCCAAGCCCAGAGAAAAATCATTCCTTTTTCTTTTCCTTTGTCCCCTACACTACATATAGGTTCTGAGAATTGAACCTATGGACTTAGGCATGCAAGCACTGAGCTGTCCTCAACCCCACAGAACAGCAGGCCAGAAGGAAAAGGCTGCTATAGTAAATTTGAAAGCCCATCAAGAAAATAATTGTTGTTGATTTTATGATTTTAAGTGCACTGAATATGTAAATCATTTACAAAACTCATCTCGGGAGGGCATTAAAACCTAGTTTTGAGAGAAAGTTGATTCCAGGTCTTTTTAATAACATAAATAAACCTGTCCTTATCTGTAATCATTTACGATAGAAAGCCTTTGCATCAGAGAGAACGCAAGGAGTCTTAAGATTCTTTTCTTGAGATAGGGCTTTTACTAGGCTGGTCTCAAATATGCTTTTAGGCAGAGAGTGACCTTGAACTTCTGGTCCTCCTTCTCCCTGGGAGCTGGAATATGGCCATATGCCACTGTACCTGTTTATGCGTGGCTGGGGTTCCAACCTAGGACTTCATACATACAAGGCACGTGCTTTACCAACAGAGTCATGTGCCCAGATCCCACCTCTTCATCTACCAACAGAATCATGTGCCCAGCCCCCACCTCTTCATCTTGAGAAGACAAATCTTCACCAAGAAAGACCCTGGGACTTAACTCTTTAAGGTTTCATAATCAGTAGATGATTAGACAGAGGCTTGAACTCACCCCTTAGTGCTTTGAGTTCACCAGACTAAAGACTGCTAACCTCCTACTGTGCCCCCAAGTTAAATAAGTGAGGGTATGACTAACATCAGAGCTAACTGGGAATCCCTTCTTCCTTAGACAGCTTATGGATAGCAGGCAGTATGGATCCTTAAGGTGTTTGATAACTTGTTCTAATCCTCATTTTAGTGCCAAGGTTCTTTGAATCTTCCTTCTTAAGTCGTTCTTGCCTTGAACAACAGTCTACACCTGTAGTCCCAGCTACCCAGGAGGCTGGAGCAAGAGGATGACTTCAATCCAGGAATTCAACACTAGACTCAGCAACATAGTGAAGCCCTGTATCAAAATGTCACTAGCGGTCTAGAGAGATGTTAAGTGGTTAAGAGCACTTGTTGCTCTTGCAGAAGACCTGAGAACATTTCCAGCACCCACGTGGTGATTCACAACCATCTGTAACTCCAGTTCTAGGGGAGCTGATTCCCTATTCTGACATCCTCAGGTACTAGGCACATAGGTAGTATACACACACACACACACACACACACACACACACACACACACAAGCATTCACATACATACAATAAACAAATCTGAAATTGTTCTTAAGTCACTGTAGATGGAGACATTTTGCACAAGCTTTTTCTGGGAAGTGAAGGTTGTTGAGATCACTAACACTGTCTGTGAGTCCCTGGAAAGGCTCTGAATTGAGGGCCTCAGGACTCAAGCATTTAAACACTGCTCTCTAGACAGTGAGGAAGCCAGACAACCTTCTGTTCTATTTTTCAATTTAGAAGGTTATTCATGCCAATTTTCCACAACAGAAGCAGCTGGACTGCAGGAGGCTCTGGAGTTATGGCCCGAGGGTCAGCATGGCCTGTGGGAACCCAGAGGACCAACAGGAGAGGGTGATTATCTGGCTGTAATTGATTGAAGCAAGGACTCATAGTTCTTCGGGGATATTTGAGTCCATTAGTGAAAACTGGCGAAACACTGGCTTCCTTCTGGGAAACGACATTCAGTTTAGATTCTTTTCATCCTCCTGAAAGCCAGATTATAGACTCATTTCACATATCATTTTACAGCGCTTTTACCAAAACCATATTAATCTTCTGATCCCATTGCTGTAGAATTAATGCAGCAGCAGCAGCGGCGGAAACAGCAGAGGGTTTCTTTTATTTTAGTGGTCGGTTAGTTTACGCTGTTCAAAAGAAAAGAAAACAGCAGATTATGTGATCAACACTTCCAAGGAAATGATAATTTAACGTGACTAAAGCTTGTCACTTAAGATTTCACTTTGATCTCCGCACTTCTTGTGGATGTACGTGTCAAGGAACAACAGCCTGTCACACTCACGACAGCCCGGTTAACACTCCGTCACACTCACGACAGCCAGGTTAACACTCAACCCTCACTGGTTGTGAATCTTGCCTCTGCACAGGGTGTGAAGGAACACAAATGCGGGATCTGTGGGCGTGAGTTCACCCTGCTGGCCAACATGAAGAGACACGTGCTGATCCATACCAACGTCCGTGCCTACCAGTGTCACCTCTGCTACAAGAGCTTCGTGCAGAAGCAGACCCTCAAGGCTCACATGATTGTCCACTCGGATGTGAAGCCTTTCAAATGCAAGGTGGGGAGAAGGAAGGACTGGGGCAGGGTGTGAGGGGCGTATGCAAATCTCTGACAGGCAAGACCCTGGGAAACTTTCTACCAGATTTCTTCAGTAGTATGACTGAGGCTCAGAGGAGGCCTGTGGCCCAGTCCAAGTCACTCCACCACTCTGACCCTGTCTCTGCCACCCGAGCTCACAGCAGTCCTTCCCTGGTTCCTGTTCATGTGACTGTGGCCTTACTGCTTGGGTAGGGGGCAGGGAGTGGACAGGCAGTCATGAAAACTCTTGAGTGTAGTACACTCGTTATATAATTGCTTGGAAGAGGCTGAAGGTGATGAGGCGGGCACTACTGGCCTAGAAAGGAGAAACCAGGCTGGCCCTGTTTCTCTTATAGGCCAATGAGTAGCCACAAAAAGGAATCTGGAAATCTAACACACTTCACCTGTCCTGTCTTGACACTTAGGCTAGGTCTTACAGTGTGAGAGCAGACTTCCCAAAGAGGATTCTGGCATGCTGACTTCTTTCTATCTGGATAGAGTTTCAATGGTCAGATTGCTAGTTCTTAAGATAGTTGCAGCAATATTCATGACAGCCAAAGTGTGGAACCAACCTACGGGCACATCAGAAGATGATCAGGAGAGAGACCAGTACATATACACAGTGGAGTACTACTCAGCCATAAAAGGAACAAAACCTTGGATCTATGTCAAACATGAACGGAGACCATACTGGAGGACATGATGTTAAGAGAAATAAACCAGGCACAGAGAGACAGATATTGCATGCTCTAGTTCAGACACACAAACTAAGTTAACCTCACAGAAGCAGAGCTGAGAAGAGTGGTTACTCGAGCTTGGGAAGGGGAGGAAGGAGAGGAGACAGAGGTTGGTTAGGTGCAGAAAGAGAGTTAGATGGGAGGAATATGGTCTAGTGGTCCATAGTACAGCAGGGTGACTAGTTGTGAAGGCTTTATTGAATATTTCCCTGAAAGAAAGATTTTGAACATCCCCAATATCAAGATCTATGTAGTGATGGTATATTGATGACCCTAATCTGCTCACTACACCTATGTAGTGATGGTATATTGATGACCCTGATCTGCTCACATGTTCTACACATGAAGCTAAATGTACTATACCAACCATATATGAATAGTTACTATGTGTCAATTCAAGGCATTCTGAAAAAGCACAAAAGGATCCAAAGCTAGTCCTCCAAAGGACCCCAGCAATGCTTGTGTGGAGTAAATGTGAACTGAGCCTCTACAGTATTTCTTCCTTATAGCCGAGTACCACGTGGCCAGGGTCTAAGCTCTGGTGTTAGAAACAGCTGGATCAGATTACTTACACTTTGGTTTATTCTTATTTTATCAGCTTAGAGGGTGTGTGAGCTAGAGATCTTACAAGACCGCGGCTGTCCAAGGCTGCCCTGCTCCATGGCTGTTTCCAGGAGAGTTGCTTAGGCCTGCCTGGGTAGTTGGAGGACCTCAGGGGTGGGTATCAACCCAATCAGGAAGAGAGAGCAGAGGGGGAAGAGGAAATACTGCGTTCAGACAGTGGAGTGTGTCTGTGTGAAACCTAAATTTTCCTTTTCTGCTACTGCCTGTTGCCAGGTGTGTGGGTGACTCACTTGCAAATCCCAGTCCCTGAAATTGGATTCCCTTCTTCCAGGAGGGGCTGCTGGCTTAACCCCTCCGAAATGTGGCCCCCGCTTGAAGGAATCCCTGTGAAGTGAACTTTTTTCCTGTGTTGGCAGCTTCTCGACAGGGCGAGAGGTCAGGGACCAGAGCTTCCTAGGCCGTGTGGACATTGTCTGGAGAGGGGCCTTCTCCCCAACTCCTTTCCTGACACCCGCTTCTGTTTCCCCTCCTTCTCTCTGAGCTCTCAGTGGTTTGAAGGCCACATTGTGTCCATCTGGAGTGTGTGAGCTGAAGGAGGAGAGAGCAGTGTGGCTGATGGGTATGTGTCAGGGCCCGGCATGGAATGGAGAGGCAAGGCTTCTTCACGGAGATGGAGATGAGCAGCTTCAAGGGCAAATAAAGCATTAACTCGGACTCAGGACCCTCCTGACAAAGAAGCCTGCGAGCACCCCCAACTCTCTGGACTCCACAAGCATCCCTTCCCTCTCATCTCAGACACCCCTCTATTTCCCTTCTCACTCCATCAACCCTGTCAGTGATTGACCATTGACAGTTGCTCTGCCTGCAGAGATTTACTGTCTCCTGTAGTGGAGGTGCTGGCAGGTTCTCCTACACTTGAACATCAAGCATGAGCTCCATTAATTATCTTACCAACTATTGGTTGCTGTACAATTGTTGCTATATAAAGGGAGCTATCTCTTAGTTTATTCTCCAAAGACATACACAGCTGCTCATTCCAGCCACCTTCCATTTCTACTGTATCTATTCTGATTCCTTGGTACAAATATTGTCTTGGGGGAACCCCCTGAGGTGTAGGGATAGGTCAAAACAGACATAGTCTGGGGGGGGACCCTCTGAGATGGAGGTCAGGACAAAACTAGTCTAAGCAGTGTGTAATCTTTGAGCATTCCTTGAACAGTTCCGTTTCCCTACCTTCAAAGGCTTACAAGATTTCTTGGGCCTGACAGTACATGAGAATCTAGAAAGTTCTCTATAGTACCAGGGCACAAAAGCTGCTCAGAGTAACGTACTCTGGGTCTAATGCTTTGGTGGGCCATCCTGGATGGGTGTTTTTGGCCTCTGTTCACAGACAACTATACCCTTCTCCACCCTGATGACTGTGTGCCATACACGATCCCAAGGGCTCGGGAGAGTCAGCTGTGTGGCCCAGAAACTCCATTTTACCTTCCTTAAGGGTTTCTCAGGCTCTTGATGTCTAGCACACATCACCTGATCCCATAAGGAAGTGAAATCCCAGCTTCAACAGGAGAGACAGCTTACCCTGAGCAGGCAGAACAGGAGCTGGACTGTTCATCTGCACGGCCTCTCTCCGAAGGCCAGAATACAGCTTTTCACCTAGAGAGTACTGTCTGTCATAGGGAAAAGCATTGGAGGGTAAAAGGCATTCTCACCAAACTTAGCTGGCCCTTCTCCAACACTTAGACATTTCTGAAATAGCAATCCATGTAGGTTACCTTGACTGAGCCTTTTCTTCCTGAGAGCTCCAGAGCAAGCTGTCATGTTCTTTCCCGACTCATTACCACTTCCTCACAGCGACACCCTTTGGTCTAGCCTGTAGTATCATCACTCTTCATCATTTCAACAGACTTCCCTGGTGTGTATGGGTTCCTTCCTGTGCCTGAAAAACCATAGGGTAGAGAGATTTGTAAAGCCCGAGGCCTGGTTCACATCTCTCAGAAGAACAGGTCGATCTTGGGATGTCCTGTGGTCTTTGCTTTCTACCCATAGTGAGCTGGATAGAAATCTGTCCCTGAATGACGTTTGTAGGGTATTGGAAGGGTTAGACGAGAGATGGAGGCCACTGGTTCATTGCTATGCACTTCATAACCAATGGAAACAAATGTCTGACCAGCCACATATCGATGGTGGGAAACAAGTCTAACCAATTACACCCAAGTTTCATAGTCATAACAGATAGTTATTCTCTTCTCATGATTGACATGGCCAGAAAAAAAAAAGAAAGAAAGAGAAAGAAAGCTAGGCTTCTGGCAGCCACACTGCAGTCCTGAGCTAGCTCAATTGCCTTTCCCCAACAATTAGTGCCAAGAAAGATTCTTTCAGCAACAGATTTTAATTTCTTGGGATTTTTGCCATTAAAATCCCCTCCCCAACATAAATCCCCCATTGCAGTATGAAATAGTTCTCAGTGGAAACAGCTGTCCCCAGTGAGCAGGAATGTTCACTGGCTGTAGAATCAAGCATTAACAATAGGATGGAAAATTAGTGGAGAGGGAAGCTTTCCATTTTCTCTTTCTTTCTTTCTTTCTTTCCTTCCTTCTTTCTTTCTTCTGTCTATCTGTATATGTGTGTGCGTGTGTGTGTGTGTGTGTGTGTGTGTGTGTGTGTGTGTGTATGCCCTTCTGGACTCTTGCTATTGGCTCGACTTCTAGACTCCTTGCTCCTGGCAGCCAGCTGGAGTTTGTCCAGAGAGCCAGCCTGTAGGCTTAAGCTATGCTTCACAGATATGCTTCCCAGATTTGGCGTAAGCATGCAGCTCTTGATTCGGATACTATCTCTATAGTGGCGGCACTCCATAATAGCCAAGAACCAGCTGCCGTCTTTGGAAAACCTTCCAAAAGACCAGGAAAACCAGGAAAAGCTTCCATCCAGAATTTCCGGGACAAATTCCCTTTTGAGATGGGTGAAGCCCAGAGCTGCCTAAGTTATGAGTCACCAAGTCTTCTACAGCCTTTTCTACAGCAGAGGGCTGAGCAGAGAGGTCCATGAGTGGGGCAGACAGATAAAGTTAGTTGCCTAACTAACTTTAAGTAGAAGGGGGTTCTACTTCCTGCACCAAACAAATTGTGGGCTGTTTGGTATGCTGAAAGGAGAAAGATCAGACTAGATAGTTTATAGGGACTCAGTACCGATCCTGAGGGTTTTCAGGTTGGTGTGGAGGGGGTTAAGGCAGTGACCAGATAGCAGCCTTTTGGCAGCAAAGCCCTCCTCCTAGGCAGAAGGAAGGATATTGCTGTATGAACTGCCTGTTTAACAATGCCTCACATGTCCCCAGGGGCCCTCCTGCAAATAGATTTCATCTTGCTTTCTCTTGTACTTTTCAAAGCTTCCTGTTTTCTCACGGTCCTTTTGGACAGTTTACACTCTCTCTCCCTCCCTCCCTCCCTCCCTTCCTCTCCCTTTGAGGAAAGGAACACCCTTCTTATTAAAGAGGAGAGAGGGAGAGGAATGTGAGGGAAGGGCAGCCATTCTCTTGGGCTGGCTGAAGCTCTTTGACCTCTCCTCTCTGGGTAGGAAAACATAGCTTCCTGGTGCATCTTGGCTCTGAAGCTCACCTCAGGCAGTAGCCTGGTCTAGTGCTGCTTGACCTTCTAAGCCTCTGGACTCAGCCAAGTGGTGGCTGTGATTGCTCCGTCTCTGCCCACCACTGACCTCTCTGTAGCAGCTGCTGCCTCGGAGACTCCTGGGAAGCGAGCAGCTCCAGGCCCTGTATCTCCAGGGAGAGGTGGGGAAGGGCACCAGGAGGCCAGAACAACGAGGCTGAAGCAAAGAGGACGCATTCCAGCTGTTGGAAGGGCATCCGGGACATCAGAAAGACAGATGCTGGGCTTTCCAAAAGCCTGTGATCTGTAGTGCTTTCCAACCATGAATCCCAGGGCTGGGCTTCTCTTCAGCCCCAGGTCACCAGGCAGGGGTTCAGCCAGAAGATTCCTTTCTGTTCCTTTGATGTTTGAAAAGCACAGCACCCTCGCTGGGGTGTGGTGGCTCACATCTGGAAAGATGGAAACTGTATCCTCAGCCCCCTACCAGTATCTCTCTTACTTTGATGCGGATCTTGTTAGGAAGGAGATCCTTCATCCAGTCCTGGCTTGGGAATGCGCTTACGTTTTCAATTCAGGAAGCCTTCCTTCAGCTACTGCTTTTGTTTTTCCCAGAGAAGAAATGAGTTTGGCTGGTGGTCTCTCTGCACTCTTCTTGCTCCTGTCCTCAGCTGCAGGGACTCTGCTTAGAGCTGACATTCCAAGACTCTGTAGGTAGCAGATCCCAGCCCCTTTTTACTGACTCCTCTTTATTGTCTGACTTGGATGGCTCTGTGTTTCACAGACATCAAAACCAAACCAAACCTCTGTGTACCTGGGCATTGCCATGTGAGGACACTCTTCTGGGAACTAGAAAGACCCGAGTGCTCTGAATGAGAGCCAGAGGGCTCGGTGGAGGTCAGAGGTGGAGGAAGACACTGAGTAGCTATTGCTGATATGTGAATGTGGCCTATGTTTTTCAGATCCTTCATGATCTGACTCCACCCTTCTGCCAGTGAGGGTTTTCATTTACAAACTGGTGTGCGTGCAGGAGGAAAATAAGTAATGGCTATATTTTAAGATTGTTATATCAGGTGATGCTATTTTCCTGACTTGTTTACGTATTCTCCCAGCCTCAGGCTTAACAGCGCCTGTTAAGTAGCCTAGTCCCTGATACTGAGGTTGGTTACAAAGAAAATAGAGATGACCCTGGCATTAAAAACTGCCTGGACCCCGTTTGGGCCTTCCAACACCTATTAAAGTTGACGGGCCTCCACTTACTGTTGTGGTATCTCTCCATTGTTATAACCAACAGGCTACCCACGAGTTATGCAGGGGAACTCTACTATTAAAAGAAAATTAAACTTGCCAACAGCACAGAAACTGGAATCAAAGCTGACCCATCATGAACTCACAGTGGACTTTCCTTCAGGCCACTGGGATTACTGTAGAGCACAATATAATACTTTTTATCTTTGGTCATTTTGGTTTTTTTGAGACAACATTCTTCTATGAGGTCCTGGCCGTCCTGGAGTTCGTTAAGTACACCACGCTTGCCTTGAACTCACAGGTCTGACAACATAATTTAAAAGTCATAATGTTCCCATAGACCACTAAAATGTCCCCAAAGTTTCATGTTGAGTGAATTGAGGCAGAAAATGGGTAGCAGTGAACAATGCATTCACCGGGCTCTCAAAAAGGATCAAAAGGTAGTTTGTCCTGCGTAGGGTTACTATTGCGGTGATAAAACACCATAATCAAAGCCACTTGGGGAAGAAAGTGTTGATTTTTCAGCTTACAGTTAGTCCATCATGGGGGAAGTCAGGGCAGGAACCCAGAGGCAGGAGCTGAAGCAGAGGCCATGGAAGAGTGTTGCTTACTGGCTTGCTCCCCATGGCTTGCTCAGCTGCTTTATTAGAGAATCCAGGGCCATCAGCCCAGGGATAGCACATCCCATCAATCGCTGCTAACTAAGGAAATGTTGCATCTTATGAAGGCATTTTCAAGTCTAGCTGGTGACAAGTGGACATAAAACTAGACAGCACACTTGTCTGAGGCTGAAGAGGAACCTGCGAGATACCCAGAGGTGACGGCAGAGAACTCTGAGGGCCGGTCTGCGGTGAGGGAAGTCTGAAGGTGGATGGGTGGAACCTTGGGGTGGATGAATTACAGGATCCTCTTCCCACCCCAAGTCCCAGGTATGGTGGGCATGACAGCCATAAGCAGTTGTCCCTTTTTACAATGGCAGCAGTTTGTGTAGCGTAAGGCAGACTCAGGTGTCTATAAATATTAACGAAGACAATTCATACTTGTGCCAAATCAAAAGTAAAGGACACACTGCACATTCTTCAAGAAAGGGACAAACTACCTGCCAGGTGTGTGTGTGTGTGTGTGTGTGTGTGTGTGTGTGTGTGTGTGTGTTTGGTGCATGTTCATGTGGAGGCCAAAGGTCAACCTCAGAAGTCATTCTTTAGAAGCCATCAGATTCTCTGCCCCCCTCACCTAAGTGCCACCAGTTACTTTAGGCTGTCTGTCTGGTAAGCCCCAGGGACCTGCCCATCTCGGTCACCTCAGCACGAGGGTTGCAGAAGCAGCATGTGTCACCCACCACACTCAGAGATCTATGCAGGTGCTGGGGGTCCTCACGCTCGCATGGCAAGCACTTTACCAACTAAGCTGTCGCCCCAGATCTATCTCTCTAGTGAAGCATTCTTCAGGCCAATCCAGAGTCTGATACCCGAGCATCACGAGAATAACTAGAAGAGGCCTGTTTCCTTCGCTTTCAGTGATAGAGTTCTGCTTTGCAGGGGGAACATCTGACCCACCTCTGCCTGCTTTACAGGGGAGCATCCGACCCTCTCTAGGGCTGCATTACTTAATGATCAAAGTCATCTTTCAGCCCTCGCCTTCTCTCCCCCTCCATACCTTCTGCTCTTCCACTTGTGGCCTTTTCCTCTTTAAGTTCTTCTACTGCAATGTGTCCCACCTACTAACAGAGGACCTACTGTGTGTCGGGCAAACACAAGGCAAGCTGCAACCCAAAGGCAGGCTCAGCCCACACGGATTACATTACCAGTGTTGACTCAGCACTGGTCTCAGCAATTGCAACTGCAACATGCCTCTAGATACCCAGGGATCACCCCACAAAACATATGAGCTGTAGTTCCTTTCTTTAAAACGTTCTTGGACTTGAAATGCCTAACGTGGATCTTTAGACCTGAAGTTTTGTTCCTCAGCTCTAATAAAGAACCGGGAAAGCTAAGCTGTCATAACTTTAAAAAGAAAACAACTTTAGACATGTGTGTGTAAAACCGAGCTCAGGTTAGTGTCTTCATGAGTTCTGTCTAGTGGGAATAAAGGAAGTATCCAGGCTACATACGGCTTCACTTGTGGAGGTTGGAATTGGGTCAGCTTTCCCATCCTTTCTTCCTCTTAAGCTGTCATCTTTTGTTGTTGCTCCCTCCTCCGTGGTGGGGTTCAAACCCAGTGCTTACATGGGCTGTGCAAACACTGTACCTCTGAGCCGAATCCCCCCGGCTTTGGGTCACTGTCTTCTAATGTGTATGGTGTGTACTTACTCTGACCTAAGAACTCTGCCTAGTGTTAAAATTCATTCTTGCTGGCATGGAATTAGAGGGAAGAAATGTACTCCAAATCCTCCAGTAGGTACAGAGCCAACCACTCAGTCTGCGCATGGATTGTTTTGGGTCTGCTGTGCAGCCCCAGGCTGGCTCCTCAGACATCCAATAGTCTTTTGCCGTGCCTCCCAAGGTCAATCTTGTCAGCTCTGCCCATTCATCCAAAGTTAGCTCCATTGCCCTTCCCTAAAGAGAACAGTGTCTTTGGTAATAGAAATTCAATCTAGAATCTTCAACATTCGCTTGGAAAACCTCTGCCAGTATAGAAGGGAAAGCTGATATAAATAAGCCCCAGGAGATGCCCTACTGCACATCCTCCCTGTGGTTTCTCTCACCACACATTGCGCCCACCAGTCCCCCCAGGGACTGAGGGCAGAGAAGAATGCTCTGCCATTACTTAACATGCTGCTCTAAGCACAGACACAGAATCCTTCTTTGTCCTGCTCACAGTACAAGCAAGGAAAAACGGAAGCTCCCAAATGCTGCTCTCCTGCGGCACAGGGACAAAATGTACCCCAGAGTCACCAATGTGCGCATTTCTTCTGTGGAGAACTATCAGATCCCCTCTTGAGATCTGTCATGTATGCACCCAAACTGGGTGGCCCACAACTGCTTGGTCATCTGTATGCACATAGGCCCACACAGGTACACATCCATAGACTCAGACACACACACAGATGCATACATTTCTAAAAGTTTGCTTTAATCTGTATCTAAGTCTATATGTTTATCCATATCTATATTTTGATATCTATATATGTCAATATTCTCATCTCTTTAGATCTCTAACCAGAGAAAAGATGGCTCCTTTCTTACATTTCTGTCTCTTTTAATGAAACAAGATGAGACCAGAGAAAAGATGGCTCCTTTCTTACATTTCTTTACTAGCTACATAGTAAGTTTGAGGTCAGCCTGGACTATATGTGAGACCCCGCCACAAAACAAAAAATGCTTTAATTTCAAGCTTTGCAATATGGGCCTTGAGATTAAAGATCCTGGACACCTGTATCTCACAGTACACTCTGCTTGCCCCACTTCTGACACGAGGTAGCACCTGGCCCCTCCCTGCCTGTCAAGGGGACATTGTCTTTGGAAGTAGTAATAGCACCAAGCAGGTGCGGCCCGAGCTCTCCAGTCCCCCCTCCCCCCACCACAAGAACATGGGTTCTCCCCAGCAAGATCACTGTGCCCTGGTCTCTGTCTCCAACAGCTGTGTGGGAAGGAATTCAACAGAATGCACAACCTGATGGGGCACCTGCACCTGCACTCGGACAGCAAGCCCTTCAAGTGTCTCTACTGTCCCAGTAAGTTCACACTGAAGGGGAACCTGACTCGCCACATGAAGGTCAAGCACGGAGTGATGGAGCGAGGCCTTCACTCTCAAGGTACTGCCTTCACTGTCATAGGAGGCCCTGCCTGCCACACCCAGGGGACGGCACACGGAAGAGCAGCCGCTTTTATGGGGGCACTTCTTGGGGGTGGGGTTATTCTTGCCCATCACAGGGGGTGTGTTTTAATGACCACAGCGGCACAGCAGAGCAGGCAAGAGTAAAAGAGTCACTGAGCAACTCTGGAACTCAATAATGATGCCATTGGTACTGTCCTTGGCTACTTTGTCTTGGGTAATACACGGTGTGCTTTCTCTCTTTAAATCCTCAGTCCCTCCCAGCTAGAGAACATCTATTGTTTCCACTTTGCAGGTTGGAAGTCTGAGACTTCCTAAGTTGCTCAATGAGAAAAAGAAAGAAAGAAAGAAAAAATAAAAAGCAGATTCAGAATTCGAACCCAGGCCTTTTCAACTCAGTCTTTATTACATCCTTATTGTATTACGACTTTATTATAGATAGTCATTATTATATTATTACACAAACTTGTCACATAGCTAGATGATGGGGGTTTTCTTCCATTTTCAAAATCAAATGATGGATCTGCATCCCATGCACCGGCAGAGGTGTGTTTGCAGTGGGCAAGGTTTCTGTTCACACAAGGGCGGCTTCCCTGTTGCCCCAGCTCCCATGTGAGCAGGAGTTTGTGTCTCCACTGAACTAAAGCAAACCTCTTGCTTATTTAATCTCCTTAGCTCCAGGCCCCTGTCAGTGAAGACTTTATGTCCCAGGTCCCCTGAGTGCCGCAGGCTACTTGGTCACCTCATCACCTAGCCCTATCGAAAAAAACAAAACAAAACAAAATAAAACAAATATACAAACAAACAAACAAACAAAAAAAACAGACAATGAATGCACCCCCATGCCCCAAGCTGATGCAGAGACAAAGCAGGGGAATGAGAGAGAGAGAGAGAGAGAGAGAGAGAGAGAGAGAGAGAGAGAGAGAGAGAGCGCACCCGGGCCCTCTAGGGCTGTGTACAGAAAGAGAAGACAGTCACACGCAATGTTGACAGAATGACATCAACAGCTTTTTGACCATTAGGAAGGTGACAGCTCAGGATAAGTCATATCAGCAGTCCCCTCAGTCACCTCTTCCAAGTCCGTGAGAGAGCCTGTCCTCATTCTGTGTCTGAGGAGACCTTGCAGGTGTCACATAAACTACCTGTGGCAAGCGGAGGTTTGCAGGCAGATCTGCGACTCTTACGCCAGGTTTTCTGAATCAAGCCCACATTCGCTCACCATCAAAACCATGGCTGGCATGTCTGTATTTACTGCTTATGAAGTGAGGTGAAAACACTTATAAGACAAAATAAGCATAGACTGGGGAGATTTTACTACACCTCTGAGTTTATGGTGACCCCTGGCTTATAGTCAACTATGGTCACTACAAATGAGTTTATGCAAAAACCTTTAAAAAAAATACTGGTTAAAAAGAGACAGTTTCTCTTTTCCTTGCGATGTCCTTTCTCTTTAGTCATTTATTGACTCTGGTCTGCCATGCCCCCTCCGAGGCAAGGCATGGATTTTTCTAAAAGTAGAGTCTGTTTCTTCACTTGGCTGGGAAATAGTCATAACAAGAAGAAGCCATACATTAGAAACCCAGTGTGGTCACTGTGAGTTACCCCGTACTGAATCTCATATCCTAACAGGCACATAAGTAGCTCTGACACTTTGTGGGACAGGGAGAGCATCACTATGTATAAAAGGATTGCTTTGGAAAAAAACTTAACAGATTTTCAACAATTTTGGTGGCTTCATCTATAATTCTTTTTTCCTCAAAAAAAAAATCATTAGAAAGTTGAAAAGATTCCTTTTGGCCGCTGACAAGATTAAAGCTATGGACAGCAGGCATCTTTGTCCCTCAGAGTCCCAACCCTTCCTTTCTTCTCTCCCACCACAGCCTGCCACCTGCTGTGTCCTGGACTCCTCCCTTCCTGTTTCTCAAAACCTCCATGTCCCTGCTGTGTCTGACAGTCTGGTTTGGGTCACCACAGGCAGAGAGGCCTTGAACTCAAGATGAAATGAGCCGCAGTCTGTGCCCAGTGCTAATCCCTAAACTCATGCTTCTAGACCCAAGCTGAAAGAGAAAGGGAGCCCCCGCCCCAGATCACCCAGCCCATTGCAGGGTTGTCAGGTCAGGTTCAGGGTCAGGGATTTTGTGAGTGCCGTGGAGAACCTCTCCTCTGTGCATAGGGACCGCAGGCTGCGGAGTTGCGTGGCTTAGTTTATCTTTGTTTGAAGATGAACTGTCTCTGCTGCGGCTTTATTTATCTGAGGTCTTGAGACCTCAATATTTATTGAGGACTAAATGTTCTCTGTGAAAAGAAAAATGAGAAATACTTGAGGAGTGAGGAGAAAGTACAGTAGTCAATTCAGAGTTCATCAGTTTTGAATTCTGAGCCTACATCCTTCCGGACAGTTTTGATAAGGAAATAAAAAAGGGAAGAAATGACAGAGAGAGAAAGAGAGAGAGAGAGAGAGAGAGAGAGAGAGAGAGAGAGATTTTAACTTAGAATACACAAAGAATATGTGTATGCCATTCTCAGGTATGTACATGTTTTTATCAGGCGGATATAGTTCATTGTGTAGTTCCATTTATGTGTTTAAACCACAATTTAGATACTATTTTTCATTTTTAGAACAATAAAAAAATATTTCACACGTACTCTGTGTTCCCGTAGCTCTCCTTACTTTTTCATATTTTAAATTCTCAGTAGAGACACGCTAAGTTAGGACACACGTTGCCAGGTCTGCCTTAAAGAGTTCTATGGATAACAAGCTTCCCATGACGGAGTCCTTAGTGGGAGCTCTTCCCTCCTTCCACCCACCACCCCAGCCCACCCTCATTTTTAAAATGAACAATCAGAATGCCTAAAGGGCCTGGGGCATGACTTTTTTTCAGACACATAAATTCTGCTCTGGTCCTGCAGGTCTGGGTAGGGGACGACTCGTCCTAGCGCAGTCCACTGGTGTACTGAGGAATCTAGAGCAGGAGGAGCCATTTGACCTCTCCCAGAAGCGCAGTGCGAAGGGGCCAATGTTCCAGTCCGACGTGGACAGCACGCAGGACTACCTCTGCCAGGAGGAGGAGGAGGCCGGTGAAGAGGACAACTGCTACGAAGTGGAGCCCTATAGCCCCAGTCTGGTCCCAGAGAGCCAGCAGCTCTGTGCGCCTGAGGATCTGTCCACCAAGCAGGAGCAGGCCCTGCAGGGTCCTGGAGATGAATGCAGGGATCAGGATGCTCCGGAAGAGCAGCAGGAGGACAGGAGCGAAGACCACGAGGGCAGTGACATAGACTGCGAGGGCAAAGACATAGACTGCGCCATCAGAGAGGAGCGCCTGAGCAGCCAGCTGTTGCAAAGCGGTGGACAGGGCCCCTCGTTTTCTGATTACTTATACTTCAAGCACAGAGATGAGGGTTTAAAAGAATTGCTGGAGAGAAAGATGGAAAAACAAGCAGTCCTTTTGGGTATCTAAGTGAATGTCTTTGAAATTACATTTGAAAAAGGAGATCTAGGCAGTTCAACTATAGCTTTCCTTAAGAACTGTCATTTGACGAAACGGGAGAGTGGCACCAATCTTTACAAATGTCTCAGACTAAAGGCGTGGGTAACATCGGCCTCTCAGGTCCTTCCTTGGGCACTCGGCAATTTCATACACATGCAGGGGCCCTTTGGTGTTATTTTACAGATCACCCACACGATGAACTGTGCATTCTTCTAGATATCTAACTGCAAGCTGAACCTAGAGGTGCTTTTAGACACTGCTTTCTCCTAACATGCAGTGATGCAAAAGTCTTTCTAGATGCAAGACTGTGGTGCTCCTGTTATCTTAATTAGTGACTATTGAGTTGCATTTATGAAGGTTACAGTATCATAGGTGAAAATATTAGTAGTTGTATATATAAAAATATAGCTTCTATTAAATAATAGAAACACAGGAAATGATGCAAGAGATGAGCTATTGGGAAGGCTGAAGTAGTTCCTGCAAATGTGAGGTTGGGTTTCAGGAGAAGGTGAATCATTTTGACTAAGACAGAACCAGATGATGCTCAGACATCTGGTTGGGTCATCTCTTCTGCCTCAGCTTTCCTAGTCAATGGGACATTTAGGCCACCCCTGTAGACAGGTGGATCGTGCTTGGGGGGTCCCAGCTCTTCAGGTCAAACCCCTCTCTCACCTTGCTTGGAGGCCTCATGCCCCATGAATCAAATGAATGGAGAATCACCTTTCAGAGTGAGAAATGGAGCTTGGGCTATGAAATGGGATTCAGAACTGCTCCCTAATACAGACTCTGACTTATTTGGGTAGAGGAGTGATGGCCACTCATCACCATCACCAAGACCCGAGCTATCCTCTGAGAGCCTGCTACATGTGAGAATCATCCAGTAGATCCTTTAGAACACACTGATGTAGCTAGGCATGATAGATCACAATTGTAACCTCAGCACTTGGGAGGCTGAGGCAGGAGGATGGCCTCGTGTTTGAAGCCAGCCTGGATTGCAAGGTCAAAGATTCTCTTACAGAAAAAAGATGGAAGTAAACAAACCCTGTAAGGCTCTGAGATGATCCACCTGGAGTGGGCTCAGCACTGGGAGTTTCCCAATCACCAACAGGTGCCTCTTGAAAAAGAAGAGCATTGGTCTCATGTAGTCCTCACCCAGTTCTGCCTCCTGGGACTTTCCACTGTTCAGACACAGTTTTGATCCTGTCTTTCGATACAATGAGGTGGGAGACAGGAGACCTGCAAGCACAATGCTGACATAGATCTTCATTCTTGTTTTGTCATCCTCCCAAGGATATAACACACACACACACACACACACACACACACGCACGCACACACACGCCACATACACACATACCATACATCACACAACATATACCATATGTCACACCACACACAGAGACACACACACACTGCACACATATGCCATACACACACACCCCTCACACACATACACCATACACATAACACACACACTGCTCACATACACACACACCATGCACACACACACCATACCATACACACACACCATACCATACACACACACTGCACACAGAGAGACACACACATATACATCATACACACACCATACACACACACCACACACATACACATACATACAAACATTCTCTCTCTCTCTCTCTCTCTCTCTCTCTCACACACACACACACACACACACACACACACACACACACACACACACACATCCACACATTGTGGCTGGCCTGTGATGACTCTTACTCTTGCCCAGATGTGTGAACTGCTGTTGCAGTGTACTGTGAGGATTATATTGGATCTGCTGGGCCTACTGGACTGGCCTTCTTAGACCCAGCCACCATGGAAAGCAGTGCTGCACGGGCCACTTTCATGTCACTGACTCATGGTTAGGCTCTAGGCTGTGTTTCTGTAAAACCTCTCTTTTGGTTAAGAGTGTGAACATTCTTGGTAAAGCCAGGTTCTAGGGACCGTCTTGCTTCCTCTCCTCCCCTAGTCTCTTAATACTCAATGCAGCTTTCTCTGTCAGGCAAGCTGCTTCTCCACAAGGCTCACCCAGTCCCCATCATTTACCTATGTGCATGGCTGGACAAGCTCTCAGCCATTTCTCCTACCAGGACTACCCCATTGAAGGACAAAAGGCTTGTGTGTTTCCTACTTCCAGCTGTGCACATCTCTAGGTCATAACACTTGCAAAGGTGATGGATGGTGGGGAGATTTCCCTGGGTTTCTATGGCCACAAGTGCAACTCAGGACAAAGAATTGTTGAAGTCTTCAGGTGGGCAAGATTCCTTCCATTAATTGCAAATGGAGCTTTTTGGTGTCTTAGATAAAAGTGTCCAGGAAGCTTCATCCATGAATAGAGAACTGAGGCACAGGAACTGTGCTTGACCAGTTACACATACTTCCAGGTGCCTCTGGGTATCCTGTTGGAATAGAAGGAGCCAGGAAAACCTAGAGGAGCAGAATGTAGTCAATTCCAAAACAAATCTTGTGGGAATGTTTGAAGAACCAGTTGTGTCAGAGAGAGAATGGTCTAGATTAGTGGTTTGAGAACATGTTTTGAAGAGTTGGATGTTCCATCCTAGGCCCCTCCAGAGCTGGTAAAAAGATTTCCAGATCCCAGGCCCATTTCACTCAAAGCAGCAGGCTTCTTCTGTGTCACTGCAAATGTGTTAGCATCCTGAGTGAGATTGCATGTAGGGAGAAGAAAGATCCAGGAAGAGAACCACAGTGTGGTATGGAATATGCCCCTGAGCCTGCCTCTGGCTTTTACTTCCCAGTATGAAAGACTTTGTAGGCTATAACCTGAAGGACAATCCAACGCTCACCTGAAAGTAGAGCCAGCCCCAGACACAGCAGTTAGGATTGTTCCTTGGCTTCTCAAAAGCATCCCAAGAAGTGAGATCAGGATCCTGGACATTGGGAAATGTGAGGCCAACCTTGATCAGATTAACCAGATACAATCTCATGGAGCCCACCTCAGCAAGCCAAAGTCATCCAAGGTTACCAGCACTTCAAAGCCACACTCTTCATTGCATTATAGAATTCTGAAAACTTCCCAGGCTCTGGACCATCATCACTTTGACTTACCAGGCTTTGGACCATCATCACCTTGACTTCCCAGCCTTTGGACCATCATGACCTTGACTTCCCAAGCTCTGGACCATCATCACTTTGACTTACCAGGCTTTGGACCATCATCACCTTGACTTACCAGCCTTTGGGCCATTATCACTTTGACTTCCCAGCCTTTGGGCCATCATCACTTTGACTTACCAGGCTTTGGACCATCATTACTTTGACTTACCAGGCTTTGGACCATCATCACCTTGACTTCCCAAGCTCTGGACCATCATCACTTTGACTTACCAGGCTTTGGACCATCATCACCTTGACTTCCCAGCCTTTGGGCCATCATCACTTTAACTTACCAGGCTTTGGACCGTCATCACTTTGACTTACCAGCCTTTGGGCCATCATCACTTTGACTTACTAGCCTTTGGACCATCATCACTTTGACTTACCAGCCTTTGGACCATCATTACTTTGAACCAGCTAGCCATCTAGCATAGTGGCAAATTTGTTTCCTGCCTTATTTACTCAGGCTTACATTGATCCTTCTTAGTTTATTGTATCCCTCTTTCATCCTTTTATGTTTTTTAAACTTGGATATCCCTTTGACCATGACAACAAAGTCAATCTTTCCCAAGCCAAAAGGAGCTAATGGGTATATCTGGATGTAAGTAGTTGCAGAAGAAAGCTCAATCACTATGCATTCTGTATTTATTGAGCCCCAAAGACATTAAATAAAATATTAATATTATGTTTTGAATTATGATCTTTCTCTGCTTTGCTGAAACAAAATGTAACCAAGCTAACATTTAAAATCCTTCATATATTTGGACAACATTACACCAAATGTTCCTCTTTATACAAAATTTGGGCTTGCCAATTAAAAACTAAAGCTCCAAGTATCTAGCAACCGATGTTGTGAATGTTACTTTCTGTTTCCAGGCAGTTTACCTGAAAATGGCATGTAGCCTGTGTTTTGTTAATTTAAGTAAATAAAAAAAAAGTTGAAAGAACTGTGTTACTTATTTACCAGTACTTGAAAATTGGAAAGGAAGCTGCCAAAACACATAGTTACTAAAAGGTTTTTCTTGCTTCAAAGCGCAAAGCCTGATGCAAGTTTGTTCTCCAGGAAGCAGATGCTAAGATGACTTGGTAAATAAGACATTTATTTATGATTAACATAAGTGAAAAGAAGAGATGAAAGACTTAGCAAGAAGAGAAAGGTTCCAGTGTAGTTCTAAGCCCCAGTTAGTCCTGGTAGACTGAGCTGGAGCAAAGACCTTTCAGACAGCAGGGTTGGACCAGATTGGGCAGGAACGTCTAGGTCTCTTCTACCCCATCACTCCAGCTATTCTCAGCCCACACTCAGCACCAGAAGTGGGCTAGCCTGATAAGAGCATACTCCAGTACTTGGGACTGACCTTACGGGGTACACATCTGGGGACTGGCTGCTAACTGCTCTCTCCAAACAGCTGCGTGTCCTTCCTTGGAGGAAAACCAGGGTTGGGGCATCTTCTCTGTATCTTACAGTGATGCTGCCTCTGGCATCACTCCACGTCACTTTATAGAGTGCGGCATGGACCTCCTCTGGTAGGTTCTGGTAGGCTTTTCATCAAGAGGGAATCTTAAAAGAGGAAGGTGAAAGCAAATTCCAGCTCATTTATCTGCGATGTGTCAGGGTTCAAAGTCTAGACCTCATCTCAGGACACACTCAGTCTTCCTACTGTGTATGTAACACCCTTAAAAGCCTTTGATCCACAAATAAACTGAAGAATGGTACCCAGTCCTCACAGACTATTTTCTCTAAGAAGCACTACAGGGGACATTCAGTTGTGGGTATCATACATGTGATACAGCCAGTGGGCCCATCTCTTGATTTTATTTACTGTGTAAAGTCAAGCTCATGGTTTGATGTGATGGTATGTGAGCAGAACAAATACTCCATAACTGACTTGCACAACAGTATGGGCTAAGTTCTTACATGTAGCAAGAACAACTTAAGGCAGGAATCTGGGTCTGTTCCTGCTGTCTCTTTGGGATAAAGAATGAACCAATTATCAAATGATTGGTTGTTCTTCTTGAGAAGTGGGCTTATGTGGGGAGCTTGGCATTACTCTTCACAGATGGTCCATTCAGGAATGGTAGCAACTCCTTGGGTCCTGGTCGGTACAATTCAGGGTGCCCTGCAGGTCCCCCTCCACCTCTGTACCCACGACTGCTTCATTCAATGTGTCTTTTTGTTCCATCACCATATTAGCTATTGTCAGAGGCTGATGTCTACTGGCAAGGTCATTTGATCTGCCATGTCACTGAATGTCTCTCCCATGAGAGGTGTTAGGGTGTGACACAAAGGTTTTCCTACGTTTATTCATTTCCATACATACATCCTCATAGCTGTCCTAGACAGATGGTAGTGACTACCATTGCAATGTTAGCAAGAATAGCCTGTAGCTCAGCTCTGTATAGAGACTTTGTACCCCTCTGGAACTTCATGAACTGGGCCTCCAGTTTCGGCATTTCTCCAAATAGTCTTATAGTCCAAAGTCCTACCACAGTGGACAATCTCTGCTGGTAATATTTGGAGACTTTTCTAGCCCATTCTTACACATTCCTCTACAGATCTAAAGAACCACATATTCCCAGCAACAGCCCCACTTCTTGATAGAAATGTTCTGACTTATGTCTATGACAAAATACCAGGGCTGCCTTAGTGCTGTGTTGCTGTGAAGACACCCCACAACCAAGGCAAGTTTTACAAAAGAAAGCATTTCACTAGGGCTTGCTTATAGTCTGAGAGGTTTAGTCCATTTTTATCATGGGGGGAAGCATGGTAGCATGCAGGCAGCTGCTGAAGTAGTAGCTAAGAGCTACCTCCTGATCCATAAGCAAAGAGAGACAGACTCTGGGCTTGGCATGGGCTTTTGAAACCTCAGAACCCAGGCCCAGTGACACACATCCGCCAACAAATCCACACCTCCTAATCCTTCTAATCCCTTCAAATAGTGCCATTTCCTGGTGACAAAGCATTCAGATATATGAGCATGTGGGGCCAGCCTTATTGAGATCACTGTAGTGACCAAGCTTCTTAAGGATGAGAGGGTTTACAGTTCCGTGTCTGCCATGTGATGAAATCACAGATAATCAGTATTAAATCAGCCACTGCTCTTCTGAATAAATGACATCTAACTTGAGAACTGAACGACAGAAAGGAAGCCATGGGAATAAGCAAGAAAGGGCTTCCCAGGTAGTGTCTACCACATGGGCAAAGGTCCTGTAGTATAAAGAAGCATGATAGAGGAAAGTCATGGCCAGGGGACAGGGATAGTGATACAGTGTGAGGGTGAAAGAAAAAGTCATGGAACAAAGAACATAATATTCACAGTTTTGAAACTTGTTTTAGTTATCACATAAGAGAGGGTTTGGAAGGTAACCGGAAAGATGCTTGGAGATACTCAAGAGTCAGCTTTAATATCCTGTGTGACTCAATATTAGGACAACATGATAACAAAGAATTTTAAAAATGGGTACAACTACACATATCTGTAATCCCAGAACTCCCAAGACTAGGGCAAGATGCAGAGAGTTCAGTGGCAGCCTGAGCTACATAAATAGATACCTGAATGAATCTCTCTCTCTCTCTCTCTCTCTCTCTCTCTCTCTCTCTCTCTCTCTCTTTCCCTCTGAGATCTTTGACTTATACTCAAGGAAAATTTAATAGCAAAAACCAAAAGTGGGCTGGGATGATATGTCAGTTGGTAAAATGCCTGTCTTGCAAACATGAAGACCTAAGTTTCATGGTCCAGAGCCCATGCATGGGGCAGGGCTGGGACAGCCATCTGGATGTGGTAGTGCTTGTAATTCCAGAGCAGGAGGGGAGGGGAGTGGGTACCCTGTGCTTACTGGCCAGCCAGATAAGGCAGCTTGGTAAGCTCCAAGCCAGACCAATAGAAAACCCTGTCTCAAAACCCTGGCTAGCACCTAATGATGAATAGCCTTCACACATGTGTACATATAAACACATGTGTGTGGATGCGCACACACACATGCATGCACATGCACACACACACACACACAGAAAATAAAATGCATATTTTTCTCATCCCTTGATGTGAAGTCCATCTCCTGTTGTAATGACTAACGTTAGAGTCTGTGGCTCCCAGCGTGCCTGTGCTCTCTGCTCGGTGGGTGAGCGGCACACTTACTAAGTACTGCATGGTACAGAATTAAGTCCATCTGTTTCTCTACTTGCGTCTAGATTTCAGATGGTGAAAAGGGACGTGAGCAAGAATTGCACAGGCTCAGGTGGTGGGAAGAGATGTTAGAGCAGAGTTTGAGACCCTAAGACTATGTGACTCTAGGAAGAGCCCTTTTATCTCTGCGGCTCCCCGAGCTTCCTCTGATCCAGCCAATAAAGCAAGTACATGAAAACACTTTCATTCTTAAAAGAGAACTCATGGCCCAAATACATTTTCATTAAAAAAAAAATAGCTCTTAAAAGTCTAGCTATGCAAAAAATTTGGTCCAGTGCACACCTTAGTGAGATGGGGAATAAACATGTGTTGTTATGTTACAAGGCACAGAGACAATTGTTCCTGGGCACCTTCTTTAGGAAGAAACCAAAAACAAAAACATGTGGAAGGAATTTGTCTCCACCCTTAAGGAACACACAGTTCTGAGCCAGACTGTGGAGACCAGCAGGACATAGCTAAAGATTAATCAAATCTTTTCCCAGAGTCTTGCATTGAAGAATTCTCTGCCCCATGGAAACCTAGATGCACTCTCAACCTGCTTTGTTGGAATCTCTCTCTCTCTCTCTCTCTCTCTCTCTCCTCTCTCTCTCTCCCTCCCCCACCAGTTCTCTCTCACATCAACATGCTCCACACACCACAAACACATGCACATACTCAACATACATATATATACATACACCACATACCACATATACACACACACTGCACATATATGCACTCACACACCACATACACAATCACACATATTTCTTTTTCTTTTCTTCTTGTGTGTGTGTTTTTTCTTTGTTTTACATCAGTGCAGAGCCAAAAGCAACTTCCACACCCAGGGCTACAAATCGTTGCAAATGGAGGAAGACAAGCCCCCGTGGTAGCTGGGGTGTGACTCTTATGGGCTCCCTGGGGGCTCAGTATCAGTGGCGCTCACGGCTTCCTCTTCCCTGGATGCAACAATATATTCAGGGGAAGGAGAGGAAAAAAAAGAGGCTGGCTCTTTTCATGATTTTCCTTTTTTAATTTTTGTTGAAAGAGGGCTGTGTTCTCTTGATCCTTCAAACAAATGGAGGGGAAGTGGAAGCCCAAAAGTTTCTCTTATGTTCCCTGGAGAGCAGCTGTGTTTGGAGTATGATGTGGGAAAAGTCCTTGTGTGTCTGCTGCATTGTCATGCTCTACCGAAGTGACCTGCACAGGGAAGCAGGGGACAAATAGGATGTCAGGGAAGGGGTAGGGCCCATGACCTCAAATCAAAGATCTCATCTGTCTGGCATCTCTAACACCTCCCTGCCGCCACCCGCCATCTTTATTCCCTGATGAAAGAAATGCAAAAACATCCTCTTAGCTTGGCTTGAAGAACACATCCAAGCCCAAGCACTTCCTCTTCACAGTGTCCCTAGGCAGGACAGGTGACAGGGTGGAGGGCTGGCTGAATTATCCATCAAACGATAGAAGCACGGTGGGGAAGCGGCTCTGTTCTGGCATTGTAGGTAGAATCCTTCTTAACTGATGCTTGGCCTATGTAGTCAGTCTCTTCACACAGTGGATCTTAATAAATGAGTGGTCTTTATAAGGAAAATAGATGGGTATATTAAAAGGCATATGGAAGAATCACTAAGCTATTGCTTCCAGATTAGCAATTCATCATATTAAGCTGGCAAACGATTTTGTTTCTTCTTCTAGAAAGTGGTAAGAGTAAAACAATCTCCAACCTTGTGTGGAATGAAGGGACGGATGAGGTAAAAACCAATTAATCATTCTCGACTTGCAGAGACAATCGCCCGTGGTATTTATTATGATATGCGGATAGCTTACCTTCCAACCTGTAGCAAGTCTAGCGGAGAAAAATGACAGCACTTAGAGTGGCAGGTTATTCAAGTCAGAATAATATGTAAAACACTCAGCTGTTGCTTTGCAAGACGGTATCCATACAGGATTGTGTCAATTGCCTTTCCTTATACTTTAAAAACCAATTGAAAAAAAAAAAGAAGAAAGAAATATAAATTCTCTGGCAGTGGGAAACTCTTATGGTAAGAAAAAGCAAAACTAAAGACAAGGTTATGCAGAACTTTAGAAACTGCTTGTGGCAGTGGCACTTCCCAGAGGATGTTCAATAAACGTTCATCAAGCAATGGCGCATGTCTGAAGTGACCACAGATGAGAGAGTCTAAGCCACTTAGCACACCTACGCCCAGATCTGAAGATGCAGACAGTTGCCTGGATTGCCAAGGGCTTGGGTGTCTGGCACTGCCGTCTCCTTACATAGCTGCAGGAGCTTTGTACATTTGGTCTCAGGTTTGTACTCAAATGTTTTGCTTTACTCCGGCTATTAGTTCACTGGGTAAAGAGCTGGGCCAGGGTTTAGAGCCACTAGATGTTGACCAGAGCCACTGTCTCTGGTTCTCCCTGGGATAGAAGATGGTAAGGTTGGTAATATGAACTTACCTGGAAGTCTCAAAGAGGAACTCACAAAATGCTGCTACTCAAAAATATACATCTTTCCACTATGATAACTTTTTGAGACAGGATCTAGTGTAGCTCAGGTGGGCCTCGAACTTTCGAAGGCAGCCAAGGATGGCCTTAGACTTCTGATCCTCCTGCTTCTACCCCACGAGTGCTGACACAGACATATTTTACCATGCCCAGTTGATGTGGTGCTAGCATCAAATCCAGGGCTATGTAAGCTCTCTCCCAACTGAGCAATACATCCTTAGCCCCTCAACATGGTGAATTCAAACTGTGCATAAAAGTTTCAGAATAGAGGCACAAGGAATCTAGAAATACTGGCACTGCTCAGAAATCAAATAAAATAGGCAAAACTTTGTGGATACATCGTTTAAAATCTGGCAACTGGCCAGGGGACTTAGGACAATGTAAGAGATATTTTTTTTTCAACAAAATCTTTAGCAACTCAGTAAGACAGTGTGAGGTTATACGAATGAAGCCAGGTGTCTGCTTCTCATTCGTCATTTTAATATTATAGAAGATGATTCCAGTGAGCCAAGAGGTAGGTCCCATCTCTCAGTTCCACAAGGAAAGTTATGCCATAAACTGGAAGCCAGACATTGGCACCAAAACCTCATCCCCAGGTCCAGATCAACAGGAAGATGCTAAGCTCAATGGCTTCCATCTCACCTAGCCTGTTGGGAATGATAGGTACTCGAAGTGCCAGGCACAATTGGCCCGTCCATTTCCCTTGGCTCTGCGCTATGGAAAATGGGTACCATCAGGAGACAGCTTGGTGATGCAACACTGTGAGTATAATTACGATAATCACAGGTACTGCCATGGATTTGTATTGAGTTACACAGACTGTATCGTGACCATTTCTAGTGAAAAGTTTACTGGCACTAAGTATATCCACACAATATCGTATAGCTATCACCTCTATTCATTGCCAGGAAAATTGTATCATCCTAAAGAAAACTTTGTAACTCTCTAGTAAGCAGAGTTCTCTAAAGGAACAGAGCTGAAGGAGAGAGAGGGAAAGGGAGACAGAGAGAAAGTCCAAGAAAGACAGAGAGAGACAGAGACAGAGAGATACAGAGACAGAGAGAGACAGAGGGAGAGAGGAGAGGGGGAGGGCTAGGGAGGGGGGAAAGGGGGACGGACAGTGGGAGAGGGAGAGAGGGGAGAAGGAGAGGGAGAGGGGGAGGGGGAGAGGGAGAGGAGGAGAGAGAGGGAGCGAAAGTCTGAAAAAGACAGTCTGAAAAAGAGGCAGACAGACAGACAGGCAGACAGACAGACAGAGACAGGGAGACAGAGAAACAGTCTGAGAAAGACAGAGAGACAGTCCAAGAAAGAGAGACAGAAAGAGACAGAGAGACAGTTTGAGAAAGACGGAGTTGGGGGTGGATGTTAAACTGCCTTAAATAACAGGAGCTAGGTACTCGAACAATAGCTATCTGTACACTGGAGGCTGAGAACCCAGTAGCCCTTCAGTCTGGCCCTCAGTAGGTTGGAAACCCCTTGAAGGCTGAAGAGGGGTACTGTGATGTCGGTGGAGAATGGCAGATAATGACAGTAGTGGTAGACGCCCTAATTCAGGAAAAAGCAGCAAAGGCAAGCCCATGCTGCCTTTCCCCTGGAGCTCCTCAGAACTGGGCTACCCATCGGAAGACGTTGCTCACCTTGAGGATGGGTCTTCTCCCTGAATTAAACTCTGCAAACACAAGCTCAGAGGTGTGGCTCCTACGTGATCCCCAAAACTGTCAAGTTGACAATGAAGAGCAACTTTCACAAGTCTACTCCTTAGAGACCTGACATCCAACAGTGTCTCCTTATACCACCATCAGACTCCAAATCAGCACAATAACAAGGTCATAATTCCATCTAACCTAATAGGATTATCCTGTCACTAACTGAAAATGTGCCAATTCTCTCAGAATAGATAGCAAAGTCCCTTGAGGAAAGCTTACTATTTTAATAGGGCTTACATGTGTGAATAATATAGTAATATGCACGAACGTCTCCTTCACAAATAAGAAACGTGGCAATCACACTCCTTGTTTCTGTAACTGGTCCTATGTCCTTAGAGAGCATTTATAAGGACTCTCTTCTGCCACTCTGTATTCTCTTCTCCTTAGCAAGCACCTCAGCAGCGTCACTGTTCACCCCTCGGGGTGACCCACACCTTCACTCCTGAAGGGTCTCAGCCCTTTATCATCACACCTAGATAGAAACTCTGTGGTTTCCACTGACTTTAACTGAAGAGCCCGATGTCTCCAAGACGTGCCCGTGATGACTAATTTTCATCACCAACTTGACTATATTTAAAATCACACAGCCTTTCCAGGTTTGTCTGTCAGACGAGGCTGCTTTTGATGAGGTTTAACTGAGGCTGTAAGGCCAACACTCTGTGGGTGTCACCTTGGGTCTGAATGAGAAGGAAAAAAAAAGAAAAGAAAGCAAACCAACTGCCAGCACTCGACTCTGTCTTTGTCCTGACTATGGACACTGTGACCGGCCTCCACTTCTGCTGTGACACCTTCTCCAACATGACCTACTCACTGTACCCTTAAACCACAAGCCAAAGTAAAGCATGTCTCCGTTAAATTGCTCTTTGCCAGGTGTTTGGTGATAGAAATGAGAAAAAGAACTGATGCAAGACCTACAGGATCAAGGCCCACGTCCATCACGGGAAGCAGTTCAGGGGCCCCCAGTCTGGATCAATCTCCCTCGCTGACTCTGAAACCTCTTTCTTGACCCATACAGACCACTCCCATTTTATGAAGATTGCTGCTGCACATGTAGTGTATCAAATAACACCTAGCTTGCGGTTGGCAGCTCAGGTTGTATAGTAATTTGGTCGAGTGTTGTCAAGCATCCAGTTTCTGCTAATGCCCAAGGGAAGGCCAAGATCTGTTTCTCAAAGGGTGATAATTGTCTGCAGATGACAGCAGGCCCTGTCTCCAAAAGCCACAGGCCTCCACTGTGATCCATACATGGAGGCCTGCCAAAGGCTCCAAACAGTATTTCCATCTACCATTGGTACCTTGAATACAATCTGGTCTGCTGGAGAGGGGTTGCTGCAAAAGCCTATTCCTCCACAATGGGAGGATTCAGAAGGTATGATTCTAAAGCCCACCAAATTGACAGTGAAGGCCAACCACAATAGGTCCATGTGAGTCAGTAAGTCCTGGTCCCCCCTGCCTCCCCACACTCCCCTGCCCTTGGCCTAATGGTTATTCTATTCTATTCTATTCTATTCTATTCTATTCTATTCTATTCTATTCTATTCTATTCTATTCTATTCTATTCCATTCCACTTCTAACAGCCTAGGCACTCACCTCACTTAATATGATTCATACAACACGATCTTTCTGTCTGGCATGTTTTACTTAGCACAGTATTTTTAAGTTTCGCCTGTTTGGTAGGCATGGTAGCCACAACCTTCTCCATGGCTGAAGGATGTCCCATTCTTTGTGCTTACCATCTTTCATTCATCCACTTATTTGTTGATGGACACTTGGGTACTTTCTTACTTAATTCCAAGTGTGGGATCCCTTGTGGTGAAAGCATAGAGAAGGGAGAAGCCACACAGGTCTGTGTGAATCTTTCTTGATCTTCTCCTTTGACTTCATGCCCCCAGACCTCTCCCTGAAACAGATCACTCCTCTGAGTGACAGTGACATAAGCCTCCTTCTGTTGGGAGTCCAGCCAGCTGTGCAGCATGGATTCCTGGCTAGGATTTACACTCATCCCTTCCCTTCAAGCATCATCAAAGGGCCTCTGCAGGGAAAGCGCCCCCAGCTGTGACAGGCCATCAAGTAGGATGACATTGCCAGGTGCATTTGCCAATACCCTCAGCACCCAATGACAGCACATTGTTGCAGTTCGGAGAGAGAAAGCCTCGGGTAGCTGTGGATTCCAGTGCATTTGGTACACTTTGGGCCGAGGAACTCTTAACACTTAAAGGAAGAGCAGATTTAGCAGGCAGAGAACAGAGGCTTTTAAGGTTTTTATTATTACACAGGCAAGCTCCTGGATGATTTGTCAGGCCTGTGGGTGGCATAAATAGCAGTGTTTTTGAAACAATTCGTGACTCATTAAGGGACCATAAAATCAAGTGGGTTGAGAGCAATGTTTTTGCAAAACAAAATAGACTACGGTAGGAAATGCCAGAAACATGTCATCCGCAGTAAAGCCAAGTGCCCTTGATGCGGTTGGAGTCTGATATATGGGGATGGAGATGAATTTCACAGTCCAAATTTTTCTTATTGTTGGTTCCGGTCAAGGTAGTGTGAAAGTCACTTAAACGGAGAGGTACACACTTCTTATCAAAGCGAACCAAGCCCACTCAGGATTGGAGGAGTATATGACGATAAGAGACACCCGTTTCTCACAGTCAGTGGCTTCTGGTCAGGGTGTGCAGTTTTACATCACTGCACAAAGGGTGGAGGCAGAGCCTACCTCAGTCTCTACCTCATGTTCCAACAGCTTCTCTTCTAATAACTGAAACCGTGCCGGGCAGGGAGAAAAGCCAGACAACAGACTCAGCTCGCCTGTATCCCCAAGCAGTGGGTTTGCTCTCAGCTCCTGAAGATGGAATATCAGACCTTTCTTTCCTTGGTTATCTCTCTGTGCCTTGCCACAGTGAGTGGGAACTTTTATTGACATGATGTCTATGTGGGACACAGTGACAGAATGCTGAAATGGGACTATTCTAGTTTACATGACTTGCATGGGCCATCTTTAGGTGTTGTCTTTGTGCTTCTGTTCAGTGAGTATAGGGAAGTCTCCAGCAAGTTAGTAGTGAAGTGTCAGGAGTTAGGTGAGAAGCAGTGGTGGATGGGCTCTGGGTAAAAGATGTGATAACTCCTGGAAAATCATGGACGGAGAGCCTGCTATCTATCTGCAGCTCCAATTCTAAGATATTCTTCAATACTTTAAGATGCACTGGCACACAGATGTGTACTTTGTACCTCTTGTATCTTCTTGAATACTTTCAGATGCACCAGCACACAGATGTGCTCTTTGAAGTATACTTTGAAATATCAAAGTAATCTAAATGTCCATCCACGAGGAATTATCTAGATGAATCACGATGTCTACCTGCTATAGGTTAGATCTGGAGCAAAGAGAATGTGAGGAATAAGTTCTCCATAAGGCCCACATGTAAAAGGTTTGGTCCTAGCCTGAGTAGCTACTAGGAAATGGTGGAACCTTCAAGTAATGGAACCTGGTGGGATAACTTAGGTCATGTCCTTCAGGTATATCAAGATATATCACAGAAGGGGATGACAGGACTCCAAACCTCTCTTGTTTCTCTCTTTTACATCCCAGCTGTGAGGTAAATAATATGCCATGTGTTGCCACTATCAAGTGCTGCCTTGCCACAGGCCCAAGAACAACAGTACCAATCAGCCTTGGATGGAAAGTTCCAGAATAATGAGGCAAAGTTTCTCTTGCTTTTAGATGCTGATCATCTCCAGAAGTTGTTAGAGAAATGAAGCTGAACAATAGCTCCACACAGTGAAACACTCTTGTCCTAGTTAGGGTTTCTGTTGCAGTTATGACACACCATGACCAAAAAGCAAGTTGGGGAGGAAAGGGTTTATTTGGCTTACACTTCCAGATAATAGTCCATCATTAGAGGAAGTCAGGACAGGAACACAGAACAGGGCTGGAACCTGGAGGCGGTACCTGATACAGAGGCTATGGAGGGGTGCTGCTTACTGGCTTGTTTCCCATGACTTGCTCAACCTGTTTTCTTATAGCACTCAGGAACACCAGCCAAGGGATGGCACCACCCACAGTGGGCCTTTCCCTATTGATTCACTAACTGAGAAAATGCCTTACAGCTAAATCTCATGAAAGTATTTTCTCAACTCATGCTCCTTCCTCTCTGATGACTCCGGCTTGTATCAACTTGATACACAAATCCAGCCAGTACAACTCCCTAATATACTGTGTGTGGAATAGCCCATAGAGAAAACAATAAAGACACGCTTGCTGTATCCATATGGAATGGACTCTATGTCTTAGTCAGCGTCCTATTGATATGAAGAGACACCATGATCACAGCAGTTCTTATAAGAGGAGTATTTAATTGGGTCTTGCTTACAGTTTTTGAGGTTTATTTAGTCCATGAACCTCATGGCAGAGAACATGATGGCATGGAGGCAGACATGGTAGCTGAGAGTTTTACGTCTGAAGGCAACAGGAAGAGAGAGCCACTGGGCCTGGCTTGGGCTTTTGAAACCTCAAAGATCATCACTTGCGACACACCTTCTCCATCATGGTCACACCTCTTAATCCTTTCAAATAATGCCACTCCCTGGTGACTAAGCGTTCACATAGATGAGCCTATGGATGCCATTCTTATTCAAGCCACCACACAGATGGAGTCCTTCTGGTTCTTTAGAAGGATAATTGTGGCTCTCCCAGCCTCTAAAGCTCTAACAGGATCACTGGAGTTTCTATCAGAGCTCAACTGCTCCTTCTGTCCAAACTGCTTCAGCCCCTTCTGTCCCATGCATATCACATTATTTCCTGATGGCTGTGTAAAATATCACCACAAAAGGCATTATTTTCCTGTGGGTCATGGGCTGCAGAGTGGATGATCTTAAGGTCTCATGTCATTCTGGTTAAAAAGTCCCCTGGGTCTGTTCCCACCACACCAGGTAGAGTATGGAAGGAAGTTTCCCTGGCAAAGATGAATGACTGTGTGTATGATGCCTGGGGCCGGAGGGCAGCGGATGGGTAAAGCTCAGACAGAGCCATCTTAGATGGGCCCCAGGAAAGAAAGTCTGTGATCCTGCTCCATCATCTCCCCTGCAGGATGGCTGAGTCTACTTTCCCTCAGTAATCCTGCAGGAGCATGGAGAAGGAGGAGCACTGCCATTCTTTCCCCAGTATCTCTTTGGAAGTACACAGTGATTTGTTCCTCTCTCTTTTCCTTAGTATGGTAGGGTGAGCTAGTTTCTATTCTAGTGTTTCTCTTCACTGTTCTTCATTCACTTCTATGTGCATGGACAAAGGTAGAAATGTAGCCCGGAGTCTGAATGCAGCCTCTTGGGAATAATTTTTATCTATTTTGTATAATAACTGGGGCCAGGTAGAATGGTAACATATTCGTGTGTTCCGGCCTCCCTCGCCATCCGCACACCTATGACTCTCAAAAGCAGCTTTTCACGGGCCTTCTCTACATCTTTCCCAGCATGCCTTACTCGTGGTTGAAGTAAAGAATTTTATTATGAAAGTAAAGAGTTCTGTTGGACAACCCCAGTGCACTGGAACAATAAATTCTTCTTGCTATATGCATCGATTCTGGCTCCACGTGGTTCACTCCAGGGGGTCCCCAGGAAGTTAAGGCTAGCCATAATTCTTAAGTTAAGGCTAGCTAATTCTTACATTAGCAAGTGCCAGACTCCATTAAAATAGTGCAGAGTCCAGCTAAATCTACTTTACAATGAGTCCTCCACAGCACTGCTATCCCAGTACCAGCCTATAAAAATGGCAAACGTGGCTATGGATTTGGGTATAGCTTAAGGGAGACCACACCATTGACTTCTGCTCCTGACCTTGGTTGCACTGCTCACTAGGATTCCAGAGGCTCCTGAGTTTTAACTTGTTTCCGGCAAAGCAAGTGAGAACTATTTAGACACAGTGGCTCTTAAGAAGCACTCGGGAGGCAGAGGCAGGCGGATTTCTGAGTTTGAGGCCAGCCTGGTCTACAAAGTGAGTTCCAGGACAGCCTGGGCTATACAGAGAAACCCTGTCTCAAAAACAAACAAACAAACAAACAAAAAAAGAAAGAAAGAAAATGACCCATAGACTCCTAGCCATGATGCAGGGAGTTGTTCATATAAGAGAGTATTGACTGCCCACAGCCCTGTTCATGGCAGAAATGGTGTGTCCATGTTCTTGTCTTTTCTACTCTTACATTGTTCTTGAATCCCTGGACCACAGACTTGTTTTCCCTTGACACTCTCCTACACTGTATTTTACCCCCAGCTCTCTGTGTACGCGCCTAGCCTCGCAGTTAGAAAACTGCCGTGCAAATTAAATGCCAAAGACTGGGACCCCTTCAGAGGCCACCTGCTTGGCCAGAGTCAGATCTCATCATAGATGGCTACAATGAAAGCTAAATGATGAGCAAATCTCAAGTGTCCATATAAGATGACTTTGAAACTAAAAGGTCTCTCCTGTGATGAATCCCAATGGCAAATCCCAGTGGGGACTCAACTCACCTTGGCACTGTGGCTTAGCCTTCATGGGGCTGAAGACTCCTGCATATGACATTTGGATTTGTTTGTGTGCTCTGCCTCATTTTCAAAATAGTTCTTGGAAATCAGAAAGTTTAAGAATATTCTTGCAGTCTTATAGCTCCACTGTGATTCTGATTTGCAAAGCAGAAGTGCTACAAGATGGTATAAGAAAACTCATTCATAGGAAAATTCAGGCCCTGAGTGATGGATCATCAGTTAAGAGCATTGGCAGCTTTTCCAGAAGATTTAGGCTGAATTCTAGTACTGATATGAGGGCTTATGACAGTTTTAACTCCAGTTCCAGGGGATCTAATACCTTCTTCTGGTATCTGTGGGCACCATATACTCACATCTTCTGCAGACACATATTAAAAACAAAACAAAACAAAACAAAACAGTGGTGGTGCATGCCTTTAATCCCAGCACTCAAGAGGCAGAGGCAGGAAGATCTGTGAGTTCAAGGCCAGCCTGATCTACAGAGCACGTTTCAGGACAGCCAGGAATATATAGAGAAACCCTGTCTCAAAATGAATGAATGAATGAATATTGATCTAGTGATTTCTTCTTTCCTGTTATTACAGTCCTCGATTAACTCCTTGCTTCCTACCAGAATTCCCACTAAGTCTCATCTGATTTGAATCAATGGTTCTAATCAGTCTTTTAACTCTCCCAAGAGCTACGGGTGCACTGATGCTCTATGTGGATGCTCTGTTGTATCGAACCTGTTGTATGGCAATGATACCTGCAGCTGACCTGGTCAATTTAGAATAATATCTGTTTGGAGCTGTTTAGAAACAGCTATGTGCTCATGTGGGAACAAAAGAGAGGTCAAGAGAAGCACATTTGTTTTCAATTCTAACTAGGAAGTTTAAAAGACAAGGCACCCTTAGATATACATTTTAAGCCTTCTTATTGACATCTGCATTTAAGGGAACATGAGAAGAGAGTAGTTGGGTACAGGGCTAGACTATTATAGTTTAAGATAAGCTTCTGGCGGAAGCCTAAGTATGAGGCCTCGGAGAAACTTATTTTATAAGGGCAAGAGAAATGAGAACTTTGAAATGTTGTGGAAGAAGAAAGAGTCAAGGAAAAACTATCAACTCAAATGTTATGAAGTACATCTGACATGCTGAAAGGTTAAAGACTGTCAGGTCCATTCAACCAGATGGGAGCTAGCAGGACAAGTAATCATTCAAAGAGGAAATCAATACGTTTTAGGAAAAAATAATAAGAAAGTTTATTTAAACAATATTTATTATTCTCAGTGTCTATATAATAATAATCTAAAATATGCTTGTTAAAGTGATTCTTTAAGGGTTCATGATTCATCCAAGAATGATACCCCAGACTCAAACAGTATATAAAAGCAAAGAGTGTTTTATTCTACAAAAGTCCAGCATGCTGGGGTCTCCTATTACCAAGATAGAGAGACAAACAAGTGACCTCACAGGCCTGATTTGAAGCACATTAGGGGATTCCAGGGTGGGTGACCTTTATCTTACTCCATCTTTAGGGACATTTCATTACTGGGATGTTGGGGCTGGAAACTGTTGCTGGGGAGGTCTGGAAACTGTTGCTGAAGAAGTAGCTAAGGAAGTCTGGAGACCACTGCTCACCCATTGTCCTTGCCTCAGGCCAGTGGCTGGGCAGCTTTTGAGGGCAGGGCAGTTTCTGACTAGCTGCCTGAAGACTGGGTTGTTGTTTTTTTCTAGTAACTGACTCACCTGGGCTTGCCTGGACTTGCCCAGGTTTTAGGCCTAGTTTCTTAAACTGCCAATTTGAAGCCTGTTATGGAGTTAGCCTAGCCTTCACAATTCCATATTTTTGTTGTTGTTGTTGTTTGTTTTTTTTGGTTTGGTTTGGTTTTTGGTTTTTCGAGACAGGGTTTCTCTGTATAGCCCTGGCTGTCCTGGAACTCACTTTGGAGACCAGGCTGGCCTCGAACTCAGAAATCCACCTGCCTCTGCCTCCTGAGTGCTAGGATTAAAGGCGTACGCCACCACCACCCAGTGCAATTCCATATTTTTAAGATGTGTTTTATTTATGTGTTTATGTGTCTACTTGAGTTATGTGCACCATGTCTGTGCAGGTGGCTACATGGGGCAAAGGAAATCAGAGCTCCTGGAACTGGAGTTATAAGCAATTGTGCCCTGCATGATGGGGCACAAGGGCTGGAAAACAAACCCAGATTCTCTATAAAAGTAGTATGTTCTTAGCCACTGAGCCATCTCTCTAGCCACTTATTTAATATGTCACTATAAGGTAAATGTGTTTGCTTATTTATACTCAGGGTAATAGAATTATATAATTATTCTTTAAATAGGTGCAGAAGTTACTGCTACCTGGGATTTCTATTAATCAGCTACCTGCAGGAAGTCTCATTCTGCTAAAAGAAAGCATCACATAAACTTCTGGTACCTTTCTCTAGTAACACATTTCCCCATAAGCAGAAAAATCAATAAAAGCAATACAATCAACTTAATTCTAAACAAAGAAGGTAGAATCTAATAGTAAACTGGAACTGAAGGGAACCCTGGGAGCTGTAGTGGATGTCAGTTCTTCTACAATGTTCTTTCATCCATCCATCCCACCAGGAGTAATTTTATCCCAGTTCCTCCAAGGGACATAATCTCTTCCATCACAAGCTTTCTTACTGTACATGCAAATTAAGGTTTCCTGGTTTTCCCTCATCAAGAGACAAATATGAGAACTAAACTTGACCACTTCTCATCTTAGGTATATTGGCACAATGGCAGCTTAGTTTCTGCTGTGTGGTCAGTGTGAGCCACGCTGGTTCTACTGCTTTGGAGCTAGCTCAGTTCTGAGGTTACCATCACAATGAACTTTCTGGTAGCCTCCCAGCAAGTTTCACTGTGACTTAGCCACACTCTGTTTCCGATGCTATGAACCTGGTAAACGCATGCATATGAAATCCCTGCAGTGGCCCATGCTGTGATAGCCAGGAGGAAAATGGGGGAGCTCCAAGGCATTCATCTGAAATTCCAAATATTCTAGACAGATGCTGATAGTGCTGGAACCTATGGATATAGAAATAGATTAAGACTTGAGGGAAATATGGAAATGAATAATCTTAAAAATTACCATGGTGTAAAGGAAGAGGGACAGGATTTTGAGGGCATAATGGTCAGGTCAGTGGAATCAGAGTAGAAAAGATCACACACACACACACACACACACACACACACATACGGGTGAAGGGGAGCTGGTAGGAAGAGAACAACACATTCAGAGAGAGACTGAGACTGAAGGAAAGTCATACCTAGAAAACTGAAGCCAAAAGAAAAAAAGAATCAAAGTATATAGAAGCACTTAAATAATATTTTGCTGGATATGAGTAAAGCACACTGGACAGAACTGTGCATTGAGGCTCAGGTTCCAAAGCTGATGGTTAGTGGTGTGGGGGAGATTCTTATAGCTCCCAGTTTCCATCTACTCTTTGGAAGTGAAAGGCCTTAAACCTGGAAGGGTAGAACAATCACCTTGAAGTCCAACAGGGGCCAAGAGGAAAAGAATGTCCCTGTAAGGGGTTCTGTTCTTCAAACCTGGATGAATTCCACCCCACGGTGCTGAGGGAACTAGCCAAAGACATGGCAGAATCCTTTCAGTTTCTTTTTGGAAGATAAGAAAGAACAGGGTAAGTACCTGAAAAGTGCAGATGGAAAATGATTGTTTCTGAAAGAAGTTATGGTGGTGAACAGCAGGGTTGGTATCTGTAAACAATCAATGTGGTGTCAAGCCTGGTGGGATGAGAATTTTGACACGGAGGGTACCATATCTGCAGGCCTCACAGCAACCAACCTGATTTAAGCAGAACCCTGTGTTGTCCTTCAGAGCATCATGGAAAATGCCTGAGTATAGTTCTGTGCATTGTTAACTGACTGGTAACTCCCACCCAGTAAGCACCGAGGGATGAGTCAGTAGCCTGGGAGGGTGGGTGGTGGGCTGTGCTACAGGAGTCTGTTCTTACCCACCCCACGCAGTGTTTTATCAACTACTCTCACAGAATACTGGAGCTGCTCTGGGGCTGACTCAGAGCAAGAGGAGCAGCCTGTACAATGGATATATACAAACACATCACAAAATCACCTCTATGTGTCATTCATGTTCAGAAATGTATTCATTTATGGGTTACTGGAAAGGCGTTGAGTAAGGTTCTAGAAAGATAAACACCAAACAAAGTGTTCATGATGATCAACACTGGGTGGGTGACTTAACATAGATTCCAATGCTCTTTCTGCTCATTTGTACTTTATAACACATGTAATGAACAAATATTTCTCTCACAACAAAAAATTATTTTAAAAGATATATTTTAAAAGAAAAAATCTCTATTGGTTGGAATATTATTCAAAACAAACAAACAAACAAACCAGATGAACATTTGTGTAAAGTCTTACCTCAAACAAAGAAAGTACTTCATAAGCATGAGAGAGAGGTAAGATGAGTCTGAGAAGAATATTTGGAAGTCTTTAGCCCAAAGTTAGTGCTTTCCAAAGGACAGATGGGTACAACACAGGCTCAATCAGGAAAGTGCTTGCCTTGCAAGCATGAAGGCTGAGTTCCAGCCCCATGACCTGTGTGTCTGAAAAGCCAAGGCATGGTTGGAGAGATGGTTCAGTGGGTGAAGATACTCACAGACATGCTTGACAAGCCAGACTCAATCCTTCCACATGCTAGAGAGGGAGAGACAAGCATTTTGTTCACTGGAGCTCACTAGTCAACCAATGTGCTGAATCAGTGAGTTTCTAGTCTGGGGAGAGACTCTGTATCCACAAAAACATGGCTGACAGCATCTTGAGAAGTAATACATATGGCTGACCTTCTGAGAAGCAACGCATGGGGTTGACCTTTTGCTTCCATGGGGGGCCATGTGTGTGTGTGTGTGTGTGTGTGTGTGTGTGTGTGTGTGTGTGTGTTTGGCACGTGAACATGTTTTGGAGAAAGACTAGAATGGTTTAATGAATTGTAATCAAGACTCATATGGAACACTGAGGCTGTTTCTGAGTGCCATACACTAACCTGGGGACTGTCATTCCAGAAAGGAGATAGAAGAGGTCATCTGAACAGAGATAAGTTTGAATTCGATATCACCTAAAAGTATATGTCTTGATTGTGATAGGTCAGAAGAGACTGGAAAAGGAAAAATATGGGATAGGTCTCATGGAACAGACTGGCCATTGGCACACAAGGACACAGTAGTAACCACAGACCCTATGAACTTTCTGTGAAGTGACCACAGTTAGGGCAGTTTCTAGCATCTGGGAAGCTGGGAAAGGTGAGTGGTAAACAGGAATATCTTGAAGATAACAACAGAAGCCATGAATGAAAGTCCTATCAGGTACATTTGACAACATAGTGAAGACCTAGAAACATTCTGGAGGTTCTAGAAGTGAGAGGAACCACCCAGCCTCTAAGGAGTTGGGATAGCAAACATGCAACAAATGAGACTATTAAAATATGTAATTTAAGAGAAGAATCCAGACTCTGCTTGTTGATACATGTCTTCCATCTCAGCACTTAGGAGGCAGAGGCAGGTGGATCTCTATAAGTTTGAGGCTAGTCTGGTTTACATAGTGAGTTTCAGGACAGCCAGAGCCAGGTAGAAAGACCCTGTCCCAAAAGAGAGTTGGCTATTCAGTTGGCACCTACCTCATAGTTCTTGAATTGTGGTTTCCTAATTAGCACTACCAACATCACCTGGTAACTAGTTAGAGATGAAAATGCCTAAGCCCCTTCCTTAAGACCTGTGATTAAGAGACACTCAGCAGTCTATGTTTGAGCATGCCTTTTGAAATCCTAATGCATGCTCAAGTTTGAAGACCACTAGCTTGGGGGACTATCTTACTTTTCCACTGCTTTAAGATGCTATGACTTAAGCTATCCCCTGAACATTATTAGTCTGGCTATGACACCACCACCTTCACCAGGCCTGCTGCACTAGGAACATCCAGGATAGACCTTTTCTCCCCCCTCTCAATCTCCTGCCCAGCTCCCCTGAGATGTGTACTGCTCCCTGAGTTGTACTGTTCAGCACAAGGATGACCACCCAAAACCAGCTGAACCAGGAACATTCAGGCTTGGCCTGCCTGAGACATACTACACCAGGAATATCCAGGGACAACCAGATGGCTAAAGGCTGGTATAAGAACACAATTAACAAGAACCAGGGCAATATGGCACTTCAAGAGCCCAACTATCCTACCAAAGTAAGCCCTATATATCCTAACACAATAGAAGCACAGGAAAATGACCTTAAATCTAATCTAATAAAGTAGATAGAGGCCTCTAAAAAGAAAATTTAAAAATCCCTTAAAGAAATACTGGATAATACAATTAAACAGTTGAAGGAAATTAATAAAATTGTTCAAGACCTGGAAATGGAAATAGAAGCAATAAAGAAAACACAAACTGAGGGAATGCTGGAGATGGAAAATGTAGGGAAGAGAACAGAAACAACAAACATAGAAGATACAATAGAAGAAATTGGTACATTGGTCAAAGAAAATGTTAAAAAAAAAAAAGTCCTGGCATAAAACATGGAATCTGGGATACTATGAAAAGATCTAACCTAAGAATAATGCAAAGAGGAGAAGGTGAAGAGTCCCAACTCCAAGGCCCAGAAAGTATTTTCAAAAAAGTCATAGAAGAAAACTTTCCCTAACTTAAAGAAAGAGATGCCTATAAACACACAAAAAGTTTACAGAACACCAAATAGATTGAACCAGAAAAGAAAATCCTCCCACTACATAATAAGCAAAACACTAAATCTACAGAACAAAGAAAAAATATTAAAAGCTACAAGGGGAAAAGGCCAAGTAACATATCAGAACCACACCCAAATGCTCAACAGAGACTTTAAAAGCCAAAAGGGCATGGACAGATATCTGGCAGACCCTAAGAGACCACAGATGTCAGCACAGACTACTATACGCAGCAAAACTGTTATTCACCATAGATAGGGAAAACCAGATATTCCATGACAAAACCAAATCTAAACAATATCTATCCACAAATTGAGTTCTACACACTAGAAGGAAAATTCCAACCCAAGGAGGCTAACTATACCCAAGAAAACACAGGGAATAAATAACCCCATACCAGCAAAACCAAAAGAAGGGAAACACTTTCTCACAATTTCTCTCTCTCTCTCTCTCTCTCTCTCTCTCTCTCTCTCTCTCTCTCTCTCTCTCTCTTTCTCTCTCCTACCACCAGCACCAAAATAATAGGAATTAACAATCATTGGTCCTTCATATGTCTCAACATCAATGGATTCAATTGCCCAATAAAAAGACACAGGCTAACCAAATGGAAGTGAAGACAGGATCCATCATTCTGCTGCATACAAGAAACACACTTCAGCAATAAAGTTAGACATTTCCTCAGAGTAAAGGGCTGGGAAAAATGTTTTCCAAGCAAATGGACCCAAGAAGCAAGCTGGAATAGCCATTCTAATATCTAATAAAATAAACTTTCAACCAAATTTAATTAAAAGTGATATGGAAGGACACTTTATACTCATCAAAGGAAGACTCCACCAAGAGGACATCACAATTCTAAACATCTATGCCACAAATGCAAGGGCACCCACATTCCTAAAAGAAGCATTAATAAAGCTTAAATCACATATCAAATCCCACACATTAATAGTGGGAAACTTCAACACCCCACTCTCACCAATTGACAGGTCACTGAGACAGAAACTGAACAAAAAATAATGAAATTAACAGAGATTATGACTCAAATGGACCTAACAGATATCTATAGAACACTTCATCCAACTGCAAAAGAATATACCTTCTTCTCAGCACATCGTGGAACCTTCTCCAAAACTTATCATATACTTGGACACAAAGTAAGCCTTAACAGATACAAGAAAATTGAAATATCCCCTTGTATCTTATCGGACGACCATGGATTAAAACTGGACTTCAACAACAACAGAAACAACAGAAAGCTTACAAACTTATAGAAACTGAAAAAAATCTTTACGGAATGTCCATTGGGTCAGGGAAGAAATTAAGAAATTAAAGATTTTCTAGAATTCAATCAAAATGAAGGCACCTAAATTTATGGGACACAATGAAAGCAGTGCTAAGAGGAAAGCTCATAGAGTTAAGTACCTTCATAAAGAAATTAGAAAGATCTCATACTAACAATTTAAATGCATACCTGAAAGCTCTAGAACAAACACACCTAAGAGGAGTAGATGACAGGAAATAAATCAAACTTAGGGCTGAAATCAATCAATTAGAAACAAAGAGAATAATACAAATAATCAATGAAAGCAAGAGCTGTTCTTTGAGAAAATCAACAAGATAAGTAAATCCTTAGCCAAACTAACTAAAATGTAGAGAAACAATATCCAAATTAATAAAATAAGAAAAGAAAAAAGAGGACATAACAACAGACACTGAGGAAATCCAAAGAATTATTAAGCATTACTTTAAGAGCCTATACTCCAAAAAAATTAGAAAATTTAAATGCAACAACAATTTTCTTTATAGATTACACTTATCTAAGTTAAATCAAGATCAGATAAACAATCTAAATAATCTTACAACCTGGAAAGAAACAGAAACAGTCATCAAAAGTCTCCCAAAACCAAACCAAACAAAACAAAAGCCCAGGGCCAGACAGCTTTAGTACAGAATTCTACCAGATTTTCAAAGAAGACTAATACCAATACTCTTTAAACTATTCCACAAAATAGAAACATAAGGAAGCTTGCCAAACTCATTATATGAGATCATAGTCATCCATATACCTAAACCACACAAAGACTCAACAAAGAAAGAGAAATTCAGACCAATTTCCCTTATGAATATTGTTGTGAAAATACTCAATAAAGTACTAGCAAACCAAATCCAGGAAGGCATCTACCATGGTCAAGTAGGTTTCATCCTAGGGACACAGAGATGTTCAATATATGAAAATCCATCAATGGTAATCTACCAAAATGAAAAAAAAAAACCCACATGATTATCTCACTAGATGTTGAAAAAGCCTTTGACAAAATCAAGAATCCCTTCAAAATAGAAGTCTCGGAGAGATCAGAGTTACAAGGTGCATACCTAAACATAATAAAGGCAATATACAGCAAGCCAATAGCCAACATCAAATTAAATGGAGAGAAATTTAAGGCAATTCCACTAAAGTTAGAGAAAAGACAAGACTACCCATTATCTCCATACTGCTTCAATGTAGTACTTGAAATTCTAGCTAAAGCTAAAAGACAACTAAAAGAGATCAAGGGGATACAAATTGCAAAAGAAGAAGTCAAAGTATTGCAATCCACAGGTGATACGATAGTGTACATAAGTGACTCCCAAAATTCTACCAAAGAACTTCAACAGCTGATAAACACCTTCAGCAAAGTGGCTGGATATAAAATTAACTTTAAAAAAATCAGTAGCCCTCCTTTATACAAATGATAAACAGGCTGAGAAAGAAATTAGGGAAGCAACACCCTTCACAATAGCCACAAATAATATAAAATATCTTAGTGTAATTATAACCAAGCAAGTGAAAACCCTGTATGAAAAGAACTTCAGATCTCTCAAGAAAGAAATTGAAGAAGATATCAGAAGATGAAAAGATCTCCTGTGCTCATGGATTGGTAGAATTAACATAGTAAAAATGACCATCTTCAGGTTGGAGAGATGGCTCAGCATTTAAGAGCACTGTGTTCTTCTGGAGGTCCTGAGTTCAATTCTCAGTAACCACATGGTGGCTTACAACCATCTGTTTTGGGATCTGATGTTCTTTTCTGGTGTGTCTGGAGACAGTTAGAGTATACTCATATAAATAAAATGAATAAATCTTTTTTTAAAATGGCCATCTTATCAAAAGCAATCTATGGATTCATTGCAATTCTCATCAAAATTCCAACACAATTCTTGATAAATTTTAAAATTCTTTACAGAAAAAGAACAGCTCACTATTTCATTAAGAAACATTAAAATCCCAGCATAGCTAAAACTATCCTGTACAATAAAAGAACTTCTGGAGGTATCATCATACCTGATTTCAAGTAGTACTACAGAGCAATAGTAGTGAAAACTGCATGCTATTGGCATAAAAACAGACAGTGGAATCAAATCAAAGACTCAAAAATAAAACCATACATCTATGAACACTTGTGTTTCAAAAAAAAAAAAAAGCATCTTCAATAAATGGTGCTGGTGTAACTGGATGTCTATATGTAGAAGAATGCAAATAGATTCATATTTATCACCTTGTACAAAACTCAAGTCCAAGGGGATTTGAACCTCAACATAAAACTAGATCCACTAAATCTAATAGAAGAGAAAGTGGGGAATAGCCTTGAACACATTTCTACATAAGACAACTTCATGAACAGAACATTAGCAGCTCAGGGACTAAGATCAACAATTAATAAGTGAGACCTCATGAAACTGAAAATTTTCTGTAAGGCAAAGTGTATTGTCGATAGGACAAAAAGACAACCTACCAATTGGGAAAAGATCTTTACCAACCCTATATCCAATAGAAAGCTAATATCCAAAATACATAAAGAACTCAAGAAATTAAACACAAAAAATCCCCAAATAACTAATTAAAAAATGGGATACAGAGCTAAACAAAGAATTCTCAAGAGAGAAATCTTCAGGGGCCAAGAAAAACTTAAAGAATGCTCAATGTCCTTAGTCATCAGGGAAATGCAAATTAAAAAAAAAAAACCCAACTCTGAGATTCTATCTTAAACCCATCAGAATGGCTAAGATCAAAAACTTAAGTGACAGCTCATGTTGGCAAGGATATGGAGCAAGGGGGAAACTCCTCCATTGCTGGTGGGAATGCAAACTGATACAAACACTTTGGAAATAAATCTGGTAGTTTCTCAGAAAACTGGGAGCAATTCTACCTCAGTACACAGCTCTACCAATCCTGGGCACGTACCAAAAAGATGTTCCACCACACCACAAGGACACTTGCTCAACTGTGTTCATAGAAGCTTTATTCACAGTAGCCAGAAACTGGAAACAGCCTAGATGTTTCTCAACTGAAGAATGGATAAAGAAAATGAGGTACATTTTCACAATGGCATACTACTCAACAATTAAAAACAAGGTCATCATGAAATTTGTAGGGAAATGGATGGAACTAGAAAACAACATCCTGAGCAGGGTAACCACAAAAGATACACATGGTGTGTACTTGCTTACGAGTAGATATTAGCCATAAAGTACAGGATAACCATGCTACAATTCACAGACCCAAAGATGCTAAGTAACAAGGAGGGCCCAAGGAAGAAGGCTTGAATCTCACTCAGAAGGGGAAATAAAACAGACATCACAAGTGATTAGAGAGAGAAAACTGGATGGGAGAGGAGGGGTTAGGGAGGGGAGCAGGGATGGGGATCAGGTATGGAGAGAGCAGAGGTGCAGGGGTGAGAGGGTTGGAAGAGAGAAGAGAAATTATTTGGAAGGGTATCTCTGGGAAAACCGGAGACCTGGGATGGGGGAGGCTCCTAGAAGGACATCGGGATGACCTTAGCTGAGACTCCTAGCAACAGGGGGTATGGAGTGTGAGGTGGCCACCTTCTGTAGCCAGGCAGGATTTCCAGTGGAGGGAGGAGAATACCAACCAACTGACCAAACCTTCCAACGAAAATTTGCTCTGTCTACAGATGTTCAGGGATATAGATGGAGCCAAGATTGAGGGAATGACCAACCAATGACTGCCCCAACACCACCCTGTAGGAGAAAGCTAATTTCTGACACTATTCATAAAACTCTGCTATGCTTGCAGACAGGAGACTAGCATAACTGTCTCCCAAGAGGCTTCATCTAGCATCTGATGTAAATAGATGCAGAGACCCATGTTGCGGGAAATATTAAGTTGAAAGGCATTTCCTGAGCTACACCCAGCAACTTTCATCCCCACAGTCTCGCTGGCCAGTTCTAATCTAGTAGAGATTCTCTGACTCAGAGCTCCACAATCTCTCCACCCAGCTCACTAAATTCCCACTGGCAAGTTGCTACTATGCCAGCCCCACACTTCAAATCCCTCATGGCCTTTGTGGTGCACATCTGGCAAACCCACGCTTTGCTGCCATACCTTTCACTCTTGAACCCTGATGAGTCACCAGATAAAGGAAAACACGACACAAACTTAGCTCAGAAACGATGATAACTCAACTACTGGGCGCAACAACTAAAATCCTAATTTTGTAAACCTTATTAAATCTAAATCTTCTGGTGGCAAATCCTGACAGATCTGCCATTGAAACCGAGAGACACTAGTAATTAATTACATCTTGTCCTCATGCTATCCCTGTCCAAAAGGACCCTCCTCTCCCCTGCCTACTCCCTTCTCCCATCCAACCCAGAAGTCCCACCAACTGGCCCAGTGATTGACTCCTTTATTCATTAGGGGATGGTTCACAAGAAGTCACCTGAGTATGTGATTCATTTTTCATCCAGAGCCCTTCACAGGAAAGTGGAATTAGCATCAAAATATAAGCAACACTAGGGCTATCCACAACAGACCTATAGCAAAATATCAGGTGGAACTCAGGAAGTCTCATGGAAGAGTCAGGGGAAAGATTGAGGGAGCTACAGGGATCAAGGACACCACAAGAACGGGGGGGGGGGGGGAGGTGTCCCACAGAGACTGAACCACCAACCAAAGAGCATAAATGGACTGGATATAGGTCCCCTGCACACACATAGCAGATTTGCAGCTTGATCTTCATGTGGGTTTCCTAACCATCGGCACAGGAACCATCTCTGCCTCAGACTCTGTTGCCTGCCATTGGGTCCCTTTCCCCTTGCTAGTATTCCTTGTCTGGCCTCAGTGGAAGAGATGTACCTAGTCCAGATGTAACGTATGATGTTCTTGGGCAGGTTGGTACCTGGAGGAGGCTATACTTTTCTGAAAAGAAGGAGAGGGAGAAATGGGGAAAGGGTATGGGAGGGTGAGCCTGGGAGGAGAGAAGAGAAGGAAACTGAGATAGAGATGTTAAATAAATAAATAAATAAATAAATAGGAAGAAGACACCATGGCCAAGGCACCTTATATAGGAAATTGAGTTTGAGGCTTACAGTTTCAGAGGATTAGAGTCTATTACCATCATGGTGGAAAGTGTGGCAGCAGGCAGGCAAGCATGGCATAAGTGCAATAGGTGAGAGCTCACATCCTGAGACACAACTATGGGAAGAGACTAACAGAGGGAAGAAGGGGGAGATGGAGGGACTAGGAATGCTACAAGGTTTTTGAAATCTCAAAGCCCACACCCAGGACACACCTCTGTCAACAAGGCCACACCTCCTAATCCTTCCCAAAGAGTTTCATAGACTGGGAATCAAATACTCAAATATATGAGCCTATGAGGGTCATTCCCATTCAAACCTCCACAGGAACTAAGCTCATGGACTCTACAACCAAAAGATCTAAGTTTAAATGCAGCTCTGCTAGCTTCATGTTCTCAGTTTTCTCATCTGCAAAACAGGAGTTTAAAAGGTACCTATTGCCGGGCAGTGGTGGTGCACGCCTTTAATCCCAGCACTTGGGAGGCAGAGGCAGGTGGATTTCTGAGTTCGAGGCCAGCCTGGTCTACAGAGTTTAAAAAAAAAAAAAAAAGATGTTTGTGGAAAAAAAAGAAAAAAAAGGAAAAAAAAGGAAAAAAAAGAAAAAAAGAAAAAGAAAAAAGAAAAAAAAGGTACCTATTAAAAAGGTAGCTGTAAGTATTAACACACACACACACACACACACACACATACACACACACCTCCAGATGGTAATACTGACACTTGTATCTATGAACCAAAATAATTTCTATCATTAGTCATTGGAGAGAGGGTGTACGGGTAAAAGAGAGACTCCAATAACATCCTTTGATGTGGAAAATCCCAAAGGTTGAAATTGAAGATCCTCTCACCTTGGAATCCAGGTGTGAGCTGGTTTTGACTCCAGAACTCGAGACAGACGACTGCTTGGAGCAGGGTAGTCATTTGTGTGTTTTCTTTCCCTCACTCTAGACTTCTCCAATGTGGGGCTCTACTATCCTCACACAAATAGAGGCAAAGCTGTGAGGTGTTTTATGCTTACATTCGCAGTGTTTTAAGGGCTTCAGTGCCATCGCATGCACACACAGGTACACGCACACACATACACATTGAAGGAGAGCTGCAGAGTCCAAGAGGCCTTATTTTCAGAGAACTAAGGATTGCCTCAGCATGAGAAACTTATGTCTTGAATATAAAAGAATGGAGTGTTTCTCCTGAGATCCTTGCTCTCCAGGGTCATGGGAGAAAGGGGGAGCTAGCGGCTTCCTGAGACTTCAAACCTTGGGACCTTTGGATTCACTTTCATTTCTGAACTTAAAACTGTGAGACTACTCATGGTATATTGGTCATGAAGATGATGTCTCACAATGCTTACACTCTTGGAAAGAAAAGCCAGGACCCTGCTACTGTCTTCCAGCTATTTGGTGTCTTAGGTTTGCTGTAAGGAAGTGTTCTCCCTGAACACTTGTAACTAAATGCAGAAACAAAGAGATGGGTTAATGCAGAGAAAGAACAAATTCTCGATTGACTGAGACTATTCAGTTGACTGAGTAGATCTAGGTGTATTCAAATAAATGAATATTAGCCTTCAATAAAGGTGACAATGTGTGCGTAAGAAGATGTTTACCATGTGATGTTAAGGCAGCTCGAACAAAATGGAGGAAAATCTAGGCAGCTACATACCAAAATGTTACAGAGATCAAATGTCATGGTAGGATTAAAGTTGTTATTTTTTTTCCCAATAAATTTCTTCTTCCTGTCTTTCCTCTTTGAATTTTTTAACGTGATGTTAACAATGATGAATAAATAAACACTAAGAGAAAAATAATAACTTTGCTTCTTGAATACACCAACTCCTCTACCAGCCCCATGTCATTTCCAGCTTTGCCCTGTTTTTGCTCTGGTGGATAGCAAACCTTGGCCTGTTGTGTGGACAGCCATCCCTGTCTTTTCTCTCGAGCCTTCTCCCTGAGTCACTGACTCATCCATGGACCTTGTCTGACTCTCCTCCGCACTGGCAGGTCACAGCTTTCCAATATGAAACCTCTCTCTCTCTCTCTCTCTCTCTCTCTCTCTCTCTCTCTCTCTCTCTCTCTNCTGCTGGAAATTCAAATGTGTGTCATCGTGCCTGGCTTTAAAAAACAAACAAACAAAAATAAAGAGCACCCATTTTTGAGAATTTCACACATGGGTACTGTATTTATGCAATTTTTACCCAATCCTCTCTAACCTCCAGCTTTTTCCATGTCTCCTAATGTTCATCTCAAATTCATTTCTTTATTATTGGTATGAGGCAGAGAGAGAGAGAGAGAGAGAGAGAGAGAGAGAGAGAGAGAGAGAGAGAGAGAGAGAGAGTTTTTTGCATGGGTCCTGGAACTCAAACTTGTGTCTTCATGCTTGCTGACTGAGCTGTCTCCTCAGCCTCATCTGTAGACTTATAATTCTTAACGCAATGCAAGTGTTATATAAGCAGTTGTCACGCTGCATTGTTTACAGTAAAATAACAAGGAAACGTCTGTCCTTTCCCTGTACAGATGCAAACTTTTCTTTAAAAGCCTGTTCCACCAACAGCTTGTTGAATCTGTGGACACAGACTTTACCTCATTTGGGCTTAACACAGAAAGCATTCTTCTCCCCACCTGCCTTCCAAATTCACAACTACCTCCCACCACAGCAGCAAGCACTCAGGCGGGCTATGCTCACCTCTTTGCGGAGAAATTATTTCAAAGCTTCCACAGAGCAACAAAATGTCCCTGGCCCCTTACAGTGGCCATATGTCCTTGCTGTCATCACACTAGTAATGGCAGGAAGTGAAATATACATAACGGTCTAGTGACAGGAACTCCAGAACAGTCTGCACCTTTGATGCTGTGCCCTAATGGAGCCTGAGCTCAGGGACCTGGGGCATGGGACACACTGTCCCTGACATACTGTCACATGTGGATATAAAATGATTTCCTTTACACTGGCTCCTAGAGCTCTTTATTTAATCTGACTCCACCATGTGTTAATGGATGGCTTTGTTTGAAGTGTGTTTAGACACAAACTTGGGGACCAGAGTCCCCTGGGAAGAGCAACTGCTGGCACCTGTGATGAATTTTGGAGCTTAAGACCTAGTTTGTGTTTACTTGTTTAGGAAACCCTGGGAAACAAAACAGTAAGCTAGTGGCTGGCGATCATGTCTGAAGAACTGGAATTTTGCCGTAGCATTCCTCTCTATAAATAAAATGTATCTAAATAATGGCATAGAAGTTAATGGGAGAGATTCTTCCAGTGCAGTCCAACAACCCTGTGGTGGCTATTCTGATACCTTAATTCTGGCTTAGCAGCAGGTAATGTATTCTGGAGATCATGGGGTAGCAGGATTTTCAAGACCCTAGTTGGCATCAGTCAAAACTAGAAATACAGTTTAAATAATTTAAGGAGAAGGAGCAAGCCATTTTTCTCGGTTTCCACTCTCAAGCAGTTCCAGATCTTAATGGACTCTTAATGTCTAACTAATTGACCTGTCAATCTTTCTTAGAGGGAATTGATTTTCTTCAAAGTTGAGAACATACCATGGAAGACTGGAGCGGTATTTCCAGCTGTGTTGCTGTCTTGGATAAGATTCTGCTACTTTCAAATTATAGAAGTCAAGGTCAGCCAGCTTAAATATAAACAAGTAGGTAAGAAGGGAAAATCTGAATGACCGGCCTGTGAGAAAGCTAGACACAGGGCAGCTCCAGTCAGTAGCAACAATCCAGCCCTGGACTTCACTCAATAGTCTGGACAACTCATATCTGCATCTCTTACTTCAGACTTAAAAAGTCTTCAGAGACAGCCCTGACTGGCTGCATTTATGGTCAGGGGTCTCTTGCATAAGTCAACTAAGGCTAAGCAAGAAGAGGGTCACATGAGTCAGACATCAGAGCAAGTGAGGGCCCTGCATGGGAAGGGGATGGCTCTCTAAGAGGTGAATTCCTTAGTTACGTATCACCGTGACCAAAATACCCCTCACAGAAACTACATGAAGGAAGTTTAATTGGTTTGGGTGGGGCCTCGGCCCATCGTGGTAGATATCGTTGTTACTTTTCTATTGCTGTGATAAAACCCTAGTTAACTTGTAATAGAAAGTGTTTAATCTGGTTTATAGTTTCCAAGGGTTAGAGTCCAAAATGGCGAGGAAAGGCATGGTAGCAAGAACATCTGATTGCCCACATATCAAACCACAAGCCTCAAAGCCCATTCCCTTGGCACAATTCTTCCAAGGCCACACCCCAAGGTAATTATTATTTCTGTGAAGTGTAGACTGCTTTGTTGTTGTTGTTTGTTTGTTGTTTTTTGGGTTGTTTTTTGTTTTTGGTTTTTCGAGACAGGGTTTCTCTGTGTAGCTCTGGCTGTCCTGGAACTCACTTTGTAGACCAGGCTGGCCTCGAACTCAGAAATCCGCCTGCCTCTGCTTCCCGAGTGCTAGGATTAAAGGTGTGCGCCACCACACCTGGCTCATTGTTGTTGTTGTTGTTGTTGTTGTTGTTGTTTTTTAACAAAAAGTAACCCGAATGGCCTACAGTTCCCAAGAGAGTCTTTGTTTCCACCTAAAAGCCCCTGCTGGCCGTCATTACTGTCTACCTGCCTCGTGAAAACTTAGCTCTGGCCTTCTGAACTCTGATTAGAGGCACCCATTAATTTCTGTTCATAGAATTCCAAGGATTCTCTAGTTTACCTCTCCAGACTTTCCCAAATTCTCAAACCAGTTCCCAAGGCCTGTGTCTACTTGGTGAAATTTGGTCACTGTAAGTACTCTGTGTCTCTGGTGGCCATTTTCTGTGTTGGCCACTTTTACACACGTGGCTAGAATGCCTGCCAGGAGCAAGGGAGGGATGATTTACATTGGCTTATGGTTTCTAAGAGCTTTGGTCCATTACAGGGGGAAGGTGTGGGGAGTAGCTCATTTCCTGGCACGGGGCAGGTATTGTTCACATGACAGCAGACCAGGAAGCTCTGTACCAGCCAGGAATTAGGGACCAACTTTGTAACTGCCACAAGTCTGCCCCTAGAGACTACCCCCCATCAACTCTATAGACTCAAAGACAACATCATCAGTAGCTGAGGCCAAGCCTGTGTGCAAGAGTTTGTGTCCAAATCTTAACAGGGGCCTCTACTCTCCCATCCTTGCCTTGGTTACCTAACTTGGGAACAGGTCTTAAACTGACTGCAAAAATAAGCCACTCCCTTCTGCCTTTCTCCACTCCTGCACTCCCTTACAGACCAACCCATTGCTAAAAAGCTACATGGACCCCCTTCCCTGTGGATCTCACCCATGTGAATGACCAACTCTCATTCATCTGGTTCACAAGTTCACTTCTGTGTAATTCCGAGTCTCAAGGGAACTCCTTTAGGGGCTGTGGGATGATGCTGTTTTGTTTGTTTGTTTATTTGTTTTTGTACAAATAGTACTGGTAAATCAGAGCTAATATCTCCTGCTTTGAATTATTTTTCTAATGCCAGTAAGGTCAAGACAAATCATTCAAATTGGTTGCCTTCGTGACTGCCATTGCAGAGCAGGGAATAGTCTGATTAGCACTGTGTACAGGTTACCTGGAAAGGAAGACTCTTCCTGGTGGAAGGGACTATCTGGCTGGCCCAGGCACAGAAAAGTTATTCTTAATAGAATCTATACCCTAAATCAAATAAGTTAGCAGGTGTATAAGAAATCAAAGCAGTTTGGGGGGACACCTTCATATTTCATTCTCTCTCCATAGAAATTATGTTAGCTATCACATCATAAAACATCATAAAACATGAAATTATGTTAGCTATTACATCATAAAACATCATAAAACATGAAATTATGTTAGCTATCACATCATAAAACATGAACTGCAACAACACATTTGTCTCATGGAGGTCATGAGAAGATATCACAAAGCTCAGACATGTTTTTCTCTGAATTGAACTGAGAAAAACTTGACAGATATGCTTAGTTTACATAGTGCACCTCAAAGGCCAGTTATATAGCCTCTCAGCGGCTGCTATCTCATGGCTGTCTCTTCCTCCCTGGGGAGATTTTTTTTTTTTTTGAGAAAACTGAGTAAAATTTTAAAACAAGAACCTAGATTAGTGCCTGTCATGTAACAGGCACGTAAAACACACTAGCCACCAGAAGCGTTTGTGACATCTGTGGGTAATGTTTGTACACCCAGGGCACCCAAATGGAGCTCTTTGTACTATATCTCTGGTCCCCAGGAGCCATGGTGATAATGGATTTGCACATGAGTGCTTGCTGGAAAGCCAGCTGTGTCACAGGACCAAAAGGTAATAAGGAACACCGTGATCTCTGAGATTCTTGTCTGTGAAATCAGCAAACGCACTTGCAGTAAGATGTGCTCCAAGATGACAAAGGAGTGGGGAGAGCTCGCTAGGCGTTTTATGTGAGTTTGGCAAGGAGTGGGGAGAACTCGCTAGGCGTTTTATGTGAGTTTGGCAAGTTGTTCAGATCCTTTGTTGTCTATCCACTTGCATTTTGTTTTATCAGACAGTGGCATGTGCAGCCCAGGCTGACCTTGGACTCGTTATGTAACCAATGGTGACCTTGAGCTCCTGATCCTCCTGCCTCCACCTCCTGACTACTGGGTTACAGGAATGTATCACTACTCAGTAGTGTTTTAAATCTTCTTAGCTCCAGCTTCTTCATCTGTAACATGGATATTAAGACTAATTCACAGCACTGTATGAAAAGCAGATACAGTGAGAAGTGTATAGTGTTTAATGTATAACAAGGATAAATGGTAACTATATAATTAAAAAAAATAGCTGTACCAGAATTTCCTTATGCCCCAGTAGAGTAGCTCAATGACTAATGCCTCTGGGTTTGATTTACCCACATACTCTCTAGATAGTAATGTGGTTTCCTATACAGAATTCTGACTCTTTTGAGCTTTGTTTAAAATGGAATAGCATGGGGCTGGAAAGATGACTCGTCAATTTAGAGTGCTGGCTGCTTTCCTGTAGGACCCCAGTTCAATTCCCAGCAGCCATGTCATGATGGTTCTAACCACCTGTCACTCTGCCCAGTTCCAGGGGACCTGACAACCTCTTGTGGCCTCCACAGGCACCAAGCATGCAGGTCAGAATACAGACATACATGCATGCAAAACATTCATACATATGCAAAATTAAATATTTAAAGTGGAATTTATAGACATAAATTTTCCCTAGGAGTCTCACTGAGCTGGACCAAGTCCTGGTAGAAAAGAGCGTGGGGGATGTAGACATGGTGCTAGCGTGTGGCCGCCACTTCTTGTTCAGATACTGAGACTTCACCAAAGCACATTCCCCAGAGCCCCCCCCCCCCAGCTCCCCTTGTCTTGAGCAGTGGAGTCTAGACACTTACAGAGCAGCACCGATCGAAGAGCTCCTTCTCCCATTCATCTTAATCCGGGAATGCTGTTGGAAGACCGCATAGGTTTTTATAGAATATTTCATTTTAATGAGCTGAGAGGTGTATCATTAGGTTTAAGAACTGAGGCACAGAAGACCCCAAGGTATGCTGGAAATCATGGCAGATTGTCTGAATGCATGCCTCCAGAAAAAAAAAAAAAAATTGATGATAATCCCGTAGCTGCACTGGCCTGTGGAGGGAGGAGGTGGGTGCCTGAGGGCTTCCAGAGAGATGTTTCATGTATCCCTCTCCCAACATAAAAATGTTTGAACTGTGTGAATATGACCACTCGCTCAAATCTACAATTTTTAAAAATTAAGAACTTAAATGGAAAGCCGACTTCCACCACATTAATTAAGTTTGATTCCTCAGCTAACTAGTTCGAAATTTACATTTTAGTTATTCCATTCCTGAGGACTTCTTTTAATTTTCTTTAAAGCGAGCTTGTGCCTTTGATCACTGATCTCTATGTTCCCAGTTTTTAAACTTCAATTTTGATCACTGATCTCTATGTTCCCAGTTTTTAAACTTCAATTAGCTTTTTTTTTTTTAGATTTATTTATTTATTATATATAAGTACACTGTAGCTGTCTTCAGACACTCCAGAAGGGGGCGCCAGATCTTGTTACAGATGGTTGTGAGCCACCATGTGGTTGCTGGGAATTGAACTCAGGACCTTTGGAAGAGCAGTCAGTGCTCTTAATCGCTGAGCCATCGCTCCAGCCCCTCAATTAGCTTTTTGATTGAAGATCTCTTAGATTTGAAAGGAAGCTGGTTAGTTCCTGTGCTAACCTGATAATATAGGAAGGGTGATACTAAAAACAAGAAGGTAAACAGAGCATGTCCTTCCTCTCTCTCTCTCTCTCTCTCTCTCTCTCTCTCTCTCTCTCTCCCCTCTGTTTCTCTCTCACTCTCTCTCCTTCCCCCTTCCTCCTCTCTATCCTCTCTATCTCTGTCTCCACTTTCTGTGTGATCTCGTGTGTGTGTGTGTGTGTGTGTGTGTGTGTGTGTGTGTGTGTGCTCATGTGTGTGTGCTCATATGTGTGTGTGCTCATGTGTGTGTGTGCCTTCTCTCTGCTCAGAGGGACTTCTGCCTCACATTGCTTTCCAGGAACACCCCCCCCCCCCAACACACACACACACAAGCACACTGTACACAAGGCATGGACACACACTCATACTCAGTGTCTGTGGCGGTTGTCATCAGGCATGGGTATGTATTGAAACATTGGTAGGGTCTTATTAAGGCACCTGTCTCTGAGCCACACATCCAGAGTTTATGATCCAGAAGGTCTTGGGTGGGACTCAAACATTATCATTTTTAACAAACCTCTGACCTGATATCAAGGACATGGGAACCATACTTGAGACCCTCTTGTTTATATAATTCCTTAATCTTTAAAAAAAATCTGAACAGTTCTTTAGACAGGTTCAATGGAGCTGGTGAGATGGCTCAGCAGCTAAGAGAACTGGCTGCTTTTGCAGAAGACCAGGGTTGGGTTCCCAGCACCTACACAGCAGCACACAACCATGTATAGTTTCAGTTCCAGGGGATCTGATGCCCTTTGCTTACCTCCTCCTCTACCAGGCATATATGTGGTGCACATACATGCATGCCAGGAAAATACCTATACACATGAATAAATCTTTTTAAAAACCAGAAAGTCTCTATATCTTATCAATAAATGAATTCTAGGACGTGGAAAGAGCTTGGCTGTTTGGGACAAGTAAAATGGGGTTCGCAGCTGGCCTTGCCTTTGGTTATCCTGTTCAGCTGATGATACTGAAGAGAAGTCTCAACCTCCCTCAGCCTCATTTTCAATCTCCTCAACTGCAAAATGTGGGCACGGGCACCTACTTCATACAATTAGCACAGCAAGTAAGTGCCAAGGGTAGGGGCCACTCCTGGTGAGCCACGGACTCATAAATCAGTATTAGATTTATGACGCCATTCTTCAGGTCATTGTGAGATTCTTCAGGTTAAGTGAGATGCCACTTACTTCCAAGCTCTGTTGACCATTATTTTGTGGGCTTGTTAATGTTGTTTATTATTAGATTCTCTTCAGATGATGGTGTAGAACAGCTTCTTTTGTAAGTGCAAAGAAGTATCAGTGTCTGAGTAATTGCTCTCGCCAGAAGATTCCTGGACTCGTGAACATTTTAAGTGGCAAGTGGCTCATCTCATTCATATACCAGAATACCTGGTATTTGTATAAAGGAGAGAAGCTAACTCTCACAGTTTTAGAGGAATGGGAGTCGTCTTGTGAAGGCTTCCACCTGGTGAAGACTCTGTGCAGAGGCCATGACAACAGAAGGCATCCACGAGACAGACCAAGCGGAGGTCTTGCTTCTTCTACAAAACCATTCTCCTCACAACTATCATTTCAATAACTCAAAAATAGGTTATTAATCCACTCATGAGGACGCTGCCAGTCACCTTCAACAAATCCTGCTTCCCGAATAGCTTTAACATGTGGCTTTGGGGGTGAAGGTTCCGCCATGAGAAATTGGAGGAAAAACATTCAAACTGTAGAGGAGTCCGTGGCTCACCAGGAGTGGCCCCTACCCTTGGCACTTACTTGCTGTGCTAATTGTATGAAGTAGGTGCCCGTGCCCACATTTTGCAGTTGAGGAGATTGAAAATGAGGCTGAGGGAGGTTGAGACTTCTCTTCAGTATCATCAGCTGAACAGGCTAACCAAAGGCAAGGCCAGCTGCGAACCCCATTTTACTTGTCCCAAACAGCCAATAATTTTATACACGGGAAAAGGACACTTGACTTGTCCCAATTGCAAAGCAGGGTCCCAAGCCTCTGGCTTGTGAATTTTGACTCTGCTGCATGAATACAGAGATACTTAATGGTGGTATTTTGGGCATGAGAGCCAGGAAAGTGGAGTGGATATTTTTGCTTCAAAAGCTATTTTTGGCACCACCTAACCATGCCCGGAGGGCAGTGTGCAGGAGGATTGGGGAGGCGGTTGGTAGCAACTGAGCTTGTGATTCCTTGGCTCGTCAGCTCTGGAAGGATGCACCTGATCCAGGTGTCTCAAGGCCTTTCCACTCTGAATGGCCGACCGAGTGCCAGTTGGCTTTCTGGAATGGAACAGTTTGTGATCCTGCTGACAGACAAGCTTCCCCCTTTCCCTTCTTTCCTGTAAAGCTCAAGCCTTTATAAGGGAAGAGGCCATGCAGTTGCTCCTGAACCCGGTTCTGGAAAAATCTTTACCCAGGAAAGTGCAAATCTTGGCCTGGATCTTTGTAAGTAAGGTTGGCCATCGGCCAACATGCTACCAGTTGGGCTATTTATGCTATAAAAGGAAATAATTTAATTGCAAGCCACCCCCTTCCCTTAAGCTTTTGTCAAATCCAAAACGAGGTTCTGTAAATGAAAAGCAGAGGTTGAAATTAATAAAGCAAAATACGTAGTGGCCAGCCACATAGCTTCCCACCATAAACAAAGAGTCCGGTGTAATGCTCTGCTTCTTAGCTTACCCGCTAGGTGCCATACCTAATCAAGACTAACTAGGTACAGTCTCTGCCCTTCCCACCCCAGAGCAGTATTTGCTTCTTGGAAATTTTCTTAGCACATGTCTAAGAGTGTCCCTCGGGTATTCATGGAGTTTTCTTTTTTAATTTTATTTCAAGTAAAGGATGATTGAGTGAGAAATATAACCCGAGGTCAAGTGCACTGAAACCAGCCAAGGGAGAAATTAAGCCTTAAGCTGGCATGGAGTTCAGCAACTAAAAGTGGGGATCTAATACTTAAGGACATTTGGACCTATGAAGCAATGAGAACAAAATCATGTGAGCTAGAAATGCGCGTTGAACCGGAAACCCCACCGACTATCAAAGGGATGGCACTTCTCTCTTCTACCCCCAGCTGGAGACAGAACACAACTTTCCTTAGGGCTGGCATGCCTAGAATTCACAACAAGCCCCACTGAGACCAAGACAGCTCAGCTCAGAAACAAAATCCAACGCTTAGAGAAGTGAGCATGAATGGGGCTGCCCGTATCAGACTGAAATATACCAGGTTCAAAACCACACTCTGCCCTCCTTCTCCAAGGGAGAGTGAGCCTTGTTGGAACTGCATAGAAACCGCCTCTTGGAGGAACAAACTATAAAATGGACAGTTTTTATATTGTGAACACGGGCTGATTTGTGGCGCTCACAGACCGTAATTGAGTCAAATCAGTAAAGCCAATTTCTGATGTCTAACTGAAGAGCTGAGGTGAAGCCCAAGTTTTCGAGGCTGTTGAAAGTATGAGCACAGATGTGCCTCTGGGAAAATCCCCAAGATCATGAAAATACGAATCATGAGGCATTGGTCTCCCTGTGCTGTGAATTTCTCCAGAGGGGAGTGAGTGTCTGGGGGAGGAAGGCTGACTAGTCGAATCATTTGACATCCAAAGCACATCTTGCCTCCTGGGGAATGTACAAAGCCAATTTTGTAAGCTGTCTCTGAAAGCGTGCGGTTGCCCAGCCAACTGGGATCGCATCTGCCACTGGCATTCTCGGTCAACAATCCACCACAAGAAATGAGCCAGGGCCTTCTCCATTGCTATGATTTTTAGTTAGTGCTAGACCTGCAGTAATTTGCTCTACAGCACTTCGAATGTCAACTCTGTCTAGACTCAAACCAATCCGACACATGTCATAAATAAGGAAGATAAATGTAAGACAAATAGTACCAACAACCGGCACGTAATTGCTAAATGCGAATAACAGATTCAAGCTGCCCCTCATCCATTCATTTAGTAAATACTGACCGAGCCCCTCTCACAGGGGCAATGTGCTGCCCTGGGGCATGCCATGCACAGAGGTTTCTGTGATGTGTGTGCAACACTGGAAGGCAAAGCACCGTCCCTGCCTTGAGAGGTGCAGGTGCAGGTGTATGTGTGTGTGTGTGTGTGTGTGTGTGTGTGTGTGTGTGTGTGTGTGTAGGGGGGATGGGAGTGGGGAGCTTTGTCAGGCAATTACAATGAGGAGTGGAAACACTCATGATGGAATATTTACCACTAGTGGTCCTAGGAGGTCAAGCGTCTTATGGAAGTGGCTGCGCCTAAGAACAGGACCTGGGACCCAGGAGAAGAAGAGAGAACAGCCTAGGGTCAGCTACAGCCCATGGTTAGGAAGATGGGAGGAGAGGTGAAGTATCCAGAACAATCCAGAGGATTTGGGACCAGCAGACTAAGATGAAGGAAGAGAATTCCAAGGCAGAGAGGAGAGAAGGCGGGCTGGGCAGGATGAGGAGGAAGGAACTGAGGATGGTGGAGGAGGATGGCCACAGCCACAGCTGCCTTGCTTCTCACCTCCCGTTGGCCTAGCAACCAGACGGCTGGGGCTTTCCGTGGTCTCGTAGCCCCTCACTGCCAGAACAGGTCTAACCCTAGCTCTTGGTGTTCCACAGGCTGAAAGGCAAATGAGTCTTCTTTTAAAAAATCATTCGGATGCACTTAAAAAGGCCCTTTGGTGGCCTGTACCAACAGTCCTAGCTACTCAAGGGACTCTTTGTGGCCTGGAACCCAGGAGGATCCCTGCCTAAATAACTGAAAACAGTGATAAACAAAACTAAAGTCAGTAAGAGAGAGCACGCTTTGGACCCGGTAGAGAATCTGACCTTCACCATTTTTAGCCTGGGCACACATAAACCACTGAGGATCTATCTGCGAGTGGAAGCAGCTAATCTTTCCCCTGCAGGTTACAATCTGCATCCCTGTTCACTGGCCTCCGGCTGCTCATTTGAGGAATGCTCGCTCTGAGTTCCTGGTGTTTGCTGCTCCTTGGTGAGCATCCATGTATAGGATAACTAGAGGGAAACGCCAGCTCATGACTTTCCAAAGTGAATTCTAAACCTGGTGTTCAAATATATTTTAGCAATTAAAGTGTTATAAAAGAACTCAGACAAAACAATACAGGTAGCATATATCCTCCCAGATACTCTGCCTTTTAGCTTCTTAGTTCATATATTTAAATGGAGGAAATAGAACCCTAGTTTTGGAAAGGCAAAGAGTTCTTGGATGGAGAAAAGGAGGCCGCTTCTCAAAGGGGCAGTCCAAAGTTTCAATAATGAAGCATTGAAGACGACATCCTCAGGTTGCTCGTCGCTGACATGAACCAGAAGAGGAGCCTAGGGTCTGAACCTGTGAGCTCAGAGCTGATCAGCAGGGGGTGGGGGGTGGGGGGGGGCTTCAATCTGGCTCAAAGCTGAAGGGTCAGCTGATGCTGGTAAATAGAATTAGTGATTCCTTCCTGGCCCAAAGCTACAAGCTGAGCTGTACACTCATGGGAACAAATGAGACGGACTCTCTACGACACCCATCCTAAGTTTGGAGCCACACCGAAAGGCTGTCAGACAACGGCAAAGTGAAAACTAACACAATAGAGCATGGTTAATCATCTCTTCCTAAGTTGGCCAAAGGAAGTGGAGCAAAAATTTCGGCTTTCAAGGATCGCATGATCATGGACAGAATGCAATTTTGTGCCCGGGTCAGTAAAAGGCTCAGAGGATAATCTCGGTGGGCAAAGGCAGTTGGTTCATTGCTGTTTTCCTAATTCACCTGCCCTCCTGCTTCCTGCAAAGCTGGTTGGCATTTTCCTGTACTCTGGTTTCACTAAAATCTCCCTTCATCACTCTTTCCATCTCCTTTTGGTTATTTGGCTCGTTCTTGGATAGTGGCATCCCTAAATTTAGGTCACCTAACCAAAGAAAGGTGATTTTCCAATTTTTTTTTTTAGCAACACTAGTTGAGTTTGGTGTTTGTTCTAGTGTATTCTGGTTTGGTTTGGTTTGGTTTGGTTTGGTGGGAGCATGTATGTTGAACTGTGTGTATGTTATACATGAGTGTTAGGATGTGTACTTGCAGATATATGTGTATATCTGCGTGCCAGCGTATAGAGGGTGGAGGTCAACATCAGATGTCTTTCCTTAATTATTCTCCATGTTTATTTTTTTGAAACAGGGTCTGTCACGGAACCTGGAGCTCACTGATTCAGCTAGGCTGGCTGGCTGCTCTCTCTTACTGACTTTAGTTTTGTTTATCACTGTTTTCAGTTATTTAGGCAGGGATCCTCCTGGGTTCCAGGCCACAAAGAGTCCCTTGAGTAGCTAGGACTGTTGGTACAGGCCACCAAAGGGCCTTTTTAAGTGCTAGGCTGGCTGGTTCATGTTTGCTGGTCTCCCGTGTCCCCGAGCTCCTCAGCGGTTACCGCTTACACTGCCAGGCCCAGCTTTTCAACAGGGGTCGTGGGGGATCTGAACTCAGATCTGAATGCATGCAGTACTCTACTGACTGAGCCATCTCCAAGCCTAATACCCATGTGTCAGCAATGGGAGTAAAATAGTGAGGATCCACTTTTCCTCTCCCTTACCTCTTCCTAGTCACTCACTGTCTATTGCTAAAAAAAAAAAAAAAAACACTCAGAAACCAATAGCACAATGTTAGCCAACATGAACATCCCTCCTCTACCTCTTTCATGCAGTTTTGTTCCTCAATTTTCTTCCCACTTCCTCTTAAAGAAGATTTCTCTGTCTTTCCTATATGGGCTACAGCCCATAATTAGTCCTGTGAGAGCCAGGCAGGCCACTGGTATCTTCTTTTCTCATGCCAATGCCGGGAGGGCTCCAATCCCAATACTATACGGGTTCTAAGAGTGCCTTTAGCTTTGGTTATCTGGAGGAAGAAATCTAAAGGAACACTAATTGTAAATCTCCTCAGAAGATACAACTTGTGAAAAGTTGTATTCATAAATCCAAACAGTAAAAACTCCGTGTGTGCTGGTCTTGATGAACACCTCGGTCTTTCTTAGCCACGCCCTGTAAACATAATCACCATCTGCAACTATTAAATGGCAACGGTGTATCATGGAAGCCATCAGCTTTGTCCGCAGGATGTTTTCTTGTCTTCCTGATAGCTCCTTGTTAGCAATTGCTTTCAGTTCATCCCACTATTTCCTTGCCAGCAGGGAATAGACGGTACCCAGCTGCGGTTAAGATTGAGTACCCAGCAATGAGTTCCAGCGTCATCCCACTGCCAGCCGCAGGAGACCCTATCATGTCCTGCAGAAGCCCTCACAGTCCCATGTGATGTGAACCACACTGTCACTACTTCTCTCTGGAAGTTTCAATTCTTAAAACTTGGTAATACTGAATCTCTTCTTAGTTTCCCCTCACTGAGCTGAATTCCTCTCTGTGGGCGCATTTCCTCTGTTTTGTTTTTCTGACCATACCTCCCTTCCTCTCTGCTTCCCATTTTGTGAGAGTCCATTCTGACAGCAATTCTGTTTTGTTTAGGTGCTATTCCTTTCCGCTTATTTTAATTGGGCAAGATTGTCTCTGTCTCTCTCTGTCTCTCTCTGTCTCTGTCTCTGTCTCTCTCTCTCTCTCTCTCTCTCTCTCTCTCTCTCTCTGTGTTTGTGTCAGTGTCCTGTGACCTGTACCTTTTGAAGGATGAGTACAGAAATAATATAATTCTTATAAACAAAGGCAGGTGACTTTGACTTGGGCAAGGTGATTAACACCTATAAGCCCAGAACCTAGGAGACTGAGGCAGAAAGATCATGAGTTTGAGACTAGATTTGGCAACATAACAAGGGATTCCATCTTTAAAAAACAAAACAAATAGGGGTTAGAGAGATGGCTCAGCGATTAAGAGCACTGGTTGCTCTTCCAGAGGTCCTGAGTTCAATTCCCAGCAACCACATGGTGGCTCACAATTATTTGTAATGGAATCCAATGCCCTCTTCTGGTGTGTCTGAAGACAGCTATGGTATACTCATATGAATAAAATAAATAAATAAATCTTAAGACAAACAAACAAAAACCAAATGAGCAGTTATGCTTATGAAAGCCAAATGAAAATTCTACTTCAAAATCCCCTCCACATATAAGTAAAACATTTTCAAAACCTGTATATGATATTATTGTAGTTTTTACACACACACACACACACACACACACACACACACACACACACAAAGAAGAGTTTAGGAGGAATTTCAAAATGTCAGTTCTGGTTATCATAAGTAGTGTCCATCTTATATATACACTTAATTTAATTTTATTTATTTATTTATTTGGGGGGAGTGGGTGAGACAGGGTTTCTCTGTGTAGCCCTGGCTGTCCTGGAACTCATGCTGTAGACCAGGCTGGCCTTGAACTCAGAAATTCACCTGCCTCTGTCTCCCGAGTGCTGGGATTAAAAGCATGTTCCACCACTGCCCGGCATACATACACTTTATAACTGGCTGTTATGCAGACTCTTTGCGTGCATGTGCACACACACATATATACACACATATATAAGAAGTTGTAATATATATAACATATGTATATATGTATAAACACACACACACACACACATATATATATTTTTATTACTGGGATATACAATAAAACACTGTTGGAGTTCGTCAAAAGACCCTCACTCACAAAAAGACCACAGAGACCACCATCATTGTGAAACGCATGAGGATTTTACTTATTGAACATGTTGGGGAACCCCCTCTCAGCACGCAGACTGGAGGAGAGACCCAGAACAAAGAAAGAACACACTTTTTATACCTTTGTAAGGGCCAGATATAGGCACCAGGGGGGTAGTCTGGCTTATTTTAATTGGTGTAGCTAATAACCTTTTTAGATATTGATTGGTTGGTTTGTATAGGGTGACTCTCATTTTGTCTGTTCTTGGGGTTTTTACTGTGAGGTGGGGCAGGGGAATTGTTAATCTTGTTTTGGAAGCTTAGTAATTTTGACTGTTAAAACTATGTTTCTAGGGGCTGGTGAGATGGCTCAGCGGGTAAGAGCACCCAACTGCTCTTCCGAAGGTGATAAGTTCAAATCCCAGCAACCACATGGTGGCTCACAACCATCCTCACAACCATCCGTAACGAGATCTGGCTCCCTCTAAAGACAGCTACAGTGTACTCACATATAATAAATAAAATAAAATCTTTAAAAAAAAAAAACATAAAATAAAATAAGGTCACATATTTTGGGCTGGTGAGATGGCTCAGCGGGTAGGAGCACCCGACTGCTCTCCCGAAGGTGATAAGTTCGGATCCCAGCATCCACATGGTGGCTCACAGCCATCCGTGGCGAGGTCTGGCGCCCTCTTCTGGAGTGTCTGAAGACAGCTACAGTGTACTTACATATAATAAATGAGATAAATCTTTAAAAGAAAAAAAAACTATATTTCTATATTTGTCTAGTCAGTCAGCTTTTTATCTTGCTCTGCACTTGGCCTGCTAGTACAGTTTGGAAAGTCTTTTTGAAGGGGGAAGGTACTGGGTAATCTTGAATTCATTTTGGATATTACAACACATTATTTCACATATAGAAAATAACCTGCAGGTAAATAGCCATGCATGCAAAATACACACACATACACATCATACACACACACACAAATACACATGCAAACATACCAAACAAGACTCCAGTCCTCACTGAAGGCTGATGAATTTAATTAGGGTTCTTTGGTCATACCTCTCACTAAAGTGTGAGGATATCAGGGTCCACAGGAAATGAGAGGCCAGTGGATGTGTTGATGTCATCTATTGTCATCTACACAGACCTATCTTCTAGAATGAGCACTGTGTGTGGAAGAGACAGAAAGATAAGATCCAGCACAGGCATGGACACCTAGGACTTTTTTTTTTCTTTTTTTTTTTTTTGGTTTTTTGAGACAGGGTTTCTCTGTATAGCCCTGGCTGTCCTGGAACTCACTTTGTAGACCAGGCTGGCCTCGAACTCAGAAATCTGCCTGCCTCTGCCTCCCAAGTGCTGGGATTAAAGGCGTGCGCCACCACGCCCGGCTTAATAGCTGCTTTTTAATACACGATCACGTTCAAGGATGGAAGCATGCATCTTTTAAAGTCATCGTCAGCCATTATGTATGCCACAAATAAATCTGCCTGCTGGATCTAAGCCCTGATAGGGGCTAACAATTAGATTTGCAGGCATGGAGAATCAGAAAGGAAACTTCTAGTCTCTAGAAATACTCTTTGAATAGCATTTATTTAATCCTAACAGGTGTGGGCCATGGTATCGCTCCAAACTCAGATGTCAGCCCAGGTTAAGTGATCTGCCTTTCAGTCAACTTCCTGATTCTCATAAGCTACTTACAGATTGCAAAGCCTTTCGACACTCCACCACTGCCCCTAATGTTGCCACTCAAAGTTATCCCCTCTTGCACCTTTTATTGGGTTTCTGGGGCTTTTTGTTTATTTGTTTTTTAAACTGGGATTCTGTGAAAACAGAATCTCCCTTCATAATTAATCTTGTCTTTAATATTTTTTAATGTGAGCTGGGTATGATGGCACACATACCTTTAGTCCCAGAACTCGGGAGGCAGAAGCAGGTAGATCTCTGAAAGTCGACACCAGCCGGGTTCACACAGCAAGTTCCAGAACTAGGATTACAAAGAGAAACTTTGTCTCAAAAAAAATCCAGACAACAACAACAGCAACAATGTAATATCTTAAGTACTGGTAGTGACTTCAGGTGGGGATTCTTTATTCTTGTCATCTTATGTTGCTCAAAATGCTTTCTCTCCTAAGTGTGACTTGGGCAACTTTGAACCCTCCAGTCTTTTTCAGAAGTTCTGCTGGTCAGTAGAGTTGTACAATGAACCCCCACCACCACCACCTTATGCTGGAATTATAAACAAGGAAGAGTCTCAGGTGGTCCTGCCAATGCCTTTATTTGACTAATATATATCTTCCTGGTTTTCTTTCTTAATTATAATCCCTAAATTTAAAGATTAATTTATTATATGTAAGTACACTGTAGCTGTCTTCAGACACCCCGTAAGAGGGCATCAGATCTCATTACAGATGGTTGTGAGCAACCATGTGGTTTCTGGGATTTGAACTCAGGACCTTTGGAAGAGCAGTCAGTGCTCTTAACCGCTATGTCATCTCTCCAGCCATAATCCCCAAGTTTAAACTAAATGCTTCTACTTTGCTTCCCAGTATCATTCATCTCTCTATTAGCTAAATTTAAGATAGGAACTAAAACACTCTCCATCACCACTACCCCTCCCCAGAGCGTCTGCCCCCCAGCCACCACTCCCTACATCATATGGTGCCAGGGTCCTCCAAGCTGGTAGGCAGCAGCAAAGCAATTTTTTTCATTAGGTCATTGATTTCCTCTCCAGGCTTCTGAAACCAGACGCCAACACATGGTAACTCCACCTGCGGGCACTCTGGCACAAAGTTTTTCTGAATCTGTGTGGTGAGTTTGCTCGGCTGGGTTCTTGATGTGTAGCGGTACATTCTGAAGCATAGCTCCGCTCCTATTCCCAGTCTATCCCACCGTAGAGTGTAATTACTGCTTCACCTAAAGGAGAAGGAGCAAGATTCCGAGCTCAGGTGTCCTGGGAGAATTCAGCTAGCTGGGGATAGAATCAGAAAATATGCCAAGTCTACACATTCTGCTCTGATAGCATATTATGACCCAAACCAGAGTAGGGAAGAAAGGGTTCACTTTGGTTTGTGGTTCTGGAGGAATCAATAGGGTCTCATGGTGGGAAAGAAAGAGCAACAGCAGGGGTAAGTTGGGTGACAGGACTGGTTGGTTGATCACATTTTTATCCACCCACAGGAAACAGAGAAAAGAAACTAGGAAAGTGGGACCAGGCTGTCAAAGTCCCAAAGCCGACCCCTAGTGACAGACTTCCCCCAACAAGTTCTACTGCCTGAAGTTTCCACAGCTTTTCCAAACAGCTCTACCAACCTCGTATAACATTTTCAAACACACAAGCCTAGAGGGACATTTCTCCTTCAAACCACATCCTGCCCTTGGCCTCTGTTGGCTCACTGAGATTTTATGATGTAAAATACATTTAGTCTGAACTCAAAGAGCCCATAAGCTTTGACTGTTCAAAAGTCCAAAGTTTCTTCTGCAACTCAAGGCAGGTCTGGCACCTTGTCATACACACACACACACACACACACACACACACACACACACACACGTTCTTCAACATACAATGGCCAAGGACTGTTCATTCACTTTTTTTGTTTGTTTTTGTTGTGTTGTTTTTTTTCCCCCGAGACAGGGTTTCTCTGTGTAGCCCTGGCTGTCCTGGAACTCACTTTGTAGATCAGGCTAGCCTCGAACGCAGAAATTCACCTGCCTCTGCCTCCCGAGTGCTGGGATTAAAGGCGTGTACCACCACTGCCCGGCTCATTCACATTTTTAAAAGAAGAGTCATGAGGGCAGAGTAAAGAGATATTGGTTTAAGCTGGAAGCCCAGCAGGTCAATTTCTCAATTATGTATGTTATGTATGTTGAGTTTTGGTCTGTTGCTATGCATTATAAGGGTAAATTCTGTAGCAAAGGGTCTAAGCCTCCTAGTGAATCGGCACATTCACAAGCTTTTGTTGTGCAAACCTTGTTCCTTAATTTAAAACTACTGGTTAAATAAAATTGGCTACATCCAATTAAGGATTAGAGGAGGTGGGTTTTGAGTTACCTGGTTGGGAGAAAAGACCTTGAGGGGAGGAGGCGGAACTAGAGGAGAGGAGGAAGCCGCCACGTGGGAAGATGGACCTTGAGTGCATGGCCAGGAGAAACAGCAAGTATTTGGGGGTATATCAATCATTAGGGAGATAGCCAGGCCAGCAGTTAGACAGGTAGATTAGGGGTTAGCTCCCAGTAATTATCAAAACCAACTAAAATAACTGTAGTCTGAGTCTCACTTATTTGTAAGCTAGTCGGGAATAAGCTTAGATTGGTTGTACCTCCTTTGTAGCTCCATGTCCAGTTATCTGGAGCTCAGTCTCCCAGGTCTTAGACCACCCTGCCACTCCAGCCTGGCTGCCTACAATACTTGTATCTCTCTTGGGCTCTGTGCAGCTCCCCTTGACTTAGCTCTGCCATCTCTAACATCTTGAGTTCTCTGTCGCAATCACCTTCACCTTCACAGCTTCCTGCTGTGGCCTTTGGAGGCTTCCGTGCAGGGGCTCCAACCCTGTTGCACATTGCCTGGTCTCAGTGGTTCTCTGACACAGTGGAGGAAGAGCCCTTGGCCTCCTCAACCCTGCATCTTCCATGCCTCCAGAGCTAGGACTGTAAGAATGGCCCTGTCATGTTTGGTTGCCAGGTTGGGATAAACCCTGTCTCCCAGATCACAGGTAGGACAGTGGCAGTAACATTTGTAAGCTAAAGCTGGTAGAAAGCATCCCCGGGCTGTTGCTTTCTTAGATCAGAAAACACTGTGGGCTCTCTGTTCACAAGTTCGAGGCCTATATTGATGATGTCTGGCTCTTGAGACACCTGCAAAGCCAAGCTTCCTGGGCTCTATACTATTCCAAATGGCACATTTTTTCCAGCCCGATTGTTGCCCTTTTTCATATAGACTGCATAAGAGTTATCAGTAAGTACCACACCCCACAGACTCAATGTTATACCATATTGAAATTTTCCCCAACAAAGAAATTAGTTCAATGCCTTTAAATTCAGCCTCACACAAATTCTCCAGAGATGATAAAATCTAGCCATTTTTGTGGTTGTTGTTGTTGTCAAATTATCACAAAGTGTCTTGTAGCTCTGTTTCTGATAAAGGGTATCTTAGTTAGGGTTTCTATTGTTGTGATTGTAATAATATGACCAAATAGCAAGTAGAGGAGGAAAAGGTTAACACTCCCACATCACTGTTCATCATTGAAGGAAGTCAGGACAAGGATCCTGGAGGCAGGAGCTGATGCAGAGGCCGTGGAGGAGTGCTGCTTACTGGCTTGCTTCCCCTGGCTTGTTCAACATACATTCTTATAAAACCCAGGACCACCAGACAAGGGATGGTGCCACCCACAATGGGTTGTGCCCTCCCTCATCAGTCTCTAATTGAGAAGATGCCTTACCACAAGATCTTATGGAGGAAGCATTCTATGAAATGAAGTTCCCTCCCTTCAGATAGCTCTGGTTTATATGTCAAGATGACACAAGACTAGCCCTCACAGAGGGTTTCCCCTCTGAAACCCACAGACCAGGACTCTACTGTCCACGTTTCTCTCAGGCATTCTCATCTTCTAAGTTTTCATTTTGGCTTATAGTTCCAGAGGGAGAGAGCCTGTCACGGCAGAGAAGGCAGAGCAGCAGTAAGGGAAAAACATGGCCCCAGGAGCAGAAAGCTGGCTGACCACACCTCCATCCACACACAGGATGAGAGAGAAGAGGAAGTGGGGCGAGGCTAACAATGATAATCTTACTCCATCAAGGCTCCATCTTCTAAAGGCTCCATAACCATCCCAACTAGTGCCAGCAACTAAGAACAAAGTGTCCGGATAGATGAGCTTATGGGGGATAGTTCTCATTTGAATACCACAGGTATGGTTTCAGCGTTACCCAACAATGGTATGTAAAACTCCAATCCCTGTTGAGAAGGGTTAAACCTGACTGGGATATTTTGTAATGGGGCTTCTGAGGAAAGACTGTGATTAAGTGCATTCGTCGAGTGGAGATAGAATCCTGGCGGCTTTATAAGCAGAAGAAAAAACATAGCCTTGTGGAGCTGCGCTGTCTTGGGGTACTGGAATGAGAAGCCATCACTCAACGTCACCCTCTACTTGCAGTACCATGTGCGGCCAAATAAACCTCATTCTTTACTGTTACTCACCCCGAGGTGTTTCTTTCATCACTATTTTCTGTATATAATACCGAGAAGTATCACAGTTATGAACCTTTCTCACGCCACGCCACGCCACAGCAGGGGGTGGGGTGAGGAANTTTTCTGTATATAATACCGAGAAGTATCACAGTTATGAACCTTTCTCACGCCACGCCACAGCGGGGGTGGGGGTGGGGGGGTGGTGAGAGAGCCAAGGTGAGGAGATTGCATTCCTGTCAGCCCATCTTGCACTCAAGACCTTTCAAAAGGCTTCCGGTGTTTTTCGTCATCCCCAGAAAGAAACCAATGGCGCTGGATGTTAGCCATGCCCTTCTTTCCTACACTCTCATCTTGTGATCCATTCAAGTTTCTGTTTGGCACAACATTCCTCTCATAATAAATTCTGTGCTGTGTCTTAGCTGCCCCCATCCTCTATCCAAAGTGAATTCTTTTACGGCGACCATCTGAACCGCTTGGCACTATGTTCCTTGGGCAAAATCCTTTGGAGCAGCTTTGGCGACAAAGCAAAATGAGAATGAGCGCTTTCAGGCCACAACTCATGGGAGAGCCAGAGGGAAACTGACCACATCGAGAGCACAATCCATAAGATAGTAATCGTTTTAAAAGGTCTTTGAACTTTAAGAGATCCTCCTAAGAAAAAGGAACATTTATCAACTGGCAGAAAAGTGTATATCTGATAAACTGCTAGTTTCCATACCATATGAAGAACTCTTACCTCAACATCAAGAAAAATAATCTAATCAAAAAGTGGTCAACAGACCTAAATAAATATTTCACTAAATAAGATACGGGAATTTCAAATAATCATAAGAACATATACATTGGGAATATGCAAGTTAAAGGCATGGTTTTTCTCTTTAAAAAAAATATTTACTTAATTTTTGGAGTGCATGAGTGTCTTGCCTGCCTGTAGATCTGTGCTTCACGTGCCAGCCTGGTGCCTGTAGAGGTCAGAAGAGGACATCTGATGCCCTGGAACTGGAGTTGCGGATAGTTGTGAAGTACTGTGTGGGTGCTGGGAACTGAACCGGGTCTTCTTTGAGAGCAGCAGGTGCTCCTAACCACTGAGCCATCTCTCCAGTCTCACCACTTGTGTTTTTCATTCCCACTAACATGGCTAAAGCCAAAAAGAAAGGCGGTGACAAGTGTTGAACCAGACTTGGAAAAATGACCACTTTCAGACCTCGTTGGTGGGGATGAAATGGTCAGGCCCTTGGGAAACAAGTGTTTTAAGTGTTTAAAATCAGACTAACACATACCCCAGGCCTTCTGAAGCAAGTGCCTCAGAGTAGTAATGTTAAGCTGTTGTACAAGGACATGTATGCAGTGCTCACTGTGGTATTCCTAATAGCCACTCATGATGCTAACTGAAAGAAGCCAGGTCACAGAGGAGGCCGCTACACATTCTACTCGATTTAATGTATGGACACAGATACTAGATTAGGGATTGCCTAGAGCTAAGGGTCAAGTGGAAATTTAGTATCAAAGAGGGGAGGTAATTTTCAGAGGTAAGGAAAAGTTCTGAAACCAGGCTGTACTGCCTGTTGCGTAACCCTGATATTGATTGAAAGTAATTGAGGTGGTTGGACTTGGTGTTGCACACCTTTAATCCTAGATCTTGAGAGGCAGAGGCTCATTTTGTGAGTTCAAGGCTGGCCTAGTCAATATAGGGAGTTCGAAGGTAGCCAGGGCTATGTAGTAAGACCATGTCTTAAAAAATAAAATAAAATAAAATAAAATAATTGAAGGGCTGGAGAGATGGTTCAGTGGTTAATAGTGCTTGCTACTCTTCTACAGGGCCTGAATTGAGCTCTCAGATCTCACATCTGATCAGTCACAACCACTGGTAACTCCACCTTCAAGGAATCTAACACCCTGTCTGACATCCTCAGACAACTACACACACATGTGCATATACCCACTGGCACATGTGCATATACACACAGGCACCTGTGCATATACACACAAGCACATGTGCATATACACACAAGCACATGTACATATACATAGAGGTACTTGTGCATATATACACAGGCACATGTGCATATATACACAGACACTTGCATATACACACAGATACATGTGCATGTACACACAGGCACATGTGCATGTACACAGAAGCACTTGTGCATATACACACAGGCACATGTACATATACACACAGGCACACTTGAATACATATAAATAAAAATAAATGTTAAAAAGATAATTGGACATTTGCAATGGAAACATTTTATATTGTTTAAATTAAACATGTTCAAGAACTTTGAAGTCTCACCTCTACAGAGTATCTGTCTTTTCCTTATTAACTGACATTTGAACCTGCGGACTGACCTTAGTTCTCAATGCATTTATT
>LR749754.1:854660-916479 GCA_902729485.2 Mus minutoides
GGATCTGAACTCAGATCTGAATGCATGCAGTACTCTACTGACTGAGCCATCTCCAAGCCTAATACCCATGTGTCAGCAATGGGAGTAAAATAGTGAGGATCCACTTTTCCTCTCCCTTACCTCTTCCTAGTCACTCACTGTCTATTGCTAAAAAAAAAAAAAAAAACACTCAGAAACCAATAGCACAATGTTAGCCAACATGAACATCCCTCCTCTACCTCTTTCATACAGTTTTGTTCCTCAATTTTCTTCCCACTTCCTCTTAAAGAAGATTTCTTTGTCTTTCCTATATGGGCTACAGCCCATAATTAGTCCTGTGAGAGCCAGGCAGGCCACTGGTATCTTCTTTTCTCATGCCAATGCCGGGAGGGCTCCAATCCCAATACTATATGGGTTCTAAGAGTGCCTTTAGCTTTGGTTATCTGGAGGAAGAAATCTAAAGGAACACTAATTGTAAATCTCCTCAGAAGATACAACTTGTGAAAAGTTGTACTCATAAATCCAAACAGTAAAAACTCCGTGTGTGCTGGTCTTGATGAACACCTCGGTCTTTCTTAGCCACGCCCTGTAAACATAATCACCATCTGCAACTATTAAATGGCAACGGTGTATCATGGAAGCCATCAGCTTCGTCCGCAGGATGTTTTCTTGTCTTCCTGATAGCTCCTTGTTAGCAATTGCTTTCAATTCATCCCACTATTTCCTTGCCAGCAGGGAATAGACGGTACCCAGCTGCGGTTAAGATTGAGTACCCAGCAATGAGTTCCAGCGTCATCCCACTGCCAGCCGCAGGAGACCCTATCATGTCCTGCAGAAGCCCTCACAGTCCCATGTGATGTGAACCACACTGTCACTACTTCTCTCTGGAAGTTTCAATTCTTAAAACTTGGTAATACTGAATCTCTTCTTAGTTTCCCCTCAGTGAGCTGAATTCCTCTCTGTGGGCGCATTTCCTCTGTTTTGTTTTTCTGACCATACCTCCCTTCCTTTCTGCTTCCCATTTTGTGAGAGTCCATTCTGACAGCAATTCTGTTTTGTTTAGGTGCTATTCCTTTCTGCTTATTTTAATTGGGCAAGATTGTCTCTGTCTCTGTCTCTCTCTCTCTCTCTCTGTGTGTGTGTTTGTGTCAGTGTCCTGTGACCTATACCTTTTGAAGGATGAGTACAGAAATAATATAATTCTTATAAACAAAGGCAGGTGACTTTGACTTGGGCAAGGTGATTAACACCTATAAGCCCAGAACCTAGGAGACTGAGGCAGAAAGATCATGAGTTGAGACTAGATTTGGCAACATAACAAGGGATTCCATCTTTAAAAAACAAAACAAATAGGGGTTAGAGAGATGGCTCAGCGATTAAGAGCACTGGTTGCTCTTCCAGAGGTCCTGAGTTCAATTCCCAGCAACCACATGGTGGCTCACAATCATTTGTAATGGAATCCAATGCCTTCTTCTGGTGTGTCTGAAGACAGCTATGGTGTACTCATATGAATAAAATAAATAAATAAATCTTAAGACAAACAAACAAAAACCAAATGAGCAGTTATGCTTATGAAAGCCAAATGAAAATTCTACTTCAAAATCCCCTCCACATACAAGTAAAACATTTTCAAAACCTGTATATGATATTATTGTAGTTTTTACACACACACAAGAAGAGTTTAGGAGGAATTTCAAAATGTCAGTTCTGGTTATCATAAGTAGTGTCCATCTTATATATACACTTAATTTAATTAATTAATTAATTTATTTATTTGGGGGGAGTGGGTGAGACAGGGTTTCTCTGTGTAGCCCTAGCTGTCCTGGAACTCACGCTGTAGACCAGGCTGGCCTTGAACTCCGAAATTCACCTGCCTCTGTCTCCCGAGTGCTGGGATTAAAAGCATGTTCCACCACTGCCCGGCATACATACACTTTATAACTGGCTGTTATGCAGACTCTTTGCGTGCATGTGCACACACACATATATACACACATATATAAGAAGTTGTAATATATATAACATATGTATATATGTATAAACACACACACACACACATATATTTTTTTATTACTGGGATATACAATAAAACACTGTTGGAGTTCGTCAAAAGACCCTCACTCACAAAAAGACCACAGAGACCACCATCATTGTGAAACGCATGAAGATTTTACTTATTGAACATGTTGGGGAACCCCCTCTCAGCACGCAGACTGGAGGAGAGACCCAGAACAAAGAAAGAACACACTTTTTATACTTTTGTAAGGGCCAGATATAGGCACCAGGGTAGTCTGGCTTATTTTAATTGGTGTAGCTAATAACCTTTTTAGATATTGATTGGTTGGTTTGTATAGGGTGACTCTCATTTTGTCTGTCCTTGGGGTTTTTACTGTGAGGCGGGGCAGGGGAATTGTTAATCTTGTTTTGGAAGCTTAGTAATTTTGACTGTTAAAACTATGTTTCTATATTTGTCTAGTCATTCAGCTTTTCATCTTGCTCTGCACTTGGCCTGCTCGTACAGTTTGGAAAGTCTTTTTGAAGGGGGAAGGTACTGGGTAGTCTTGAGTTTATTTTGGATATTACAACACATTACATATAGAAAATAACCTGCAGGTAAATAGCCATGCATGCAAAATACACACACACACAAATACACACACACACACAAATACACATGCAAACACACCAAACAAGACTCCAGTCCTCACTGAAGGCTGATGAATTTAATTAGGGTTCTTTGGTCATACCTCTCACTAAAGTGTGAGGATATCAGGGTCCACAGGAAATGAGAGGCCAGTGGATGTGTTGATGTCATCTATTGTCATCTACACAGGCCTATCTTCTAGAATGAGCACTGTGTGTGGAAGAGATGGAAAGATAAGATCCAGCACAGGCATGGACACCTAGGATTTTTTAATAGCTGCTTTTTTTATTTTTTTTTCCGAGACAGGGTTTCTCAGTATAGCCCTGGCTGTCCTGGAACTCACTTTGTAGACCAGGCTGGCCTCAAACTCAGAAATCCGCCTGCCTCTGCCTCCCAAGTGCTGGGATTAAAGGCGTGCGCCATCACGCCCGGCTTAATAGCTGCTTTTTAATACACGATCACGTTCAAGGATGGAAGCATGCATCTTTTAAAGTCATCGTCAGCCATTATGTATGCCACAAATAAATATGCCTGCTGGGTCTAAGCCCTGGTAGGGGCTAACAATTAGATTTGCAGGCATGGAGAATCGGAAAGGAAGCTTCTAGTCTCTAGAAATACTCTTTGAATAGCATTTATTTAATCCTAACAGGTGTGGGCCATGGTATCGCTCCAAACTCAGATGTCAGCCCAGGTTAAGTGATCTGCCTTTCAGTCAACTTCCTGATTCTCATAAGCTACTTACAGATTGCAAAGCCTTTCGACACTCCACCACTGCCCCTAATGTTGCCACTCAAAGTTATCCACCTCTTGCACCTTTTATTGGGTTTCTGGGGCTTTTTGTTTATTTGTTTTTTAAACTGGGATTCTGTGAAAACAGAATCTCCCTTCATAATTAATCTTGTCTTTAATATTTTTTAATGTGAGCTGGGTATGATGGCACACATACCTTTAGTCCCAGAACTCGGGAGGCAGAAGCAGGTAGATCTCTGAAAGTCGACACCAGCCGGGTTCACACAACAAGTTCCAGAACTAGGATTACAAAGAGAAACTTTGTCTCAAAAAAAATCCAGACAACAACAGCAACAATGTAATATCTTAAGTACTGGTAGTGACTTCAGTTGGGGATTCTTTATTCTTGTCATCTTATGTTGCTCAAAATGCTTTCTCTCCTAAGTGTGACTTGGGCAACTTTGAACCCTCCAGTCTTTTTCAGAAGTTCTGCTGGTCAGTAGAGTTGTTCAATGAACCCCCACCACCACCACCTTATGCTGGAATTATAAACAAGGAAGAGTCTCAGGTGGTCCTGCCAATGCCTTTATTTGACTAATATATATCTTCCTGGTTTTCTTTCTTAATTATAATCCCTAAATTTAAAGATTAATTTATTATATGTAAGTACACTGTAGCTGTCTTCAGACACCCCGTAAGAGGGCATCAGATCTCATTACAGATGGTTGTGAGCAACCATGTGGTTTCTGGGATTTGAACTCAGAACCTTTGGAAGAGCAGTCAGTGCTCTTAACCGCTATGTCATCTCTCCAGCCATAATCCCCAAGTTTAAACTAAATGCTTCTACTTTGCTTCCCAGTATCATTCATCTCTCTATTAGCTAATTTAAGATAGGAACTAAAACACTCTCCATCACCACCACTCCTCCCCAGAGCGTCTGCCCCCCAGCCACCACTCCCTACATCATATGGTGCCAGGGTCCTCCAAGCTGGTAGGCAGCAGCAAAGCAATTTTTTTCATTAGGTCATTGATTTCCTCTCCAGGCTTCTGAAACCAGACGCCAACACATGGTAACTCTACCTGCGGGCACTCTGGCACAAAGTTTTTCTGAATCTGTGTGGTGGGTTTGCTCGGCTGGGTTCTTGATGTGTAGCAGTACATTCTGAAGCATAGCTCCGCTCCTGTTCCCAGTCTATCCCACCGTAGAGTGGAATTACTGCTTCACCTAAAGGAGAAGGAGCAAGATTCCGAGCTCAGGTGTCCTGGGAGAATTCAGCTAGCTGGGGATAGAATCAGAAAATATGCCAAGTCTACACATTCTGCTCTGATAACATATTATGACCCAAACCAGAGTAGGGAAGAAAGGGTTCACTTTGGTTTGTGGTTCTGGAGGAATCAATAGGGTCTCATGGTGGGAAAGAAAGAGCAACAGCAGGGGTAAGTTGGGTGACAGGACTGGTTGGTTGATCACATTTTTATCCACCCACAGGAAACAGAGAAAAGAAACTAGGAAAGTGGGACCAGGCTGTCAAAGTCCCAAAGCCGACCCCTAGTGACAGACTTCCCCCAACAAGTTCTACTGCCTGAAGTTTCCACAGCTTTTCCAAACAGCTCTACCAGCCTCGTATAACATTTTCAAACACACAAGCCTAGAGGGACATTTCTCCTTCAAACCACATCCTGCCCTTGGCCTCTGTTGGCTCACTGAGATTTTATGATGTAAAATACATTTAGTCTGAACTCAAAGAGCCCATAAGCTTTGACTGTTCAAAAGTCCAAAGTTTCTTCTGCAACTCAAGGCAGGTCTGGCACCTTGTCATACACACACACACACACACACACACACACACACACACACACACACACGTTCTTCAACATACAATGGCCAAGGACTGTTCATTCACTTTTTTTTGTTTGTTTTTGTTGTGGTTTTTTTTCCCCCGAGACAGGGTTTCTCTGTGTAGCCCTGGCTGTCCTGGAACTCACTTTGTAGAGATCAGGCTAGCCTCGAACGCAGAAATTCACCTGCCTCTGCCTCCCGAGTGCTGGGATTAAAGGCGTGTGCCACCACTGCCCGGCTCATTCACATTTTTAAAAGAAGAGTCATGAGGGCAGAGTAAAGAGATATTGGTTTAAGCTGGAAGCCCAGCAGGTCAATTTCTCAATTATGCATGTTATATAGGTTGAGTTTTGGTCTGTTGCTATGCATTATAAGGGTAAATTCTGTAGCAAAGGGTCTAAGCCTCCTAGTGAATCGGCACATTCACAAGCTTTTGTTGTGCAAACCTTGTTCCTTAATTTAAAACTACTGGTTAAATAAAATTGGCTACATCCAATTAGGGATTAGAGGAGGTGGGTTTTGAGTTACCTGGTTGGGAGAAGAGACCTTGAGGGGAGGAGGTGGAACTAGAGGAGAGGAGGAAGCCGCCATGTGGGAAGATGGACCATGAGTGCATGGCCAGGAGAAACAGCAAGTATTTGGGGATACATCATTAGGAAGATAGCCAGGCCAGCAGTTAGACAGGTAGATTAGGGGTTAGCCCCCAGTAATTATCAAAACCAACTAAAATAACTGTAGTCTAAGTCTCACTTATTTGTAAGCTAGTCAGGAATAAGCTTAGATTGGTTGTGCCTCCTTTGTAGCTCCATGTCCAGTTATCTGGAGCTCAGTCTCCCAGGTCTTAGACCACCCTGCCACTCCAGCCTGGCTGCCTACAATACCTGTATCTCTCTTGGGCTCTGTGCAGCTCCCCTTGACTTAGCTCTGCCATCTCTAACGTCTTGAGTTCTCTGTCACAATCACCTTCACCTTCACAGCTTCCTGCTGTGGCCTTTGGAGGCTTCCGTGCAGGGGCTCCAACCCTGTTGCACGTTGCCTGGTCTCAGTGGTTCTCTGACACAGTGGAGGAAGAGCCCTTGGCCTCCTCAACCCTGCATCTTCCATGCCTCCAGAGCTAGGACAGTAGGAATGGCCCTGTCATGTTTGGTTGCCAGGTTGGGATAAACCCTATCTCCCAGATCACAGGTAGGGCAGTGGCAGTAACATCTGTAAGATGAAGCTGGTAGAAAGCATCCCCGGGCTGTTGCTTTCTAAGATCAGAAAACGCTGTGGGCTCTCTGTTCCCAAGTTCGAGGCCTATATTGATGATGTCTGGCTCTTGGGACACCTGCAAAGCCAAGCTTCCTGGGCTCTTTACTATTCAAAATGGCACATTTTTCCCTGCCCGATTGTTGCCCTTTTTCATACAGACTGCATAAGAGTTATCAGTAAGTACCACACCCCACAGACTCAATGTTATACCATATTAAAATTTTCCTCAACAAAGAAATTAGTTCAATGCCTTTAAATTCAGCCTCACACAAATTCTCCAGAGATGATAAAATCCAGCCATTTTTGTGGTTGTTGTTGTTGTTGTTTGTTGTTGTTGTTGTCAAATTATCACAAAGTGTCCTGTAGCTCTGTTTCTGATAAAGGGTGTCTTAGTTAGGGTTTCTATTGTTGTGATTGTAATAATATGACCAAATAGCAAGTAGAGGAGGAAAAGGTTAACACTCCCACATCACTGTTCATCATTGAAGAAAGTCAGGACAAGGACCCTGGAGGCAGGAGCTGATGCAGAGTCCGTGGAGGAGTGCTGATTACTGGCTTGCTTCCCCTGGCTTGTTCAACATACTTTCTTATAAAACCCAGGACCACCAGACAAGGGATGGTGCCACCCACAATGGGTTGTGCCCTCCCTCATCAATCACTAATTGAGAAGATGCCTTACCACAAGATCATATGGAGGAAGCATTCTATGAAATGAAGTTCCCTCCTTTCAGATAGCTCTGGTTTGTGTGTCAAGTTGACACAAGACTAGCCCTCACAGAGGGTTTGCCCTCACAGAGGGTTTCCCCTCTGAAACCCACAGACCAGGACTCTACTGTCCACGTTTCTCTCAGGCATTCTCATCTTCTCAGTTTTCATTTTGGCGTATAGTTCCAGAGGGAGAGAGCCTGTAACGGCAGAGAAGGCAGAGCAGCAGTCAGGGAAAAACATGGCCCCAGGAGCAGAAAGCTGGCTGACCACTCCTCCATCCACACACAGGATGAGAGAGAACAGGAAGTGGGGCCAGGCTAACAATGATAATCTTACTCCATCAAGGCTCCATCTTCTAAAGGCTCCATAACCATCCCAACTAGTACCAGTAACTAAGAACAAAGTGTCCGGATAGATGAGCTTATGGGGGATAGTTCTCATTTGAATACCACAGGTATGGTTTCAGCGTTACCCAACAATGGTATGAAAAACTCCAATCCCTGTTGAGAAGGGTTAAACCTGACTGGGATATTTTGTAATGGGGCTTCTGGGGAAAGACTATGATTAAGTGCATTCGTCGAGTGGAGATAGAATCCTGGCAGCTTTATAAGCAGAAGAAAAAACATAGCCTTGTGGAGCTGAGCTGTCTTGGGGTACTGGAATGAGAAGCCGTCACTCAACGTCACCCTCTACTTGCAGTACCATGTGCGGCCAAATAAACCTCATTCTTTACTGTTACTCACCCCGAGGTGTTTCCTTTCATCACTATTTTCTGTATATAATACCGAGAAGTATCACAGTTATGAACCTTTCTCACGCCACGCCACAGCGGGGGTGGGGGTGGGGGGGTGGTGAGAGAGCCAAGGTGAGGAGATTGCATTCCTGTCAGCCCATCTTGCACTCAAGACCTTTCAAAAGGCTTCCGGTGTTTTTCGTCATTCCCAGAAAGAAACCAATGACGCTGGATGTTAGCCATGCCCTTCTTTCCTACACTCTCCTCTTGTGATCCATTCAAGTTTCTGTTTGGCACAACGTTCCTCTCATAATAAATTCTGTGCTGTGTCTTAGCTGCCCCCATCCTCTATCCAAAGTGAATTCTTTTACGGCGAACATCTGAACCGCTTGGCACTATTTTCCTTGGGCAAAATCCTTTGGAGCAGCTTTGGCGACAAAGCAAAATGAGAATGAGCGCTTTCAGGCCACAACTCATGGGAGAGCCAGAGGGGAACTGACCACATCGAGAGCACAATCCATAAGATAGTAATCATTTTAAAAGGCCTTTGAACTTTAAGAGATCCTCCTAAGAAAAAGGAACATTTATCAACTGGCAGAAAAGTGTATATCTGATAAACTGCTAGTTTCCATACCATATGAAGAACTCTTATCTCAACACAAGAAAAATAATCTAATCAAAAAGTGGTCAACAGACCTAAATAAATATTTCACTAAATAAGATACGGGAATTTCAAATAATCATAAGAACATATACATTGGGAATATGCAAGTTAAAGGCATGGTTTTTCTCTTTTAAAAAAATATTTACTTAATTTTTGGAGTGCACGAGTGTCTTGCCTGCCTGTAGATTTGTGCTTCACGTGCAAGCCTGGTGCCTGTAGAGGTCAGAAGAGGACATCTGATGCCCTGGAACTGGAGTTGCGGATAGTTGTGAAGTACTGTGTGGGTGCTGGGAACTGAACCGGGTCTTCTTTGAGAGCAGCAGGTGCTCCTAACCACTGAGCCATCTCTCCAGTCTCACCACTTGTGTTTTTCATTCCCACTAACATGGCTAAAGCCAAAAAGAAAGGCGGTGACAAGTGTTGAACCAGACTTGGAAAAATGACCACTTTCAGACCTCGTTGGTGGGGATGAAATGGTCAGGCCCTTGGGAAACAAGTGTTTTAAGTGTTTAAAATCAGACTAACACATACCCCAGGCCTTCTGAAGCAAGTGCCTCAGAGTAGTAATGTTAAGCTGTTGTACAAGGACATGTATGCAGTGCTCACTGTGGTATTCCTAATAGCCACTCATGATGCTAACTGAAAGAAGCCAGGTCCCAGAGGAGGCCGCTACACATTCTACTCGATTTAATGTATGGACACAGATACTAGATTAGGGATTGCCTAGAGCTAAGGGTCAAGTGGAAATTTAGTATCAAAGAGGGGAGGTAATTTTCAGAGGTAAGGAAAAGTTCTGAAACCAGGCTGTACTGCCTGTTGCGTAACCCTGATATTGATTGAAAGTAATTGAGGTGGTTGGACTTGGTGTTGCACACCTTTAATCCTAGATCTTGAGAGGCAGAGGCTCATTTTGTGAGTTCAAGGCTGGCCTAGTCAATATAGGGAGTTCGAAGGTAGCCAGGGCTATGTAGTAAGACCCTGTCTTAAAAAATAAAATAAAATAAAATAAAATAAAATAATTGAAGGGCTGGAGAGATGGTTCAGTGGTTAATAGTGCTTGCTACTCTTCTACAGGGCCTGAATTGAGCTCTCAGATCTCACATCTGATCAGTCACAACCGCTGGTAACTCCACCTTCAAGGAATCTAACACCCTGTCTGACATCCTCAGACAACTACACACACATGTGCATATACCCACTGGCACATGTGCATATACACACAGGCACATGTGCATATACACACAAGCACATGTGCATATACACACAAGCACATGTACATATACATAGAGGTACTTGTGCATATATACACAGGCACATGTGCATATACACACAGACACTTGCATATACACACAGATACATGTGCCTGTACACACAGGCACATGTGCATGTACACAAAAGCACTTGTGCATATACACACAGGCACATGTACATATGCACACAGGCACACTTGAATACATATAAATAAAAATAAATGTTAAAAAGATAATTGGACATTTGCAATGGAAACATTTTATATTGTTTAAATTAAACATGTTCAAGAACTTTGAAGTCTCACCTCTACAGAGTATCTGTCTTTTCCTTATTAACTGACATTTGAACCTGCGGACTGACCTTAGTTCTCAATGCATTTATTCATGTGTGAGCAATCATGGAGGCTGGTGTTGAGACTCCGTCACTGCTTTGTGCCTGACATCTTTTACCCTTGATTAACAACGGGGCAACTGAAGCTATGAACAGACTTTGAAGTATACGTTGACTTCCATCAGGGCCCCGCTTTAATCTGACAGCATTAGGCAATGTCTTCCGGCTCTCATATTTCACAGGCAGATCTGTTTGAAATGCTAACTCTTAAACACAAAAGAATGGCTCCACTTTGTTCATTCAATTAAAAGATTAAAAGCTAAGGGCTAGGAAGAGATCACATATTTTAATTTTATTGGGGTCAACCTTTGTCACCAAAGTCTAGGTCTTCTGATTAACCTGGCAGAATGGGCTTCTTCCCGAGAGGAGGGCATTAGCTGACTCTGGTTTCACGTTGGTAGCAGGTCAGAAATGTTTGTCCGCTGCCCTAGTGCCATCCAGACATCATGTGGCCTGTCGAGAATTGGGCTATTTTGGTAATGAGAATTATCCACCTAGAAAAAGAGCTGGAATGGATAAAACAACAACAACAACAACAACAACAACAAAAACCAAACAAACAAAACACAAAACAATAAAAAAAATAATAACAACACCAAACCAAACCAACAGCAACAAAGCCCACAAGTAGTGGCAAATGGCTAGTATCTTCCTGCTTGGGTTTCAGTACTTGGATCGAAACTACACCTCATTATCAGACTATTTACACAATCTTTTCTACGCAGGCCTTCTCCCGGGCTCTGCATGCATACAGGAATGATGAATTTGCCCTAAGTACTAATTCCAGTTTCTCCTTTACTAAAAAATTGAAAGGAATTATTTTCAGATTCTTGTCATATGGGATTCCAGATGGAAATTATGTTCTCCAGGCACTCGGGGCCTCAAAGTCTGACTGTGGAAAGCCAGCCCAGCCTGCTCCTTTGCAAGGCGCCTGTTTGTTCTGATCTGAGTCTTGTCTCTTCTGAGTCCATTACCAGGACGTAGTCACCATTTGCAATGTCCTTCCTACTTAGAAACTTTCTGGCTTGGTCTTTAAGTTTTATTTTGGCAACAAATTACCCTAGAGGGGAAAAATGGGCTCCGAGAACTCCTTGGAACTCTGAGTGCCCCAGGCCCCAGTCGCGTCCTCCAATGGGAGAGAGGTGCCTCCTGTTAAATGTTCCACTCCCTCATTCTTGCCTCTTCCTCTGTGGGTTGTCACTTTCCTGCCTCTTTTCCTTCCATTATTTTCTCCACAGCAAGTTTCTTCCCCTCTCGATGTCCTTTCTTTCCCCAGGGGACCACAGCTCTCGCTGGATCACCAGGGTAGACACCAGGCTGAGAAGCCAACAGACTTCAGGCCTCTTTTCCTACAAACCTAGTGTTCATCATTCTTTTTAAAGGACTCAGACAATAACCTACAATGCCAAATTCTGTTACACAGACACTGTGTATATTTGAAAGTAATGTTCTCTGTGTTTACCAACAGGATAGTGACTGATCAAGTAAATATGTCCAAAGCTATAACGATTTCATTAAAAAGCATGAAGTAGTTTCTTAATTATGGGTACAGAAGAAACAATGGGCATACAATAAAGCCATTTGTAGAACAATATGGCCAGAGTAATCTACATTTTTTTTAAAAAAATTAAATGCGATTTGACTGTTGCTGGAAACGAATCTGGAATAGTTTAAGTGCCACACAGAAGCATTTACCTTGTGTGGGAGGCAAGGTCAGATGAATAATGAAGGAAATTAACTTTTTTGTTTGAATACTTCTAAATTGTTTGAATGTCTTAAATCGGCATTTATTTAATAACTTAACCACAACACCCATTTTTGGTTACCTTTTGGAAAGCATCTTCTATATCCTGGGGTAGTGATTTATTAATAAGTTTTAACTACTAAAGTAAGTTTTCTTACCTAATAGGCATTATTTTAGTCTCTTTGAAAATATATCCTTAAATCAGATAGATAGATAGATAGATAGATAGATAGATAGATAGATAGATAGATGGACAGACAGACAAAACTGTTTTGTCCTCTTTTTAAAAAGTGCAAAATAACCTCCACTTTATATTTTGCCTTCAAAAAACAAACCTTTCTCTCTCTAGCTTCTTCCCACTTCTAACTTTTTAACCCCCTAACCGTAATTAGCATCTGGTCCCATATCCTAGCAAGTCACAGATTCCAGGGACGTGAGACTTAATAGAAGTAAAATTTGAGAAGAGGGGCTGGAAAGGTATCTGGGTGGTTAGGAGTACTTGCTGTTCTTTCAAAGGACTCGGGTTCCATTCCCATGAACCACATGAAAGTTCAACACCTCCTTGGGTACCAGGCATGCATGTGGTGCAAAACACTCTCACATACAATAATAATAAAATAAATCTAAATACATAAAATAAAGTTCAAATGTTTTGAGAAGGGACGATTTCTTTTGAGAAATCTTTGGAGATTTCTTTTCCGTTATTAGATTAAAACCAGAGCTGTATATAATTAACTCACCATCTAAAGGACAGACTCAAGTTCTGCTTCATAGACTCTAGCTACCATAGATTGATTTTAAAAGTCATTTCAACCCTGTTAAATTTGCTGGAACTTTCAATACGCCACGAAGGGCCTGTTGTGGTGAGGTTTTGCATTTATGACACCAAATAAAGGCATTTCCCTAAGTATTTTCTCTAAGAGACTTTTATTGTTTGGCTTTGTTTGTAGCAAGCTATGTTGTTACATGGTTCACGTCAGCAGCTGTTGCTTTAAAACATTAATGGCACACCCATATAAGCTTCATTCCCTGCACCCTCCCACACAACCTGATGCATCTTTATGAGAGAACCTTTCCCCTGCCTCCAATGCCCAAGGAGGAAGTTAGTAAGAAAACCCCGAGAGTGTTAATTTCCTTCCACTTCCTGCCACCCTGCAGCCCGCTTGAAGACAGCTATCCTCAAACAAGCCTACAGCCATGTGACTGAGATTCTGCTAATTTTCCTGACAGGACAATGGCTCAGCACCTCCGAGTTCCTATGTTTAGGGTTAGGGTAGGCATGCTCTTCTGCCCAGATGTGGCGAGTCAGTGGAAAACATGTGTCCCATCTGCACATCCCTGGGAGAGGGAACCATTATTTATCCTGGAGGATAAATAATGTAAGGGTGTTTCCTGGAAACAGCATGGACCTGAAAAGGCCCGTTTCTCACAATTTAGAAAATGATGGTCTAGATCTAATGTCTAACTACAAGATGGTTTTATTTATGCATCTCTAGATTTAGCCCACCTTTCCTCCCGAGAGCTCTGCTGCCGCCAGCTCCGTGGAGCCACCTCTATCTTCCTTTCTCTGACCTGTTACATTGTTTCCTGACTGTCTGTTGCTTTCATTTGGTCCCACCATATCCACATTCTCCACATACTCTTAAGAATGTAAATCAGACCCAATCCTAAACTTTCCACTGAGCCTGTTACTTTCCCACTCTGGACCATCTTCCCTGCCCCCTAACACACACACCGCAGCCTTGGCGCTGTCCCTATACTTCAGCTGCTACGTCCCAGCTATACTTTCGAGACCGTATCCCTCACTCTGCCTTGGCGCTTTGCCATGCTCTCTCTCTACCCCCTGCCTGAGACTTAATTTCTAGGGCTCTTCACTGGACTCACTCCTCCTGCTTCCTCAAGTTCTCCTTAGAGACTCCTCCTCACCACCCTACGGAGAGGCTCTCTGTGTTTTCCTCCACAGCCTCTTCCTCTTCTCTTTCTTCGTCCTTACCATCCCCACAGTGGTTACTGCCTGACTGTCTCAGCATCCCAAAGCTTCCTGTGGAGGCCAACTTAGGGCTGTACTCAACTCAAGCACTTCCAGCTTAGAAAGCATACCCTATCCCCAGAGCAAGTTATCACAAGCCAGCTTTCAATATAAACAGTACCCTATTCAACTAACATGCAGAAAGCAGTGGGCATTGAGAACAGAGGGGTGCAGTGAACTGTCCACCAACTTGAAGGGTATGTGGCCAATTTTTGTGATGGGGAAAAGTGCAGATACCGTTATAGGACAGCAAATAGAAAGCTCATTCTTTTCTCCTAAATCACTCTGTGAAAACATCACGTTGGTCTTACTACTTGATTTGAGACAGTGAGAATTCCAGGATCACACAGAAATAATAAGGTGAACACTCTAATCTTCATTCATCTCCAAGAGAAACAGACATGTTATCTTCCTCTGTGCTCACGAGAGTGACCATTCATGCTGGTCCATGTGGGTCTGTCCTCAAGTACACACTATCTTCATTCCAGCCAAGCCCTCAGTCTTTGGGGATTGGAGAAAAATCTCACTTTCTGCATGCAAACATGCCTGCAATAAAGACAAGATCCGACCTTTGCACATATGTTAATTATATTCACATTTATCAAAGGAAAAGCCATTCTATCTTCCCGAAGGGAGGAACATGGGAAGGGTTGTGAGGGAAAGAGTGGGCATGAAGGACAGACAAGGTCAGTGCACGGATGGCTCCTCCCTCACAGAGAAGGAAACCCCATGAGACAGGGTTGGTGACAAAGCATTTTTATCAGCGCATACTCATTTTTTATAAATTAAAAAGGTGTTATTGTGACATTTCCATATGCATACAGAATATTAAGGACAGATGTAAAAAGCCATTGAACTCATAGACTGGGAGGTATACAGAGGTCTAAAAAAATCACAAAATTTGTAATAGGAATGTCCTTGTGACAAGAATAAATCAAACTCCTTGTTTCATGAGTTAATCTCACAGGCAAATGGGCTGCTGTGCTTGCCTACCTTCTGGAGTGGCAGAGCTCAGACCCAAGACCCCAGTCTCTGGACCATAATCGTTCTCATTCTAAGCTGCCTCCTTTTCTAATCTAATTGGAAACACTTTTCTTAGAAGTTTGTTTGTTTGTTTGTTTGTTTGTTTGTTTGTTTTTCTCAGAAGTGACTTCAGTGATTGTCTGTCACTTTACTAGTCAAATTCCCTGTAATAAAACACCCGAAGCAGAATACTTTATAAAGAAATGAGGTTTCTTTAGCTCAGAATTTGGAAGGTTAAAAGTTCATACAGCTAACTCTGGGGAGAGCACCCCCAACTGATCTCCTCATAGTAGATGGTCTCACAGGGATGGGAGAAAAGGTGAGAGGAACCACGTGGTGAGAACGGAGAGCTAGGAGGACATACGAACAGCTTGCTTCTTCTAGAGCTAACATGGAATCTCAAGAGAACTACAATAATCGCCCTGATGACATGCCAGCAGGTCACCTGCGAGGACCTTCTCTAGACCCTCATTTTTAAAGAAGATTCTTAACGTCACTGCGCTGAGAACCAAGCTTCCGACACACACCCTTAAGTCACAGCCGTCTCAAAGGACAAACTGATTCTTGGGGAAACTAAATGATTTGCTTGGGGGCACAGGGATAAAAGGCACACACCAATCATGGGGCTCTGGGGACCTGTTGCCTCATTGCCAAGGGTGACTCTTTCTCGCTTTCTTGGAGTTCCACCACCAGGGACTGTTGGACACATCTCCAAGTATCCATGGACACTCTGAGCAGAAGTCCCTCTGATTCCACCACGGAGTCCTTTGAGCACGTAGAGGCATTTCTAAGTGGCATTGTGGTGTCTGTCCTCAGAGGTGAAATAATAAGAGGCTCCCTGAACCCCAAGAAAGTGTTGGTTTGACCTTTAAGGTAGTATCACCCTGAATTACTAAAAAGGTAACCCTTTGATGCTAGAGGGCTTGTGAGCTAGCTCTGTGATCTTATAGAAAATTTTCTAAGTGTTTACATTGTATTTTCCTAGCACTAAAGTATCTCAGTGCTTCTCCACCATTGCCACGGGGTTAGGAAGGTCTCTGGTGTAATTTTGATGGAGACAGGGGCTTTTGCCTTAGGAACTGAGACTGTTCTAGGGCACTGGTCAAATACAGGACTCACTACCTATCTCTTTCTCATGGTTTCTTGTTTCCCCTGCTGCCTCTGTTCAATTTCCTCTCTCTACTACCTGGTTGAGGCTGCCTGTTAGAGGTTTCTAAACTTCCCGGATTATGGCTTTGCATTGGTTTCACTTGTCATGTCCCCAACTTTGCACCTCTATGGATACAGGACAAACGAAACCATTTCTCCTACGATGCTTCCACAACGCAGACCTCTGCTCAGGGCATGGGGTATTGCAGTGCAACCAAGCAAGCAATTAGCACTGAAGCAGGCACCAGCTCAGTCCTGACACTGTCTCCTGGAACACACCATCAGATGCCAGGCCAAATCTCAGTCCCATGAGACAGTCCTCCGTTTTAGATGCCAGTTTTAAACTCTTAGGTTGTTAGGACTATGCTTTTGATTAGCTGTAGGTCAGCATCAGAGTTGACTAATGTGCTATAGAAGCTTCCAGAACCCAGGGAAACATTGGAATTCACTGTTTGAATTGTAAAAGGTACCATGGAGGATGCAGATGTGGAGATGCATAGGACAAGGTAGATGAAAGGAGCGCTGGGCCTCTAGCCCTCTCTTGGTAACCAGTCTTTAGGAATCTCCACATGTAGGGCTATCTAGAAACTCTAAAATTCAGTTCTTTTTGGTTTGGGGTTTTAAAGGAAGCTTTATTATATAGCTTGGCCATTGGTGATCAGCTTACCTGTCAGCCCTCCCCAGCTCTCACCCACCAAGTCTGGGAGGTGGGGAACGGGAGTTGAGCATCCCAAGGCACCAATTCTGTCTTGGATGATCTACAACTAATCCACATCTCAAAGCTTGCTGGAAGCTGCTAGCTTATCAGTCATCTCACTAACATGAAGAAGGCATCACTTTGAAGATTGCAGGATCTTAGGAGTTGTATCCCAGGAAGCAAGACCAGAGAACAAATGCATATTTCATCATATCACAGCACAGTCCATTTGTACTCCCGCTGCCTCGAGCCCATTCCCTTTTGTTTCCTTATCCCAGCTTTTGAAAGACAGGAATCTGACTGGCACCACTCATTGTTCCCAGTAGTTCATATCTCACAGGTACTCTTTGGCTGTCTGTTGATCCAAGTGCACACCTTATACCAGGCAAAGATGGTTCCTTCCGATAACACAGTAAATTAAGGGTCTACTGATGAGGTGATTTCTTTAAAAGGAGCGGAGACATTTTATGTCCAAAGCTTTTGGTTGGTTTGTTTGTTGTGTTTTAATCTTCTGGAACTGAATTTCTTAATTGGCATTTTCGGAAAAACTTCTGATTTATACAAATATGTTATTCAGAAACTATTTAACTGTGAGTCCCAGTGACGCTGCTCCCATCTGTGAGGCTGTTGGCACTTTTCCAAGAATCTGTATTGGATTCCACCCTCTCACTTCAGAAATTTCAGTATGATTCTGGAAGGGAGTGAATCTATGTATCTTGGCCTCTGGGCTTTCTCCAAGGTTTGGTGACTTCCTAACTGGGCCACCCCTTGGTGGCATCTTTCCCAGAGGTCCTTCAGTGCTATACCAGAACTTCATTTTCCCATACAAATCCTGTCCTAAGACCCCATAGAGGCTTGTTGGCTTAGGATCTTCAATGGGTACAAGGAAGTTATAGAGAAACAGAAGAGGGGTTTAATGCTCGCTAAGCATCCGCCTGGCCCGAGAGTCTTGTTGCACAGCTGAAGAGGATGGGGTGGAGAGAAAAGCCAGAAATGAGCTAAGATCTACCATCCTGTGCATTGACTCTTAAGACTGGACAGCTGGGAAGAAAGAAAATATCCCAGTTCCGCCCCAAATGGCGAGTGTATCAGGCCAGGGTGTAGAGATGAGCCAACAGTGGCCACCGAGGGACCAGATTCTCAGTGAAGGCACATAGAGTTTACACATCCACGGCAGCCAGATTCTTGCCCAATAGAAAGGACAGGCTAAAGTGTCACTGACATATTTGGAGGTCATGTGCAGTCACAGAAGGCATAGCACGAGTGACGTCTCTGAGGCAGCTGTTTGGATTAAAAGATTAGTCCAGAGACAGGTGTCACATGGGTTGGACTAGGAAAAGCTAAAGGTGGTTTAGACATGCCACTCTAGATGACCTCTTTTTTCATTAACATATTTATTCATTTTAAAGCCCAATTGAAGCCCCCACCTCCTCTTGGTCCTCCCTCGCCCAGTTTCTCCCCCATTATCCCCTTTCTTTGTCCTCTGAGAAGGGCAGGCCCCCCTGGGTATCACTCCACCCTTGCACATCAAGACACTGCATGGGAGAATGAAGCTCTGGTATAGTACTGAAGGACCTCTAGGAAAGAGGCCACCAAGGGGTGGCCCAGTTAGGAAGTTACCAGGACTAGGTATATCCACTCCCACTGATGCCAGACAAGGCTGCTCAGTTAGGGGAATTGGATCCACAGGCAGGCAACAGATTTAGGGACAGCCCCTGCTCCAGTTGAAGACCAAGCTGCACATCTGTTACATATGTGTGGAGGGCGTACGTCCAGCCCGTATATGCTCTTAGGTTGATGGTTTACATGCTGGGAGCCCTCAATGGTCCAGGCCAGTTGATTCTGGTGGTCTTCCTGATGAGTTCCTATCTCCTCCAGGTCCCTCAATCCTCCCCCCCAACTCTTCCACAAGACTCCCGAGCTCTGTCCAATGTTTGGCTTTGGGTCTTGGCAAGTTTCAGTAAGCTGTTGGGTGGAACTTTCTAGAGGCTCTTTGAATCTCAGAGAACACTTCACAATTGGCTTCATACTCCCAAGCCTGTTCCAAGTCTTTCCAAGTTTCTTTTTCTCTGTAACACTCATGAGCTTGGAATTGCCAATTCTCTGTGTTAGAAACAGAACTCTGCTGCACGGCAGCACCTTTGATTAAGAGAAATTCTGGTAATTAGAAGAGGTGGTGGTGTTTGCACTCAGGAGGCAGAGACAGGTGGATCTCTGAGTTCAAGGCCAGCCTGGTCTAACAGAGAAAGTTCCAGGACAGCCAGGGCTACATAGTGAAACCCTGTCTTGAGAAAACAACAACAACAACAACAACAACCAGAAATGGTAATAATTTCTTGTAATAAATCCTGCCAGAAGCTTCTAAAATTGTGATTTGGGGGAACATGTGGGGTGTGTGTGTGTGTGTGTGTGTGTGTGTGTGTGTGTGTGTGTGTGTGTGTGTGTGTGTGTGTGTATGTGTGTGTGTGAGAGAGAGAGAGAGAGAGAGAGAGAGCATGTGTGTGCTGGTATATGTATACATATGTTCATGGAGGCCTGAGGTTATCTAGGGCTATATATTCCTTAGAATACAATCCACCTTGTTTTTCTGATGTCTCTCACTGTCAATAAACTTACCAAGCAGGCTGAGTTAAGGGCTAGTGAGCCTGTGGATCTGCCTTTTTCTGTCTCCCAGTCCTGGGATTACAAGCAAGGGCTCTGACTCCCAGTTTTCTTACATAGGATCTGGGGAATCAAACTTGGGTCCTCCTAGTGCTTGCACATAAGTCCTTTACCTACTGAGTCATCTCCCCAGCCCCCCAAAATTGAGTTTTGATTTTTGAAAGCAGAACTACTCTGAAGGGTAGCGAGCACTGAGAAGCCGAGACTGTGGTCTAAATTTCCCCTGAAAGTCTTAACCGCCAATGCGCTGCTGTATCTGTATCAATCACACCATTCCCATCTTTGCTCTCTGTTCCTGTCGCTCGAGTGTGAGAAGAGAGATGATTAAGATAAAGGAGAAGTTCCTAGGACTTTACCTTCTAGTTCTCCTTTTTCTTTCCAGCGTAAAATGACCAAGGAATTGTAAGAAGTTGCAAACAGCAGCGACACTACTCGTGCATTTGTATAAGCATGAACCAAATAAGCAAATTCCATTTTTCTCTGTGCACTTTGCAGCTACTGAGGCTACTCGAGTGGTTTGGCTATGGTACACCAAGAACATGAACAGTACTGGCTTGGAAGCATATATTTCTGTCACTAGAGATTAAGTATGAAGTTCAGAGGGGAGTCCGCCGGGTTTCTTGGTGAGAAGATGAAGGATTTTTAATCTTGAGACCCCGAGGAGGTCAGTAATTATGTAGCTGCAAAGCTAGTAAATCAAAATGGTGACAGACTCGTGTGCCTTTCTGTTGAAGGCAAAAATGTGGAGCCTTTCTTCCTTGACATATTTTTAATAAAACCAACTTATAACTTTGACAAATCCATGGGGGTATGGGGAGGGGATCCTTTGTGCACAAATTAACCTCCATCCAACAAAATGGTAGTAATACCAAGAGAGATGTGTGAATCGGCTAGCCTTTGTGTGTACGCCGCTAACCTTCGCATGGATACCACTAGCCTTGGTGTGCACTAGAAGCAAACACTACAGAACCTTTTCAAATGAGTGCAACGGCAGTGATGACAAAACCCTGAATGGAGCAGAGGTGAGTGGTTATAGTGTCCAATTCCACGTAAAGACTCCAAGGATACGTGTTACTCAGAACTTCCTCAGCCCAGTCTTAAAGTCAACTCCTAGCATCTCCAGTGCTTGAAGCCTGAACCATTAGACTCAATACCCATGGATTTATATAAAGGACATGTGTCCAGGGACTGTGTGGATGTACATGATTGACTAGCAAGTCAGAGCACTCTAGTGCTGCGTGTGTGTGTGTGTGTGTGTGTGTGTGTGTGTGTGTGTGAGGACCTGTTGTTAACGCCTTAGTCCTGAGGACGGGAGCAACCTGATGCTTGAGGTCACCATGTCTTCTTCTTCGCCCTGTCATAGCTGGACTTGCTGGAGTTTTACGTAGGAGTTGTAGGAAATAGTAACGGAGAACAGAACTGGCTTGGTCAGAGTTAACTCTCCACGTTGTGCTAGTGGTAACTAGTTCAAACCCAGGGAGGTTCAGGTAGGATCTCGTGTATGCATTCTCATGTCTTAGAACTTTAAAATCCAGGGTAGACCAGCCATAGCAGAACTAATGGTTATTGGTGTTTAAACTCCTTGGAGGGAAGAGTAAGCAGTAGGAAGTTTGAGGTTCTTGGACAAGGAGAGGAAGCCTTGTGCCAATCTCACAGAAGAAGGAGCCCCCAGGGACCATGGAGTTGTCTCACTAGGGTAATGAAGGGACACAGTTTATAGTACCCATACTGAGACACTATTTTTTTTCATAACAAAGGGGTATCTTCGAGCACAACACTGAGCTATGTCTCTTCCCAGGGAACTTGTAAATTCCTATGTGGTGACTCTGTCATAGGACTGTAAAATCTCTGGTTACTCTGGGCTCAGAGAATTCAAGGTTATCTGTAAAAACTGAAATTGTTTGGAATGGGTCCAAACTTTCTAGTTCTGACAGGAATAAATCATGTCGGGGACAGAAGAATAACTGGGGACAGCAGTCAAGAATGAAAGCAATTGTTGAGGACTAGAACATTCTAGAAGCAGTAGCAGATAGAGGTGGGCGGGTAGGGCTAGGAGGAGAGATAGCGAAGGTGTGTGGGGGGGAAGGAGGAGACATGGTTTTCATTATGGAAATCCAACCCCATAGGGACTCAGAGCCCAAACCCTTTGTGCCTGTCTACCAAGTTCTGAATCTTAGTCCAGGCTGTGGAGGGCCCACAGACAAGGCTTCCTCTGAATTGCTGCTCAAATGTTGGCTCCTATGAAAACACTGCCATCTCCACTCATTTGGGGATGTGAAAGGTTTAGGATGGTGAACTCAATCACATTAGTCTGGGAACTTTGACAGCTGTTGTGTGCGGTCAGGGGACACAGGGGGCACTCCAAAATGAGCTGTCGAGATCAGAATTGCCCTACCATGTGAGAGAAGTTACCTACATGCCTGCCACAGTTACATAACAACAAGAGATGTGATTCAGTGCTTTCTGATTGTCCTGGAAAGTTTGACTGCTGTGGCACATACACTAAGAGGGTCTTCTCATCACCCTTGGGTCAGGTAAGGAGCCAGAGGAGTTCTGTGACTGCAAATATCTACTTTAGTTACTGCTACACATCCAAGAATAGGAAAAGTCCTAATTTGGTCAACTAGCTCCCTCATCCCATAGCTTTTGTGACCTAAGACCAGTCAAAAGCCAGAACTTAAGCAAGGTACATCTCTTTCCTGAGGGCCATCTAGCCATTGAAAATAACATACTCATCTAGCTTTGGAACAACTTTCCTTCAAAATGATCAAGTTTAGACAACAGTAAACATGTGTCTCATACAGTTTAGTAGATCAGAAGTGGAGGGGTGGCTGGCTTATGAGTCAAGGTTGCCAACTAAACTGGAACTGGAGGGTTGACCTCCAGCGTAAGTACTCATGGTGCTGTTCCATATGCTGGCTGTGGGGAGGAAGCCTGGCCACATGGCCACTATGGGGCTGCTGAAGCATCCTGATATCTGGCTACCTCATATCATGGGATACCAAGAGAGAGTAAGGCAGAAGCTTAGATAATTTTTAATCTTAGCTCTCAGTCTGTTTGGTGAAGCCAAGTGGTATTTTATCACAACTGGCTGAATGGGAGTGTGGGCTTTGTGGTCCGAAGGGTCTGGCTTTCCTCCACTTCATTCCTTACACATACTATGGCTTTGGCTTTTGTAATGAGGATAAAACAATATTCCCTGCTGTTGTGGGATGCAGGAAGAAGGCTGGTTATGAGCACCACACACAGCAGGACACACAAGTAAGAATTACTGAGCTCAGAGCTTTCCTTCTGAGATGGTCTGTAGCCACAGGATCACTACACCACTGCACGCAATAGCTCCTCAACCCACTCACAGAGGAGAGCACAGAGGAGCTTCAGTATTTACCTCATCTTGAAGTGTACACTCAGAAAATGAGAGCATGTACCAACAGCTCCAGAGGTGCTGATGTACCCGACTACCTCTGAGAAGTTCAGGGGTGCTTCAGCTGTCCTTCTGAGGTTATGCTACTTAAAATGTTGCGTGACACAAGAAAAGAAGAAGCAGTGCCGGGCGTGGTGGCGCACGCCTTTAATCCCAGCACTCGGGAGGCAGAGGCAGGCAGATTTCTGAGTTCGAGGCCAGCCTGGTCTACAAAGTGAGTTCCAGGACAGCCAAGGCTACACAGAGAAACTCTGTCTCAAAAAATCAAGGGAAAGAAAGAAAGAAAGAAAGAAAGAAAGAAAGAAAGAAAGAAAGAAAGAAAGAAAGAAAGAAAGAAAGAAAGAGAAAAAGCAGCACACTATTTGCAACTGTGACATTGCTTATGCTTCGTGTAGCTCTTTCAGGACAGCAATAGGGGGTGGGCAACACATCACGGCTGTGTCTTGTAGAAGATAATTACTCAAAGCCCACCGTCCTCTTCAAAGGGCACTTAGGGAGGTGTTCATTTTGTTGTTCACTTTGTTCTCTGAGAAGCTAAGCACATTCTTTTCAGGGTTAAGGCTCTGATTTGTTACAGTTATTGCATAGGCAAATGAAGGATGGTTTTCCTGTAAATGATGCTTTCATGTATGTATGCAGGGGAGGGAGGGGTGTAGTGTTACTGTAAAATGATGTAGGTAGGCAAACTCCAGGAAGAGATGATTGCTCCTCTTATGTAGCCCCCACTGGTGTTCTCACTGGCCTTAGAACAGGTAACAAACTGGATAAGTAGGCAAGAAACAAATCCCAGATATACGGATCGTCGCACTTGCAAATCTGATGCCAGGGTCTATCTAACAATGCACGTAGGATGCTGCTCTCCTTCAGAGTCAAGCCACAGCCTTCTCCTTGTCTGCCTGGAGTAGAAAGGCAGCACCATCTGCTCCAACAGGCTCTTCTTTATTACATCCACAAGCATCTTCCACCTCCACAGGAGCATCAGATGAGAGGCAGACTTTGGACACACCCCAGGGGACATTAGCCAAACTGTCCCAAGTACCTCCAAATTCTGGAAACATTTTCTCTTTCTGGGCAAGGAGGCCAAGATGATTCTAGGGTGAAACTTAGTAACCCTGGATTGAGAAGTGAATGATCACCTCGTTCTGTGGAAAGCAGAAGAGGAATTGAAGCCGGGAAACCAAGACTCTTCCTTCAGTCCCAGAAGGTCAGCTCTCTTCCTCCCTCTCCGTGAGTGCTGCAGATACAGCTCATGGCTTTATAGATCTCCTGTGTCTAGTAGCAGACACTCAATAACTCAATGCTCATCCTCTTCAAAGATATGTGGGGGAGGTGTTCATCAATTAAAATATAATAAAATTAATTTCTGGCATGCCACTTTGAATTCTACTCATGTAAGGACTCATGCAACCAACAATACAACCAGGATGCTTGACAGTTTTAACCACACCGTCATGCTCTCCCCATGTTATCTCTCCTAGCCTCTAGAATCCAACCTCAGACTGGTCTTGTCTTTTCTGGGAAGTTTCAAGAATGGATGGAATCAAAGAATGTGCATCTTCTAAGACTGCCTTTCTTTCCCCACTCTCATGCCTCTGAGAGTCATACATGATTTTGTGTTTAACAATAACTAGCTCCTTTTAAAGGGGGGAGTAGGGTTCTACTGTTCTAATATGTACTTAAGATAGTATATCTCAATATAACACAGACCCCCATGAATCCTAAGAAGAAATGGGAGTCTCCAAGTGAAGTAGCTAAAGATTGTTCTTCAAATTCATTGGCTGCTTGTCACATAGTTGTGTTGGATGCTCATGTGGAGACAGAAGGGAACAAGCTGGTTTGTTCAAGAGCTTTGAGAGGTAGGCATGGAAGTAGAAGGCTTTGCACTGCAGGTTCCCCACACTCCCCCCTAGTCAGCATCGGATAGGAACAACTCCACTCACAGGCGGCCAGTGCCTGTGCTGTGATGGCACTCTCTATAGTAATGGCTCTCTGCACAGGGTGATACTGCTCCCCTGTTGATATACAGCAATGCTTGGACACACCATTGGCCATGACTAAGGGATGCTACTAGCGTTCGGTGGGTAGAGACCAGGGAAGTCTCTACATGACCAACATATAACATGGTCTTTTACAACAAAGATTCTTGTGGTGTCAAGTGACGGGATAAGCTAACCTATCAAAGGACACTTCACAAAGTGTCTTGTGTTGAACCTGAGATCCTCCACAGAAAATAAATAAATAAATAAATAAATAAATGGCTGCCTTTCGGTGATAATCTATTTGCTTTAAAAATTTAAATGACAACGAGGGAAGGAGAGACAGAAAGATGAATACACCGATTATTCAAATCTCTGCAAGTGCAATGATCCGTATATCTGGGGATTTGTTTCTTGCCTACTTATCCGTGAATCATCCAAGCCCCTTTTTGAACAACTCACATGTCCCTGTTGCTCTCAGATATTGCTCCCCAGAGCACTGTGGCTGCCTGCTCAGGGCAAGGAGTCATTCCACTCCACCTGGTGAAACCAAAACAAATCCTTTCTTTCCCAATTTGCTTTTGGTCATGGTATTTGATCACATCCATAGAAAGCCTAACCAAGACATTCTCTACCAAACAAGAGAGGACAGGATGGTAGTTCATAACCCCTGTAGTCTACACAGTGGGTTTCGGTGACTAAGAAGGCTGCATTATCTGTTAGGCGTAGACTTGCCTCTCAGGCTCCCCAACTCCTCTCTGTCCAATGCCCTTGATTGGGAGGCTCACTGCACAGCTGTGCACCACTGTCTGTAGTCTTCAGGGCTGCCATGGTTACTTAAACTGAATAACATTCTTGACACTCTTGGGCTTTGCTGTATGTGGTATGGAAACTGTTGTCCATGAGACTTCAGGGGTTCCAAATTAGTATCTGAGGAAAGATAGAAAGGGATGTGATCTTATGGGTGCCTGCCCCCCAGCCCCAAGAAAACAGTCCGTTGATTCCTGAGACTTTCAGCTGCTAGAAACAGAGGTGTCTCTCCCACGAATAGAAACCCATGAAAAGGAACCTTACAGTGGTAATGGTGGTTTTCATTTTTATTCTTTGTGAAACTACTGGTTGCCAGGAAAGCACTTCCACACATTTGTAGGCAGAGTGAGCTTCTCTAGCTCTGAGGCCAAGAGTGGGAGCAGGAAAGCCATGTGCAGCCACTTGCTGCTGTTGCTACCACCATCGCAGCCTCTGGAACTGACAGGAGTGAGTCAGGTCAGGAGCTGTCTCTCCATTGGTTATTCTGGCCTTCATTGTTTTAGATGTGTAGTAGAACTAAGAGGAAAGGATGAAAGGGATTTTTGCCATTACCATTAAATCACAATATTTAATGACAATCCTTCCAAAACCAGTCTAGACAAGTGTACTGTGGCCCATGTGTGGTGGGCTTTTCCTTGGGTAGACATGAGCAAATGTCTACTCACCCCAGGTGCAGGGAATGATTACAAGGCCAGCTTGCTGAACCAATGAAATTGGAATTACACGAGCAAGGATAAGGAGGCACATACAGGAGCATGGCCAGCGTACAGTTGGACACCATCAAAGACATATGGCAGATGGCTCAAGGAGAGAAGGGGCCCTCTTGAACCGTCTTCTATGCCTCTCATGGGCCTCTTGGAGATTTATGTCAGCCCACTTCCTCTGCCAGGAAATGTTAGTATGCCCGATTTTGTGTGCTATCAAAGGGCTCTAATTTTGAGACAGCAATGGGTGTGACCAGAGGACAGCATTCCATGACACCTGTGTCTTCTCATTTTCCAATGTGTCGTGGGAGATCGCAATCCTGGAAAGAATAAGAATAAGAATAACTCCTGGCAGCAAACTGGGACCCACTGAGTCATAGTTAGCATGGGGCTTCATCCTTTCCATTATTTATCCTCTTCATTAGCTCTGGAGTCACCCTCACTGCAGGTGCATGCACTTCTTCACTTCCTGCCAGAGGATGATTGAATATCCTCAACTCAAGAACAGGTTGGATCAGTTTAAAAATGAAAATTCCTCACCACCAAGTACAGTCCTGTTAATTAGGTAGACTGTTAATAAGGGCCCAAACAATCAGATAGTCTGAGTTTGGGTGTGCTGAGCATCATGGGAGCTGCAAGATGACAGGCGCACCCCAGAGTGGGGAACTGAACCCAAGTCTGGGGTTGGTTAAGGGACCTGAGCATTGGACGTGGAAATGTCAAACTAGCAGACACGTCTTACTGTTTTTCATCTGCTCCTGGTATGTCTTCCAGGTAAAAGAAACGATTGCTAAATATTCTTTGTTGAAGAAACGGGGAAAACAAAAATGTACCACAGGTTGCAATAAAAATAGGAATTAGCTGTTCTTGCCTGTGCCTTCCTCTGAGAGGTGTAACTCACATCAGAGGTTGCATAAGATGCTGGGCCCGTGAGACAGTGTTGAGAATAACCTAGCAGCTCCAGGTGGCCTTGCTACCTACCGTCCACAGCATGTAGCCCTGTGGCAGCTGGAGAGGAAGATGTTTTTCAGGATGTCGCTTTTCTCATCTTGATCCATGCAGTTCTTCTTTCTAATAGGGCTAGGCGAGGGAAAAGCCAGGACTGAAGCAGCCCGTGCATTTCTACTAACTACCTCGGTGACCTGTCCTCTCTGCAATGAGTCAGGAGGATGAGAACACGGGAAGGCAAAAACCATCACAGCACAACCCCAAAGGAAGAGACATTGTCAGAATGACGGGAAGACACAGAGAGGGGAAAGAGGAAGTAGAATTCAGGGACAGAAGAATTCACAGACCACGTTCAACTGACCCAGAACAGAAAACTGGTGCACCGGATCTGCTTTAGACTGCCTTGTTACAACGAACCCTCCAACTCAAAGACAAGGGAGCTCGCATCACCCGCTGATTTAGACCCACCACCATGCAGGGAATTGGCACTGTGAAGATAGCAACGTCTTCTTTGGGTCCCATCCTCCACAGCTCTACAAAGGTTCTGCACAAGAAGATCAGTGAAACTAAAAAACTGATAACTTGAAGGTTGGGTCCATACACAGACACTGAAACACTTGGAGAAAAGAGACCTTTAAAAGGCTGAGGCAGGAGGATCACGAATGAGAGGGCAGCATGGGCTACAGAGTGGGTTGCTAGCCAGCATGGTCTACACAGCAAGACCCTGCCTCAAAATAAAAGACAAATAAATGCAGACCTGAGTACTCTCTCTCTATAAGTTTTGCATCTCTGGGCTACATCTATGGCCCACTGAGTTCACTCTGGGTTCCAGGCAGGTGGCAAAGGCCAGACTGTGGGACAAAGTTGTGTCTCTTCTGTTCCTTTGGTAAAATGTCTGGCAGAAGCAGCTTTAGGAAGGAATGGTTTACTCTGGCACATGGCTTCAGAGGGATTTAAGTCCCTTTCTGTGGAGAAGGTACTGTGGAGGTAGCTCTAATCTTCACATGGCAGTGCAACAGGGAGAGTGTAGAGAGGTCATGAGCCCAAGAAGTCATCTTCTCTTTATAAACAGTGCAGTAGGCTTTTTGCTTTCTTTCTCTACTTTAACTCCTAAATACAAAAGCCTACAAAAAATCCCACTTAACATCATACACAGAAATGATTCTGGCCTTCAGATTTCTATTGGATTTAGGGCAGAAAGCCATCAAACATGATTTTTTTGTTTGTTTGTTTTTTGTTTTGTTTTTTCGAGACAGGGTTTCTCTGTGTAGCCCTGGCTGTCCTGGAACTCACTCTGTAGACCAGGCTGGCCTCGAACTCAGAAATCCACCTGCCTCTGCCTCCCGAGTGCTGGGATTAAAGGCGTGCGCCACCACGCCCGGCTGATTTTTAAATATAATATATTGAGATTGTGGAAAATGGAAAAAGTCTTAAGGGGTAAAGTCCCAAGTAAATATGTATTGTTTAACATGAACACAGCCATGTCAAGGGCCAAAGCCTCAGAGGCATGGGAAAATGCCAAAGCCTTCCAAGGGTGGGCTTAGTGGAATGCCAAAGCCTTCCAAGGCTGGGCTCAGTGGAACGCCAAAGCCTTCCAAGGCTGGGCTCAGTGGAACGCCAAAGCCTTCTGAGGCTGGCCTCAGCGGAATGGCAAAGCTTTCCAAGGCTGGGCTCAGTGGAATGCCAAAGCCTTCTAAGGCTAGGCTCTGTGGAACACCAAAGCCTTCCCTCCTGTTCCGAGGGCCAGTGTTGATAGTATGTTGAGAAAATGTCCACCAAAGCTCTGTCCCCAAGATGTTTGCAGCCTGAAGACTGCTCTCCTACAGAGACTGCTCCTTCGGAGATTTGCCTCCCTATTCAGTTTTAGAGTTTCCTTCCCGTGTACTGGAGGATTTTGAGAATCACTTGGTGATTTAAGTCCTCTTGAGCAAGTCTATGTCCTTTTGCTCCTCCCTGGTGTTCTGGTCTCTGGTAGTGATGTTTTTCATTTGAATCCCAATATCATTATAATCAGTACTCTGTGAAGACTCAGTATGTAACTTTCATGGACTTGAACGTGACCTCTGAACAATTCTTTGAGTTGGGCAGACCTAAATACTCTTAATGTTCTAGTAAGTCATCTAGTGTTTTTGTGGGACAAAGATGTTTTCTGCATCTGTAAGGTACGTGGGTACTTTACCCATGTAGCCTCAGTGTGAATCTCTGCTCTGAGTTCCAGGAATGAAAGACATTTTTGAAAACTGGTACCCTAAAAAAAAAAGAGACTCTGGGCGCCCTCTGCTGTCTCTGCTAAGTTCTGCTGCTGTAGGCTGGAAAAAAATACAGCATGAATAAAAGTACATGCATACACATACAAAACAGAGACACACAAAACACACACACACACACACACACACACACACACAGAAAGAGAGAGAGAGAGAGAGAGAGAGAGAGAGAGAGAGAGAGAGAGAGAGAGAATACAGACATGTAATTAGAAACATGTTTACCAAAGTGCTTCCCAACAGCCAGTTTTAAATACCATTCATTGTCTTCTACTCCCTGGTATCCAATCTATGACCTTCAGTTTTTCCTGAGAAGTGGGGTAATGCTATCTCAGAGGGCTTTCCTGAAGGTTCAATGAGATATCTAGCCAACTGCTCTGTTAGAGCCTGAGAAAGAATAACCCTTGTTATGTGCTGGGTCATTTCCTTCTTTTGATCAACTCTGGCATAAGTGGCCCTGCTTCTGCTGTCACCCAAGTACCCACAGATCAGTGGCTCTCAGCCTTCCTAACGCCTCAACCCTTTAATACAGTTCCTCATGTCGTGGTGACCCCCAACTATAAAATTATTTTCCTTGCTGCATCAAAACTGCAATTTTGCTTGTTATGAATCATAATGTAAATATCTGATATGCAACCCTGTGAAAGGGCCATTTGTCCCCAAAGGGGTCACACTGTAACCCATAACCCACAAGTGGAGAGCCAGTGCATTCTGCTTTAAAAAAAAAAAAAAGTAATTATGGAACTGGAGAGCTGTCTCAGTGGTTACGAACACTGGCTTTTTTTCTAGAGGACCCAGGTTCAATTCCTAGCACCCACATGGCAGCTCACAATTGTCTTTAACTCCTGTTTCAGGGGATCTGACTCCCTCACACATGCAGGCAAAACACCAATCTATATAAAATTTAAAAAAATAGTAACTAATACATTTTAAGTGCTCACCTCTAACAGTGTGCATTAGTTCCCTTGCTACTGAGGCAACAGGTATGACGGCTGGTCTCCATCAGCACAGGCCAGCAGTCTCCCTCTCGGGGAAGCAGGGGGCAGGAAGGTTGGTATTTATTATTCACAAAGTTGTTTGTGCTTTTTCCATTTTTGTTTTTGTTAATGAGTGGTTGTGGCCAAACCAAGAGCACTACAATTATCTAACACATTACAGCCATTTACACCAAGGTAAGTCGGGGGCAGGAAGCATGGTCTATTCTCCAAGGCTTTGTAGGTAGAGGAACTAACTTTTGCTGTTGTTTACAAAACAGACACACACAGAAGCCATTATTTTCTAAGAAGAATTTTTTGTTGCTTTAGTTGGTTTTTTTTTGTTTGTTTATTTTTAATGAGGCTGTCTAATGCTTTACAGAACATAGGCAAACTCTTTCTGATAACTGAGATGGGCTCCTGTGTATGATCAGAGCAGGAAGAAGGCCTCATGTATCAATGTGATTCCTCAACTAGGTGGGAATACTCTAAGTGCCAGCAGCTAGGTAGCCATGAAGCTAAGTTTCATAGCACGGGCACAGCCCTTACTAAGTACCAGGCACACTGCCTGCCTCACACTCACTGTGAGCGCACACTCACTGTGAGCGCACACTCACTGTCAGCCTGTGCACTGGCTATTAGCCCCACTTACCAATGAGCAAACTGAGAACCTGCAGCCACTCAGAAAACCTCAGGAGTCCTTAGGATTCTGGAAATAACTTTAGGAGGAACTGTTTTAGCCGCAGAAGAGGTATCTCTATATCTACCTCTATGTGATATATAGCTTATATGTATTATATACAAATATATTTATATATTAAACTATTTTTATAAAATATAAATATATATATAAAATAATATTTCACAGTAGGAAAGATATCAGAACACGAATCTAGTGTCCTATCCTAAATTAGTTCTGCTAGTTTGAATAAGTCATTTCCTCAATCTGAAAGATGAATGAGTTAAGACACAGGAGGTTTCACTAATTCTAAAATTTCTGATTCTATGGACAGTTCTGGTCTGAGAAAAACAATGAAGTGAACAGACTTCATTCTGGATTTGGCCTCAAGTCCAATGTGCAGTACACGTGGCCTCTGCTGCTGGGTTCAACACCTGTCTGGGCCCCCAGAAACAAGAACATGTAAGATGGTTCCTGGTGCCTTCTGTAAATGATCACATACGCACAATTCATCCAATGCTGTGTCTCAAATGGTCACAGAAACTGGCCGTGCTGTCAAGACAGTTTTACAGTAACTGGTAATAAAGTCACGGCAATAAAGCACACAAAGGAGACACGGTGCGCAGCAGACACGGTGACACACGGTCCAACTATTTATGAGATTAAGTAGAAAACTGAGTCTTCCATGGTTTTTAATTGGCATTTTTTGCTTGCCAGTGACAATGGCAATAATCATTTTAAACTTAGCATACTTACCAGTTCTGAAGGCTAAATTCTAGTTTTGTTTACACGCTAAGAAAAGAAACACAAGCCAAGTCTGCACAGGAACCTTTTATTTCTTATTCTGGAGAACGTTTAACTCTATTGAACCTTGAATGGAAATGTGAAATCATCCAAGCACAGCCGGGCAGCATCACCTCACAGATGGAGTAACGATGGCCTCCGCCACTTCCAAAGATGGGAGATGAGGGTCTCAGGTCTCCCCAACTTGCGAGTCACCTCTGCCGTGAAAGGTCAGTCAAGACGAGATCCCGTCTGTGGGTACCTCCTGAGCTCCACTCTACTGGGCTGCATTAGTAGCTGTGAGTCTGACTCTCGGGGCAGCTGCCTCTTTGTGGTGCTCCTTGGCTTGAGTTAGCTCTTCACATTTCTCTGGTAGCACAGGGACTTAGGACTTAGGGACACCAAGCGTCAGCACAGTGCCATTGAAGTAAGTAAGATGCCCGGCCCGGAGAAGCCAGTAATCCACTTGAAGCAGCAGATCCTCCAGAGCAGGGAAATGGAAACCAGTCACTCAGTCAGCAGGGACCGGCTGAGAGGTTGTAAGGTCCGATGGCTGACTGCCCTTTTCTTTAACAGCAACATGTTGGATCTCTTGTACTGGGGGACGTGACAGAGCAGAGCATCCAAAGTGTAAACGGTGATCTGACCGTTGATGTGCAGTTTCCCATAGACCTCATCGAATCTGGCTGTGAGTGCAGGGCTGTCCTTCAGTTTTTCCCTCACTTTGGCCAGCTGCAAAGGAGTAATCATTACATCACAGTGAGATCTTCCCATCCTCTTAGAAGCAGAAAGCGACATGTAGAAATGTACAGCATATACATAAGGATAAACACCAGGGCACACAGGTGTGAATGACTATGAGAGAGAGTCGTATCATTTTAACTTCTAGAGGCAACTCAAATAGCACATTTTACAATGAAACAGAAGCAGGGAGGTCAGAGGCCAACAGAATCCATAAAATACAGTAAGGGCGGTGGGTGGGGCAGGTCATACAGGGAGTATGGGTGGTGGGTGGGGCAGGTTATACAGGGCTTCATGAAGTGAACAGAATGGTGCTTGGGATCCACCCTAAAAGCCACAGGGATGGCGAGGGCGACTGTCTGATGGAGACTTCACAAGCTGCACAGAGAATAAGCAGAGGACCCATCACAGCCTAGAGAACAATGGTGACTGGGACTGGGAGAAGCAGAGGAAAGATGCAGAGGTGACTGCACATGGGGCACACTGTGGGGTGACAGTGAAGGACTCCCTCTAAGGTGCTGAAGGAAGGGGATCAAGGTCACCCTCCTAACTTGGGTCTTAGGAACATGATGATGGACACTGAGAGGGAGTGTCACCAGGAGGAGAAGGAAATCCAAAATTGGACGGGCAATCCGTAATTCTATTCTGGAGGTGAAACATCAGGGTGGACATGCCAAGGAGGCTACTGACAGGTTTAAGAGACGGACCAGAACGTTCAATAGTAGCCTTTAATCCCAGCACTCGGGAGGCAGAGGCAGGCGGATTTCTGAGTTCGAGGCCAGCCTGGTCTACAAAGTGAGTTCCAGGACAGCCAAGGCTACACAGAGAAACCCTGTCTTGAAAAAACAAAAAACAAACAAACAAAAAAAAATAGTAGCTCAGGGCCATCACTAACCCTGCAAAAATGGGTCAGCTCAAAATTAGAATGGCTGATAGTGTACTAGTCACTTTCTTCAATTTGCTATTTCCTGACACCAAAGGAAGCAAGGGTTAATTGAGAGCGAGGAGCAAGGGAAAGATATGGATACCTGAGAGAAAACTGAAAAGGTGTGGAGTCATTATTCAGAGGAGGGAAGGGATCTACAGACTAGTACAGGGAGAGAGCACTATGGAAGGAATCTGAGAATTCCAAAAGCCATGTTATCCCAGGAGGAAAGAGTCATTGTATTAACGCACGCAAGTCTTGAAACCACAAGGGAGACTGACTGCTGTGTCTGACCTCTTGCTGCACAGGTGGTCTCGGGACTGAACACCAGGTGAGCACGTGAGCTTGCACTCGGTGCCACCTGCAACGCTGGCATACTTACCACTTCCTCTGAGAATGTGTGTCTTCTTACAAATTTCGATAAATTTGTGTCAAGAGAGTTCTCTAAGATCTTTATCATGCTTTCCAACATATTTGACTGGATGTGGATCAAGATCTAAATAAAAAGCAGACAAGTCTGAGCTGGCGTTTCAATGTTGAGGTAAGCCTGAGCTGACGGGCACCCCTTTTAAATACTATTCCCTAATACATTAGCATATACATTTTTTTAAGTTTTTTTTTAAAGATTTATTTATTTATTATATGTAAGTACACTGTAGCTGTCCTCAGATACTCCAGAAGAAGGCATCAGATTTCGTTACAGATGGTTGTGAGCCACCATGTGGTTGCTGGGATTTGAACTCTGGACCTTCGGAAGAGCAGTCGGCGCTCTTAACCACTGAGCCATCTCTCCAGCCCCATATACATGTTTTTTAAAGTGCTTTGCATGTACACTCACCAGCCAAAATGTACTTTCCTATATAGTTAATGACATTGCCGTGGTGGTGGCTAGTGAGGAGGCTCACGTCAGAGGGACTTCATACACCAGCCTGAGCCAGATTCTTGAATTCCACAAAAAGAAACACACACACACACACACACACACACACACAAGAAAACAAAATAAATACCCCAACTTTAAACCCTGGCTGACGTCTCAGTGAAGCCTGCTTACACTGCACCCGTTAAAGACCCTTCAAAACTAAGCGCCAACCCAGTTTTCAAAATGACATTGCTAATGAATTCCCATCAGCCCGGCACACACAGCACATGGAAAAGCAAGGCTCATTTCCCCTCTAATTTATCAGTACTCGCTAGGACAATGTGAGACACAGAGAAAAGGTTTTAAAAATGAGAATAACTGAGAACTCATCATCCAATGTTAATCATTGTTTATAATTTGATGTTATCTTCAAAATGTATTTTCTGTAAAATTGGATCGTTCCTTTGTCAGCTACTAAATAGTGTGTAATACAAGAAATAGTTGGAAAAAACATCATATCGAATAAATGCATAGCAATTAATCATGGAAATATACCATGTTGTATTATATGATTGATGTGTATACATTAAAATAAAAACCTGGCAATTTCTTAGACTTGATGAAATTATTAAACCAAAAGAATAATGCGTTTGAGGCCCTGGTCCCTATGAGAGGCAGGGTCTCCCTCCGACCCTGTACTGGCCATTTTGTTTCCCCACTTCTTCAGTCTTGTCCGTTTGCTGGGTTATTTGCATCTTTACTGTCATCACAGAACCGATGCTTAGGAAGGGAAGACACTCATTAACTCCAAGTTCTGGAGGTGCAGGGCATGAAGCTGGCCTGAGCTCAGCTCGGGAAGGTGCTCGAACCCGTATGGAGCAGACGGCGGGGCCTGGCAAGGCTTCCTGCCTCCTGAGAGCACACCCCGGAGACCTTGGTGCCACCCTCTAAACATCTCACACACGTATATGACTCTTGGCCACGTCCAGCCTTTCATCCCCTTCTCTTACTCTGCACCACTCCCTCTGGAACCCTGCCTCTTCCCAACATGCCCTTCTACAAGGACGTAGCTTATTTACTATGTCGCAGGTAACTGACATTTACTATGTCGCAGGTAACTGACATTGGCTACACTTCTGAAGAGAAATGCGTCTGCCTCCTCCAAACACCAACCGCTCCTCACATAAGGAAGGAGCCTCATTGTAGGGTCTGCCTCTGAGAGGTCTCCTGTCTCATCCCCACCACAGTAAGGGTCAAGCCTCCAATAAACAGACTCCCAAGAGATGGAAACAAATCTCAAGCCAATCAGTTCATTAGGGGAAGGGTTGTTTTGGTCCCCAAGAATGTCATGGCATTAAAGACCTGTCCTGTCTTAGCACACACCAGTGCAGTGGGCAGGCTAGCCACTTGTCAGCACCTCTGCAAGGTAAACTGTCTTCCAAATGAGTCTGTTAGGCGTGCCAGCTTTCTGGAGAGATGAGAGGAATTCAAATGCAATCACAGAGTGCCCCGCCCCGGCGTCAGCGGCTTTCAGATGTATCTACAGTGGGAACTCGGCCTGTGGTGTCAAGTGGCATTGCTCAGAAGGCCTGTGGTTCTCTTGAGACTGACAGGGTAGTCGACATGCGTGTGTCCTGATGAGATCATAGGCTAAATTAATGCAGTATGAGGCAAGTACCAGCTGGGAAAAATGAGGAAGTGGGCCCCGTAGGTCACAGAGGCAGCAGAAACAAGGCAGATGTAAAATTTCTGTGGCGGCTGGGTGGGTTATGTAAGCTCAAATTCTAATTCACTGCAGCAACAGATTGTAATGCAACACACCGATTTTTAAAACAGACCAAACAAAAGAAAGCCCCCATCTATATTTGCTGATACTGTCTGCGCTCTCTCTGGACAGCCTTTTGTCAGGCTAACAAACTGTTTACAGATTCCAAGGAGGTGACAGCCTTGGGAAAGCTGAGGCCAGTTTGTCATTCAAAAAAGCAAGACTAGCCTCCCCAGTGAATGCCAGCTGTCTCTTTCTCATCATCCCAGAGGATGGTGAAGCAGGTTTATAATGCAACACGAGGAACTCAGACTGGACATCTGGAATTTTCCAAGTGGGATTTCTTAAAGAATAAGACCGTTTTTAATAAAGCTTCCTGAGAGTAGATAATTCCTTGACTGTATTCACACAGAGGATAGATCGAAGTTTACATCAATTCAAGTTCCTTATGTGTGGTCCTTAACCACAACATGCTGATCCTACTCACATGCTGGCTGGCTTTCCTCCCACATCAGAGGACAGACGCTGCTTTGCATGTGCATGAACTCCTATGCAAGGCTTGACTTTTGTTATGGATGGTATATGCTCGGCCCATGGAGTGGCACTATTAGGAGGTGTGGCCCTGTTGGAGTAGGTATGTCACTGTGGGTGTGGGCTTTAAGACCCTCATCCTAGCTGGATTCTGCCAGTATTCTCCTAGCAGCCTTCAGATGAAGATGTAGAACTCTCAGCTCCTCCTGCACCATGCCTGCCTGGATGCTGCCATGTTCTTGCCTTGATGATAATGGACTGAACCTCTGAACCTCTGAACCTGTAAGCCAGGTCTAGCTAAATGTTATCCTTTATAAGATTTGCCTTGGTCATGGTGTCTGTTTACAGCAGTAAAACCCTAACTAAGACAACATTTCTTCCCGCTATCAGCAGGCTTAAGGTATATTCCTACAAAAACATGGTCTGATTGTGAAAAATTAATTACTACGTTTTTGTTAACAACTGCAAGAGACAGCAATTGAACAGCAATTAAAACCCACAGAATGGGCCACCTGTGGTGGATCATGCTAGTCAGTCCTTTCCAAGACTCCCAGGAGTAGTGAGTACCAGGTTCGGATGACAGACACAGCCTTCTTAGTTTCATAGTCTCACCTTTCTGGAGAGGTGGAAGACCCTGGGCTTTACAGTCTGCTGTCTGTATTAATACCCTGACTTTGCTGTCTACTTAACTGTGGGAATCTGGCAACACAGGTCAGAAGAGGACATCGGATCCCCTAGAGCTGGAGCTGCCCTGGGAGTACTAGGAGTCAAATGTGGATCCCATGATAGAGCTACAAGTGTGTTTAATCAATGAGCCATCTCAAACTCTTCAAGTTCCAACTCTCAAGATCTGCAGTCTTCTAAAGCAATCCAGGGGCTAGGCTGAAGAATACACTTTTGGACTAGAAACAGGTTAAGCATCAGTGTGATCTGTGCCAGGTACAACCATGCAGTGGGTGCCTGGAGACAGGATAGCTGCAGAGCTGGAGATGAGCTACAGGAGCTAGAGAGAGTGAAGGAGACCTGCTGGGGTTCAGACTGAAACATGCCCTGCTGGCTGACCTCTCTAGGCACTGGGAATACACATGATGCACATAGAGACATGCAGGCCAAACACGCACACAGAAAAGAAATAAACAAGAAAAAGTTGGGAGCTTGCCTTACACAACTTCACACAGCACACATGTACTCAGCACTCATGTAAGGATCAAATTGGCCAGCTGGCTGGAGGATGCGCTCTCTGTTACGGCAAAGCAATCCTTATTTCCAGTGGCTCAAAACACCTTAGTTGACTCCCTGCTCTAAAACCAGGGGTAGTGATGGTTTGCTTCCAGTGTTCTGGGAGGAGAAACTGTCATTTTCAGCTGGAATGTTTCATGCCTTTGCTTTATGAGTACAGTCCCTAATAGACCCACACAGGTGACACAGAAACCCAGATAAGCCAGAAGGTAGATATCCCTCAGCAGGCTGACAATGTGACAGGAATTAAATAGATAATGTCTCCTCTGTGCCTGCTGACTGCACAGCAAGCATACTAGCATACCAGTCACAGGCATGCCATAGGTTAGCTGTCACAGAATGGATGCAATTAGCACAGGCTTTATCCAGCACCTGGAAAAGAACTGTGTAAGTCCAGCCATGCCTTCTTAATCTACAGCCTTCTCACATGTGTCTCACATGTTCAACGCACAGACACACACACACTCACACACACACACCCTTCATAAACTCCTGGAAGCCCTGTGGTGATGACTTCTCTCACAGGAGTGGTTCTTCCCAGAATGGAGCTTGGTAAATGACTATTGTTCTGACCAGAATGACGACACTGGGCAATCAGGTCACTGCACAGATAAAAGCAGTAGGCATTTGACCACATTTCAACTCATTTTAAACTATAAGGAAATCACTTACATTTAAGTTAATACACACTACGCTTTCTGGATTCATGATTTGTGAAAAAATGGACGCAGCTTTTTTCAACTGGTTCTGGAAAGAAAAACGACAAAAAGTCATACTCCAAAGCATACACCATCATTCTGTTCTCCTGCAGGTCACCCAGAGAAAGCAGGAGGCTCCTACACATGGGCCTCATGGTTTTAAACTAACAATGGAATTTTTTGTAATAACCAAAATTAAACAAACACTACATGAAGAGTTTTACCCAGTGACACAGCACCCTGTGTTTTAACAGTGTCTCTGAGCCTGGGTTTTAAGATGGAGGCATTAAACCAGCATTCTCCCTTCTACTGGAGCCAGCTCTGAAGAAAAGGCCGACAATGAGAAACAAAGCAAACCTCGTCATTGGTATAATGAGAACAATGAAGCTTCAAATCCCTGAAGAAGCGGCATACTGTCAGATCCTTGGAGGTGGAGCCCAGCAAGGCTGAGGAAGCAGGCAGAGGACCTACACACAGTTTCTAGGAGGTTCTCCACCAGCACAACCTCAACTCCATGACCTAAGTGCCTACCCACAGTGACTGGGACTTTGCGACTTGTAAGGAGGCACAGATGGGAAGGGGAGCAGGTTCGCATCTAAGTTGTATTTGTGGGAGGCGGCAGAGAGGTGGCTGTGTCCCCACATCCTGTTGCCACAGATCAGGAAAACCAGTGTGGGCATCACCAGCAGGACTGCAGGTTACAGTGCGGAGTTGTTACACAGAGGAAAGGCTGCCTGTCTATGCCAGGACTCCCGTGTTTCTGTCCCACTGATGTCAATTTCCTGCCAATGGTTTCTAAAAGATGTTCAGTTTTCAGTGATGAGTAATCAAAAGAGAACCAGTGAGAAAACTGTGTAAAAAAGAGTTTTGAAAGAAAAAGAGGGAAGAAGGATCCAGCAAACAAACGAGAGAGAATTAGCGGAGGGGCTTCCAGGATGAGGCTGTGCGCCTGGGACAGAGGACAAAGTGAGGAACAAGAACAAGTTCCCGTCTGTCAGCCGCAGAGATGAAATCGGGCAGACTCCACAGCAGCGGGGCAAGATGCGTAACAGAAGACCAGGGCTCAAAAATAAACAAAAAACTCAAGGAAAGCAAGGGCCATCTCAAAATGATAAGTCTGGCAAACCTGCAATAAAACAACTTAAGCCACCAAGAACTCTACTGTACTGTAGTTTGTTTGAAGAACTCAACAGAAGACACGTTGCAGACAAAGCAGGGAGAACTGGGAGAACAGCACGCCATGGTAATTAACGGCAATAAACCACAGAGCCAGAAAGGACCACAGCTGGTCCTCCAGCTGGGACCACAGAACAGCGTGGGAGCAGAGCTACTCACCTGGGAAGGAAGGAAGGAAGGAAGGAAGGAAGGAAGGAAGGAAGGAAGGAAGGAAGGAAGGAATCGCTACACAACGGCACATAAGGGCACGATTTAAAAGGTCCATCTCTTCGTCTCTATTTCCTCCTTAAAGCCAATAATCTGGGCATATTTACAAGGAAAGCAAACACCACCAAAGGTAACGTAGCCACTAAAGTTCCATGAAGGAGATGAAGAAAGAGAACATCAACCTCACCATCAGGAGCTGCTGTCACAGGAATTAGATTGAGAAAACTAAGTAACAACATGGCTGTGGAGTGACCAGCAGAGAGGACAGGGGACAGGGAAGACCTGCAACGGTGACCTGAGGCAAGCTGAGGCTGTGCTAAGCCTCGTTCAGGGCAGCATCTCCACCCAACTTGCCAAAATTCAAGATAAAAGTTAAGGTCCCCCAGTACAAGGTTTCTCAGGGTCTTAGAGTTAGTGAGGCAGAGTAGCTGGTAAGGAAATACAGGGGACACACGGAGAGCCTCCCCACCAAGCTGCCTCCGTGGCTGGCACCCAGTTATCTACAATCTGAGCAAACCACCTATGGAAAAACACTGTACTCCTTCCGGAGAAACAGCACAAGGCACTGACCTTCTTCTAGCACTCGTCTATCTGCTTCATTCATAAATTCTGACTTCATTTTAAGAGTAACTAGTAGGGTAGTCATAGCAGTACAAACCAATGAAAACCACATGCCAGAAAATATTTTAAGTTATACAAATATAAGGCATCAAATAAAATTCCACTAAGATCATGCATGTCATATGAATATAAGCATGTTAGGAAAGACTAGTGTCTTATTACAAAGCCAAGTTGAAGTTCTGCAACACAGAAGAGATACACATAAACCAAAACGATTCAGAAAGACTTCAAACGAAATGACTGAAAGGGACCAGCACACCAATGCAAATGCGATCAAAATGAACAGAAACAAAAGCAAAAGCAAAGGTGGTGACACAACCAGAGAAGGCTGAGGTCAGGGCAAAGCGGCAACTACGACCACGGAGTTCTGCACAGCACGCGACTCAGAGTCACGATGATGGGAGGCTCTATGTGAGCTCCCACTGGGATTGCTTCTGCTTCCTAAGAGCAAAGGGCTATGAAAAGACTGGGGACATGTGTCTCACACGGGACTTCGGACCCTGTGCCTCAGCCCCCAGCAGAGAAGGAAGACATGAAACAACTTCCCTGGACAGACAGCATTGCTGGTAAACCAGAAGTGGTCATGCCTAGTTGGTGCCTGGTTGGAGTATATCCTCATAAGCCTTCCCCAGCATTAAGGAAACAATCACCCTTGAGGTTCTAAGTTCCTATTCTAATTAGTCTTAAGTAAGAACTCCCCAGCTTTACTGGCTAGGTAATAACCTAGCTTGGTTACAATATTGTATCATAAGCCTTCCATTTTATAATGTGCTAATCTCTGAGTTTCACTGTCTCTCTGGGCCTTGGTTGCTTCGTCTGTCAGTGAGGGGATGATGGGCTAAAGGAATGCTAAGGCTTCAACTAACAGCAGGCGGAGCTATCTAACTAACAAGGCCTGACCCGGGAGTCCTTACTCATCTGCACTTTGGAGAGAACTAACTTAAAATGCTCTCTAGGAACACTGCACAGGAGGCCTGTGACGTCTTCACTGCAGCAAAGATACTCCCTTTGGGACTGCAGCTTCCTTCTTTGACGCTTCAGAAGATGCTGGCCCACCATTCTAAAAAGAATGCATGCTGGGTTCAGTTTCAAGTGAAAGCGTTATTTATATACATAGGAATAGCTGTGAAGTGCTGTGGTGAAGAAGCCATTGCTTTCATGATGGGACTTCCTTACAATACAGTTACGAGGGAAAAAAAAATAAATGAAAAACAAGAACGAAAGAAAGCAATAATGTCCTGCCCACGGCCAGTCCTCTTATGTCGCTTCTGCCCCAAGGTCTTACCTGATTCAGAGCTAACGCCACTGCAAAACAGTATGCTCTCCTGGAGATAATGTCTCCCTTAATCAGGGCTTCTTCTTTTAAGGTAGTACAGATTTTTAGCGATTCCGGGGTATTCTGTAAGAAGATGAGACCCCTCAGTCAGTACCATGAACCTTCAGACGCACTGATGACTGAAAGCATTCAGAATCTCAGCTCTCCTATAATAATTTCCCAGAGCCTACCTGATGGCACTTGAAAAATTACACTCAGAAGACATGATATTGTGAACTAAGGAAAGAACACAGGCTTCAACCCTACACAAAGAACTTAGGCAACTAAGGGATAGATACTCAGAGTGGGAGAAATTGTCTTCCCCAGGGAAGAGCACACCAACTGGTTATCTGATTCCAAAAGGTCAGCCCTGGAAACATGCATACAAGTAACACTACACAGACTGAGCAGGTTGTATTAAGGAATACACATATACATACATAATATATGCATGTGACAATTGGTGAAAAAAAGCTATGAATTTGAAAGGGGTATAGCAGACAGCTTAGTGGGAGGAAAAGGAAGAAGAAATGATATATTATTATTTTTTAAAAGATGCAGTTTTTCTATGTATATGAGTACACAGCCGTCTTCAGATACCAGAAGAGGGCATTAGATCCCATGACGGATGGTTGTGAGTCATCATGTGATTGCTGGGCATTGAACTCAGGACCTCTGGAAGAGCAGTCAGTGCTATGAACCTCTGAGCCATCTCTCTATTATAATTTCAAAAAGAAAAGAAAAAAAAATAAGCTATACAGAGACTGTTTGCAAATAGACTAGGCTATCTGTATGACGGCCACTCAACTCTAATTTTTAGTCTTCAGCTTCCTGCAGAGCAGTTTCCGCTCATAAGCATCTAAGTTTCCTTGTTTAGCAGTGGGCTAGTTTCTAGGCATAAGCCCCACAACACAGTTAGCCGACCATTAATTAACTAGCACTATAATGCTGTGTAACATAGAGGACTTTCCTTAGAGGGATTTCCAACCTGAAAATCTCCAGATAAGCCAAATATTTGACAATCTTAATACTAATCTAATATAGATTATAAACAAATCCCATAAAAATAGAAGCCAAAAATTAATTAATTAATTAATTAATTAATTCGAGGGGGTTGAAGAGATGGCTCAGCAGTTAGGAACATTTGCTGCTCTTGTAGAGGATCTAGGTTTAGTTCCACACATAGTGGCTCACAATTATCTATAACTCCAGTTCCAGGGAATCTGATGCCCTCTTCTGACCTCTGCCAGCACCAGGCACACAGATGGCGCACATAAGTACATGCAGGTAAAACACCCACACATAAAATAGATACATCTAAAAAAAGAAAATCTTATTTTTAAATTGGAGAAAGTGATGTACCAACCACTCTCCAAGTGATGCACTCACTGTCTTTGAGTGATGCAAACCTAGCCCCGCCCTCTCAGTAAGGCGCCAATCAGCAGGACCCTATGTAAACCTAGCCCCACGGCTCAAGGATGCATCAGCCAGTGATGCCCCAATCAGCAGGTTGGTGATGTAAACCTACCCCAGGGCCCTGGCCACCACAGTGGTGGTTTTACAATGGCAGCTCCAGCCCCACCTCTGTGAGTCTGTGAGACTCAAGCCTCAATCCTCCAAACAAAATCTGAATTGTATATGGGGTAGTTGCCAGGGGTGACTGGAAATCTCAGCAGCTCTGTTTCCCAATTTGTCTCCACTCAATGAAGTAAGTTCCTCTTGGATACAACACAGGAAGAACATCCTCTGGCCCTTCTTAAGAAGCAGAACTAAATTCTCTGTACTTCATACACCCAAGGAAGCACGCCTTGGGCAGGATCCTACCTGGGAATCACCATTTGGAATGACCCATGGTCTAGTGCTGTTTGACTGGGAAGGATTACCTCATCCTGAGGTCAGTAAACTTTTGCCTTCAGACCTACAGCTAAGTATGGTTTAAAGGTTTACAAAAGCTTATAAAAACAAATGAAGACTTCCTGATAGCAGGGCTTAGGAGATGGCTAAGTGGTTAAGAGCACTGACTTGTAGAGGACAGGGGTTAATTCCCAGCACTCACAAGATGGTTCATAACTACCTGCAAGTTTAGTTTCGGGAGGTCAGATACCCTCTTCTGACTTCCACAGGCACCAGGCATGCATGTGGTGCACAGATATGCATTCATGTGAAACACCCATACATAGAAAGCAATGCTAATAACAGAAAGAATACACAACAGCAATCACATGTAGAGTTCACCCCAGAAGGATGGGATGATTTCCAGAGGGGACCAGGAAGATAGATCTAGTATAGTCTAACCTACCAGGAATTTGAGAGCTCAGCAGGGACTTGTCTCTTGTTTTCAAGATCTACATGCTTGCCAAAGAAGTGCAAAAGATGATTGCTTTTCCCATGATAAAAATATCTGAAAAGGCTCACTTGAATTTTCTAAAAATGGATATTTAAAATTAAAATATTTGTGCCAGATGGAAAGTAGATTTTAAAGGAACCAGAGAAAGAAAGAAGGGGGTAGGGGGGATAAATTCACTCTCAGATACTCCTCAATGCCCAGTCTTACCAGTTTGTAGCAGATTGCAAAAGCGAGGACGTAAGTGTCTTTGCTGAACCTCACATCCTGGTTTTTCATTTCGATCAACACTTGCAGTGCACCTGCATGAAGTAAAGAGCGGCCAGAAGTTAAAGGCATCCACTGGCAGTGGCCAAACTTCTAATCAGTTCAGCACCACCTACCAAAGAGCAGATTTTAGCATGATGAAAGCCCTTCCTCAAAGTCAAATAGCACGGATCCAAATGTTAAATTAAATCATCAGATCAGGTAGGAAGAACGCATAGAAACTTGCTAAGGTTTCAGATAATCTGGGGTGGTTCTCGTCAGCCACCACACACAGAGAGATGTTTTCAAACTTCAGGAGTGAGGTCACCCTGGGGCTCCTCAATAGGAATCTAGGTCACTTCTATGGCGCTTCCCACCCGAGCTGCTACTCCGGTGGAGTTTTTCCATAACCTCAGACTGTATGCAATACTTACTTTCATATTTGCCTTTGGTAAATAACATATCCATCAAAATATTGAATGACGTTGAATCTAGGAAGAAGCCTTGTAGATGCTAGAAGAGAAACAATACAGTGTGGTCAACAGTTAAAACTATTAAGGGATGCCACATGCTGTGTCTGTTTGATAGCAGGTCTCAGTAGGTAGCACTGGCTGTCCTGTAACTCATCATGTAGATCACTAGATGGCCTCAAACTCATAGAGAGCCACCTACGTCTGCATCCCTCGTGCTGGAGTAAAGGCATGAGCTTCTTACTATGCAGGGCCTGTATCTTATTTCTACACGTTCTATTTTGTAGCTTCCAGAATTCTCTAGTAGTCCGGTATACCGAAGAGTTTTTAAAGCTTAACTGCTGAGCACTGTTACAGCTTTGGGAATGGATGCCCTGGACAAGAAGCATAAAAACTCTGTTTCGTGAGTAATGAAGAATCAGGAAGGGAGCTCTGCACCTGCACCGACTAGCACACTGTCACATTAGAGCAGGTTGTAGACTGAAGACAAGAAAGTCTCACGGAACTGTAGTGGGCACAAGCAGGCAATACACTGAGTCACTTTTGAAATAGTCTGCTGCCAGGCAGTGGTGGAGCACGCCTTCAATCCCAGCACTTGGGAGGCAGAGGCAGGCAGATTTCTGAGTTCGAGGCCAGCCTGGTCTATGGAGTGAGCTCCAGGATAGCCAGGGCTGCACAGAGAAACCCTATCTCAGAAAAAAAAAAAAAAAGTCTACTAAAACGGTGGTTCACACATTGTTTTTAATTTTTATTTATCTTAATAACAAAACCACCTCTGTACTTATTATATTTGGTTTTAAAATACACACATATCAGAATAGCTAACTCAGGTAACATTTATTACTTAAGAATTCCTTAAGAAACTTAAGATTTACTCTCATCATGATTTTTTTGTTTTGTTTTGTTTTGTTTGTTTTTTTGTTTTTCGAGACAGGGTTTCTCTGTATATCCCTGGCTGTCCTGGAACTCACTTTGTAGACCAGGCTGGCCTCGAACTCAGAAATCCGCCTGCCTCTGCCTCCCGAGTGCTGGGATTAAAGGCGTGAGCCACCACGCCCGGCTTTCATCATGATTTTTAAAGAATAAATTATGTTGCCATTACCGCTGTTTTATAATAGTTCAATCCTCTTACATCACAGCGTTTTACATGACATTCAAATGTCGTTTCCAGTATTCTTTTTTGAGGGCCTACTGTGGAAAGCCTTCTGGGGTGCCGCTTGGCAGGAGTCTGACATTGGCCAAGGACAAGCAAATGGGCTTCAGGCAGGAATCTGGCATTAGGTCATGATAAGGAAGTAAGTTTCGGCAAGGATCTAACGTTAGGCTATAATAGGGAAGTAAGGTAAGGCAGAAATTTTAGTCTTAGGGTGGAGCAGAAGAACTCTGTATATCCCTGGCAAGGATATACAGGCTTCAGGCAAGATTCTGGGCTTGGACGAGGAAGTGGACTTACGTATTTAGGTCGTTATGACAAGCCCTTTTAAACAACTGTCATGGGAGTAATCTAGGACTTCGCTTGCTGCTTTGTTAGTTCCTTACTACTCTCCCAAAATACTTGCATGTAATTAAAATGGTTAAAAAGTAGATTGGAAAATTAAATTTGCCTTCAGTCTCAGAACTGACTGGGGTCACGCTACAATGTGGTCTGTCTTTTTTCTTTTTAATCCTCACTCCCATGCTGGAGAACCTGTTGACTGACTGAGGGGGTTTGGTCAGCCTACCATATAGGTTCTCCGTGCTGAGACTAAGGAACCATAAACAAAGTCCAAAGTCTGCTCTAAATGCTGGCTGGGTTGTAGTTTAGGAGAGCTTAGGTACAAGTCAGGGAGACAGTGAACACAGAGCCAGGGGACTGAGAAAAATAAAGCCAGAGTCTCTGTCTCCAATGGTGCACAATGACCAGAACACCAACGGGAGCCAGAGAAAGGGGGATGGAGAAAGCACTGTCACAGAAGCAGGGTTAGGGAAGGTCTCACTCTTCAGTTCACTCCTCTCTACAGCAGGCCTTCTTACACATGAGGTTTCTGTATCTGAGGCTTAAAAATTATGTGCAGTTTGATTTTATTGTCACAATCATATCTTTGACTTATAACAATGACAATTTTAATTTTTAGTTGTGACATTAAAATATTTATTTAAAATATTAAAAGAGTACCAATTAAATGAAAAGTGAGATTTTAATAATTTTAACCCTAAAGACATAGTTTACTTTACAGATTTTAATACACACATACTAGCATGTAATCATGTGTACATGTGGGTATGGGTGCACACGTATGCCAGTATATGTAAAAGCCAGAGAACAACCTTGGACATCACTGTTTAGGTATTTAATTCACACATACTAGCATGTAATCATGTGTACGTGTGGGTATGGGTGCACACGTATGCCAGTATATGTAAAAGCCAGAGAACAACCTTGGACATCACTGTTTAGTTATTTAATTCACACATACTAGCATGTAATCATGTGTACGTGTGGGTATGGGTGCACGTGTATGCCACTGCATGAGAAGGCCACCTTGGATATCATTATCAGGTGCCATGACTGCTTTTGACTCTCACTGGCTTGGAAGACACAAGTAGGCTGGACTGGTTGGCCAACGAACCCCAAGAATCCAGGTCTCCTCTTCCCTGGTGTTATGACTTTAAGTACATACCACCATGCTGAACTTTTCTAAAATGTGGGTTTGGGCAGCAAACCCAGGTTCTGTTCAAGCACTTTTCCCCCTGAGTATTCCCCAGCCCTTTCTTTCTTTTTTTAAGTAGAGAACAGCAAGAGCAAATACTGATACTTGCCTTAAACTACCTTTTCTCTACTTGCTAATACATTATGCCCATCTTCCTAATGGATGGTGTTCTTAAAGAAGGGCAACTCTAGTGCTAAGTGTAGTGGTACACTATCTGAGTCATCCCATTCAGGAGGCTGAGGCAGGAGGATTACAAATTAGAGAGCAGCCTGGGTTACCTGGGTCAGATAAAAAGCCTAGGGTGCATTCCAACAGTACAGAATATGGTCAAGTTCAAAAGAGGAGAGAGTAACGCCAAAGTTCACTCCGGAGTTCCTAAACATGCTAATCTGTACACAGCAGGCACTAGCCCAAGTTAGCAGTGTCTCCGGCCATGAATGAATTTATAATGGTTCTAATTCAGTCTCACCCTCTGTAAGGTAGAAATAATAATCATATCTGATGACCAAAGAATAATAATAACTGTTATTGTTATTATTATTATTATTGACGGAAACTACAAATGTTAATAAAATGTATCTATTTCTATTGTGTGCATATGTGCCACTGCAGGTACCATGGTGCACGTATGGATGTCAGAGGACAACTGTGTGGACTAGATTCTCCCCTCCACATTTAATGGGATCCACAGATTGAATCCTGGTCCTCAGGCTTACTTGGAAAGTACTCTTATCCACTGAGTTATCCTTATGGTGTGCGAAATTACATTTTGATTTAGAGAAAGAAAAACAGAATATATAAAAGCATTTTAAAACTTGACCACTTATAAATACAGCCTTTAGTCAAAAATTAAAAAAAACAAAACAAAACATAAAACAAGAGAGCATGCAGATGCAGGATAAGAAATCAATGGCTAGTTGTAACTCCCGAGACAGGACACATGTCCTAGGACAACACACACATCAGCTTCTGTACCGGGCTGTACCTCCAAGACACCGTAAATCTCCCTGTGAGCTAACCCTAAGGCAGCACTTGAAAAACAGAGAGCTTATTTATTCAGCCTGAAAGTCTTACCTAGGAAAAAATATGTAACAAAAGGATGTGTTTTCTAACAACCGAGGAGACCAGATCACCTCAGCAGGGGAGGGGACTGAGAAACAGTAAATAACCTTGTCTCTGACGAGCTCCACTGCACAGTCCTCCAGGTCCAGCTCGTAGCACAGCCTCATGAAAACTGGTCCGAACTTGTACTCCCCCAAAGTGAAATTCCTGTTTTCTGCATGGTACCTGGTAATCAAGATTAGTCTATGAGCAAAAAGATGGGGTATGGCAAAAACAGTCACGGGGATGAGAAGATCTCAACTAGCAAGAGAAGCACCAAGTCTGGGTCCTCAGCACCATGTAAGCCAGGCTCATGCATCTGCATCTGGGATGCAGTCAGTGCTTACAGCACTTACAGGACGGCCAGCGGAGCCAATCACTGAGCTCCGGGTTCAGTGACACCTAGTCGCAAAAGACAAGCATTAGGGCGACTGAGGAAGATAGTTGACTGTGATCTCTAGCCATGTGTACGCACCCTCATATGCCCATGTATACATACATGAACACACACACACACGATATATATCACACAAAGCACACCCACACACAAGGACAGACACAGACCATAGTGTGCACTCTGCTAGATGTTGGGAGCCTAATCAAGAATCAGGAACTCCCAGTCTGGGAGAAATAGGATTTGAATAAAATCAGGAATTGCAGAGTTTAATATATTGGGCATTGAAACAAAATTTTGTTAGAGGCCAACTCTAACTCGCTCTGCGAAAGAAAGAAATAAAATATAGGCTGTGATTATCCCCTAGATTAAGTAACTACCTGCTGGGCCAGGAGCACAGGCAACAGGGGCTACCACAAAGGAGGAGAGCCGGGAGGTGTTCTGCTCTCTCAGAGGTGACTTTGTGCTCACCTAGGATGTCACACAACCAACAGGCACCTGTAACTTATGTCACCTCTGCTTTTTTAAGTTCAGGGGAAATGTCTACATAAGCTATGGCTGTTAGGTAAAAAAATTAGGTGCACTTCTGAAAATGTAAGTCCTGGGAAAAGGCTAATATTAATGGCGTAAGTTCTACAGGTGGCCAGTCAGCCACTGGAAACTGACCAGAACAACCTACTTCCAGTAAGCAGACATCGCTGCTGTAGGCACCTAAGAGGACAATCTGGTGGTCAAGGGAGCACCTCCTGATTACAGGTGGGTCAGATTTTCAGATGTAAATGACTTTAACATACTAGCAGGAAAAGTTGACTTTACTAGAAGACATTCCTCCTGCTGAAACAACAGCGGGAAAACTGGGGTGGCATTAGGGCTGGGGTGTAAGCATACACACAGCCAAATACAGTGGTGGTAGATACCGGCCCTGCTTCCTTATCCTACTCGAGAACTGAGTTATTGAAGACAGGAGAGGACAGTGACTAAGGACTTTTGGCTCCTTCCATGTGATGGTTCAAGCCTTCTGTGTATGGACTCTGTGACTGTAAGAAAGTCAACCATTTGGAGCTTCCCATCCTCATCTGTAGAGATAGGTAGTTTTGTGAGAACTAGATAAGGTTTGCTCAACACATGACAACTGTTTCATGTTAGCTATTATATAACGTGAGGCATCTTCAAAATCTATAAATATTTCAGTAAATGAGGAACTTGTGCCACATTAAAAACAGAAAGCAAAAGTTTCCCAGGTTTGATGTCCACGTTCAAAATGAAGTCAACACCAGTAAATGGGAAGATCTAAAATCTCCTCGTAAACTGAACAGCACTGATGCAAGTTATGAGGAGATGAAGTTATTACCCCACTGTGGCTCAATAAAGATGAGCTTCTGTCTTAGCTCAGGCCCTCCCTTCCTAGCAGCCAGCTGCGGGCCTCAGGAAGACAGTCAACAGGTTGGTTAGACCTTCCAACCTGCCCAGCTGCTCGAAAGAGTGGCAAAGAAAAGCAAGTAGTTTGTGTTGTTGTGTCGTGAGATCAGTGAAGGACTGCAGTCACACTTTGATGTGTCAGTGAATGTAAAAGCAGAAAGAATACTCAGAGTTTTTATTCTGTTCAACCCGTTGTGCTATTCTTACATGTATTCTTTAGGGTAGTAAGGAAAATACGGGAAAAATAACAGAGGATCTCAAATGATAAAGCAAAATTAGTGTTGCTGGCATGATCTGCAGGCTTATTGGCAGTCTGCACTATAGTTTGAATTTGGTTTGTTGTCCAATGTGGAGTCTAATGGGATGTCCTCAGACCAACTAAGAATATTGCTCTCAAAAAGGGTTAGGTATTTTTCATGTGCCCCCCTCGAGTCCTAGAGGAGTTACCACAAAAGCCCGAGTCTGCCCCACTCAGCTTTATGGCCTCCTATCTTGAGAAGTGATTTCTTTTCACCAGCACTGACCAGCACAGTGTGAGACGGTCAAGAACCTTCAGGAGAGCTAAGCTGATGCCAGTGTCGTGCCCGAGACTGTCCAAAACTGTGAATCAAACATCATCTCCTTTCTCTATATGCAGGTTGCCTCAGGTGTTTTGTTACAGTAATAAAAAACTAATATACTCTTTGACCCAAAACAAAAATGAGAGTGCTTACATTTTCTAGACTTATTCACCATATTAGTTATGCTGAAGAAAAACTAGAATTTAGATGACTAGCAACAGTTAATTAAAATATCTACTATGTGGTGGAATACTCTAGTGCCACTAAATTATGATTCCTTAACATATAAATACTAAGACTAACGTAAGTTGTATTAATTTAGAGAATACTGTCTTTTCTACAACTATAACCAGGACTAAAAGGAGCTCAGCATGGTGACGCATGCTTGTATCGCAGCACTCAGGAAACCAAGGGAAGAGAACTGTGCGTTCAAGACCAGCCTGGGCCACAGAGCAAAACCCTGTTTCGAAAACTAACCAAATAAAAAAACCACTTGAACTATCACTAAAATCATAAAGTATTTGCATAAAAACCTGTGAAAACCTGTAACTATGCAGATGAGCTTTGAAGAGACTTCCCATCATTCCCAGTCCTCCTCACATGTGCCTGCTGCCCCAACCCCTCCAGCAGTGCGTCCCTTTCCCTACATCCAACTGTGGTGTGGCCAGACAAATGACCTTAACTAGGAGACGCTGAGCTGTTTGTGGTGCTGCCCCAGGGCTCAGCAGCTTCGGGCTTTGTGTGGCCTTGTGCTGCTTACGCAGTGCTAACAAGTGAGGTACTAGAGGGAGAAAGGGCGAGACCACATGGAGAAGCACAGAAGCAATAGAAATCTAAGGGACATCTCCTTGGACTGTCTAGTGTTCCCCTTCTGACAAAGGAATCTCTACTAATACCGAAAAAAAGATGTCGTAGGCAGAAGTCAGGAGGAAGGAGGGCGAGGAGGCCACTGGTCCCAGGGAGAGAGGAAGCAACAGGCTGTATTCTAGCCAAGTAAAGAGGCTTCAAAAATACCTGTCTGTGTGACCGGTAGCTGGCAGAGAAGCACTGGTGTATGCTGAGGAGCTAGGGGGTGGGTAACTGGAGGACTGACCAGTGTGTAGGTAGTTTATGAGGTGCTGTCTTATACTTGGCCCGAGTAAAGGTCAATGTCCACAGTTGACAGCAGGTGTTACAGTGGGATCTCTGGAAGTCCCCTGTGTAGAGACGACTGTTCGAAAGGGCAGGGTGAGAGAAGCCCCAGGGCTCTCAGGAAGCGCCTCACCTATAAATGACAGCTTTTGCCAGCTGCACATCTTCCAGGGACTGGCACAGGTGCAGCAGCGTTTTCAACTCTTCCTTCAAGATGAGTTTGTTCTGGGTCAACTTCTCTTCCAAGTTTCTGAAATAGACTTCTGGAAGAAAGCACAGGGAGGTGGCAATCAGGATGGGAGGGATGGTGAGGAGGCTGAGCGCAGGGAGAGGAAGCTGGCCACAGCTCGCTGCAAAGAGGTACCAAGGGCGTTTTGTGTCATGGCTTCCCGCTAGAGAAGTGTGTGCTGATGACAATCTGTAAGGCACACTGTGTCATGGGAAATTCTGGGCCACATTCCACACCAGTCTCTGGAAAACACAAACTGAGGGGGTATCAGTGCCTCTGGTGCTATTTGGGTGATACTCAGGAACACTCAAGTTTGAACAAGTACTATTCCAGTCCTAAGAAATCAAACTACAGATGACTCATGAGAAGATAAAGTGTGGCCAGGCCCTCGAACTATCAGTGAGCAGGATATGAAGAAGGGAAGGAGGGAAATGTAAATTCACGATGGATTCAGCCCACCACACGGTCATCAGCCCATGTGACTAGGACTATTTTGTGTTCTTGCATTGATTCGGCTTTTCCTCTGCAATCCTCTGCCTGTCTTTACGATGCTGCAAGAAAGTAACCATACCACTATATGACGAGCAGAGAAAACCTTTAAAAAAGAGAAAGAAAACAAAAACAAAGACAAAATCCACCACAAAGAGCAGCAACAGCAGCAGCAACAGTTCTCTAAGCACTAGCACTCTTAGCAACAGGATCATTTTCAGGTCACCGCTGTCTATGATGTCTCTGCACTGATGGGCCTCTCTAGAGTGGTGGTTCTTTGGGGACACACAGCTTCTGGGTACTACTTTCCTCAGTACTGTTGTGAGGCACAATGCAGGAGCCTAAGGCAGGGCTGCTGTCGGTTCAGGCGTTGCCTAGGACTTGTTATAGCCCAGAGCTGTGAAAGGATGCTGCTGCTGATGTACACTTGCAACACGAGAACAAGAGCTACGTCGCTCGGTTCTCGGTGTCTGAGAAAACTCCTACATGATTAGTGACCAAGGCATGGGGTCTTTCGATCTTTCTTCTCAGAACCAGGCGATGGTTTTGCAGATGCAAGGACCTGGGCAGACCTGGGTCCTGCTACTTACGCGCTCTGGGAACATGCTTGTCTGTTCCTCAAGCACAAAGTCAGGACTACGATGACTACGCCTCACGGGATTACATGAGAGTATGGACAGACAGCATCTGGCACGGGGCCTGCCGTACAGTCACTGCCAGGAAGTAATGGCACCAACAACCGCATTTCCATCCTGTCCCTGTATGAACTAAGCAATTCAATTTCTCACCTAGAAGATTTTAAAGGAATGATTTTGCAGCCTGTACCTCTTAATCGTTAATCCAGTGAATTTAAAACATTTTTAAAAATATAAATTAGGACTTCAGTCATTTGACTTTCAAGCATTTGCCACATGATCACAGCCAAGAGCGGTGTGTCTCTCTCGCACAAAGCTACCTCTCCTCCCTAAGAGTTTAAAGTCTACCCAGGAAGTCAGGTTACTTTGTAGAAATAGCACATAACAAAACCAAAGAGTAAGGAGAGTTGCATTTTGACATCTGTTGTGACTGTGAGCAGGACAGATAACATTCCCTGAAGTGAAGGAATATCAGGGAATGTGGTGTTGGAAAAGTCTGTACAAAGTGTGGTATGTGACAGAGTGACACTGTAGGCTCCTAAAATGACAGCATGGTGGCAGGATTGTCTAGGTACCCATCTGACAGTGCAGTAGATGGGGCTGACTTTTAGACTGCATCTCAGAACAGGTCCACAGCTATCACAGATTCCCGGAAGACCACAGCAATTCGATGTAACAGATGACAGCAGGGAGTCCTTCCTATGCAAACCTCAGAGAGCCCAAAATACCCAAGATCAAAAGGCAAGCCTGTGGCCTAGAGATGGCTGAGCAGTTGAGAGCACTTGTTACTGTTGCAGAGGACTCATGGACAGGGTCTACATGGCAGCTAGGCACTCTCTGGAACTCCAGAAGACTCAGTGCACTCTTCTGGCCTCAGCACTGCAAACACATAGTACATACATGCAAGCAAAACGCCCACAGACTGCCTCCATGACTGCTAGGGCTTGACCCTGAAAAGCAGTGAGAAGGACCAGGACGGGAGGGATGGAGGCATGACGTGTCAGTCAGCTGCTCAGTGAGATCCGGTGGTGGTGAGAGGATGGGTGTGTATCAGTGGGTCACAAGGTAAGCTGCATAGCCAGGAATGTGAGAGAAAGGTTTGGAAGGGGGGACGGGGAGATGATGGTAAGAGTGGGCAGGGTGTAATGCACGTATGTGACACTGTCTTAGGTCAACAGTGACTTAAAACGAATCAACAAAAGCCAGAGGAAGTCTTAGATATGCTTATCAGGGAGTTTGAAGTCTTCAACCTGCAGGTCAGAGGGAATGAACGCAGCAAGACTGCTAAGATATGACAGGGACTAAAGCCGAAGAACTGGTGTCCTCATGTTTTTAGTGCTTTTTACATGTTTTAAATATTTTAATTTTATGCAAGCACGCATGTCTGCACAAAGGTTTGTGCACATTTCTACTTGCAAAGACCAGAAGAGGGCGACAGAGGAGTTGAAGCCAGACAATTCTAGGCAGTTCTAAGTCACCCAATGTCACCCAATGCCAGGCTCAGGCTCTCTGGGATAGCAGGAAGCACTTTTAACTCCTAAAGTATCTCACAAAAGTAGTGGGGAAAAAACAGTATAATGACCCTCATCTGGCAATCAGTCTTAACAGATGCCAAGTTTACAAATTTTGATTCTTCTATGTAAACACAGTGGGCTTTTCAAAGTAAATCCCAGATTCTAAAGTGTGAAAAATCCAAATGTACTTTCACACCATGGTCTTACTGACCTACAAGTATATCACAGGTCTATGGTATACTTAATCAACATTTGAAAGCCTAGATTCTTGAACTATATAGTCTATTCAAACCTGCTGCCTTTCCAAGACTATCTCTTGGAAAGAGCGATCTCCCAACTGATGCTGCTGATGGCCCTCAAGTCATATTCTGTGTGTCATAGACCCAACTGGCCACAGGGCTAATTTCACCATTTTAATGGGGTTCCTAGGGCCAGGGCTAAAAGAGCCATGGACTTTAAGTACCAGAGTTTGAGAGGAAGGGTAGATGAGGAAACTAAGCAAATGGTCATTTTTTTTTTCTATGAGATAGGTCTTGAAAGAATGAATAGAGACAAAGAAGAAATATGAATGACAGACGATTAAAGAATTAAAACAGATATTACCTTTGGTGCCGGGAAGGTTATATGCAATAGCTATCTTCTTATGTTGAAATTCCTTTAATTTCACAACGTTATCTGTGAGTAGGTATCTTTTAGCTAAAAATTAGAAAAAGAAAATAAGGTCATTTTGATTGCTTTCCCTCCCACCCCTAGCAAATAAGAGCATGGTTGCCTCTAAAGGATCCATCCAGATAGGTACAAATATTATATATCCCTGGTGGAGATGCAAACATCCCCAGTCAAGTACTGAATGCAAGTCTTGGCAAGTCTTACTTCTGAAAGAGGTAGGGATCGATGGAGTATGAAGACTGGTTGACAAGATGAGCTATGAAGAACAAATGGGCATTTGCTATCTAGTCAGGGGCTAGCAATGCAGACACACACACACACACTTTTGCTTGGTTTATTTTCGGAGAAACATGAAATATTGGGAAAAGCTACATCATGACTTGCAGTTTTGAAACTTCTGCACTGAAGATAGCCTTTCAGATTTGGACTTAGTAACCCTAGATCAGAAATCACTGACCACAACTTAGCAAGTCTGGAATGTATCCTTCTGCATTGTTGGCTGTGCATGAGATAAAAACGGATGAACCGTGCACTGAGATCTGACACGGTAAGGTAGTTAACAAAGGTAGCTGTTTATGAAAAGGCAGTCCTGTGAAGCTGTCAGGCCGGGGTTCAAATACTGCACCTGCCAGCTCCCTGTGACCTTGGGCAAGTGACAACCTTGTCTACTTCCTATTCTGTAAATGAAGAGGGGTACTACTGTCACTGGATGCTGTGAGTGTGTGTGTGTGTGTGTGTGTGCGCGCGCCCACACACACACACACATATATATGTATATATCACACTAGAACGTTAAATAATTTTATTATCAATAGCAGTCACGCGTTTAATATTTTCAGAAAGGCGGTAAGGAATAATTTGGGGGATGAGGACGCCTGCCTCGAGTCTTTTGGGATGTAAGCAGCACAGCTTCGGTTCCTATCTCTTAAACTCCGTACCAAAACCTTGCAGAAAAGGAAACCCTACGAGTGAGGAACGTTCTCGAAGAGCAACTTGGACCTTGCGAGTGCAGACCCTAGCTGCCCTTTGCTTTCCAGGCACCGAGCGGAGGGGTTCACAGCCCCGAAGCAAACCGGGCTGCTCTCGCGTGCAGCTAAAGGGAAAGGGCGCACGAGCCTCCTCCAAAGAGAGAGGCCGCGGTGGGCTCACGCTCCCTCCTCTTCCACCCTCCCTCGTTCCAGGCGTGCGGCCGCCCGTACCTCCGAGAGGGCAGCGGCAGCAGGCGGAGCCTGAGCCCGTCACCCCGGGATGCAGCGAAGGACGCGGCGCCCGCAGGCGTTCCAGGGGCCGAAACACCGTAGCCATGTTGTTCCGGGCCGGGCCGCACCATCTGAGGGACCCGGGCAGGGGGGACCGCCCGAGGTGGTCGGACCACTTCCGGCGGAGGCAGGCTCTGTGCCCGGCCCCCCACGTCCGCCTTCCACTTGGTCCGCTCCAAGATGGCGGCCCCCATGGCGCGGTGTGGGATGCTCCTGGCTCGGCGCTCAGCCGCGTCTCGCTTTTGCCTCGCAGGTTGGTGGCTGCTGCCTTGGAGCTGCAGCTCCATTAGGCCTCCCAGCACGCTGTTTATTAAAGGAAGGGGGCGATGGGCTTCCAGGAAGAGCCTAAGTGCTTCTGGGATCCGGTTGCTAGAGAAGCCGTTTAGGGTATTGGTAACCCAGAAAGGAAAACTAATTCCTCAGAATTCTTTAAGGCTAGTACCCTCCATCCCAAACTTTTGAAAAGTAGGGGAAGTCTGTGGCATGAGGTTCTGCGTATGTCTTGCAAGTTTAATATATTAAATTAGTAGACTTTTTGGTGATCATGAAAATATGACCCAAATATGTTCACTCCGTGGGCTAGAACAGTTTTCTTCCCCTGAGATTTCTTTGGAGGGTCATCAGACAAAAGTTTCCCTCACTGCCTCGTATTTGATGACCCGAAGCCTTGGTCTTCATCTCCTGAAAGAATTTTTCAATACTAGTCTCACTTTACCTGGTGACCTTGGCCACAACTTCTGCCTGACATTTCTTTCTTGTTACAGTTTTCCACCAGTAGGTAAACAAGCAGAGTGATTTGATGTCTTGAGTTGAATCACTCAAAGCCTTTTTAGGGTACCTAATGGTGAAAAAAACGTTTTAAAATATTTGCAAAACCCGAGTTTGTAATGGTTACAACCTTGTAATCCTTGAAGATGTGCCGGATTACAGGAGTAAACGAACGAAACCACACTTGGATGTTTGCAGTCCTGCTTGTTTTCAATCAGACTCCCTTAACACCAATCACAAAAAGAGAAGCAATACTCACTTGCTCTCACTCCTTTAAGTGTACAGCCATTTAAAAACTCCACAGTTGGCCTCAAGAGTTTTCTAAAGATTAAAGTGTTTGAACTACCTGGCAAGAACGCTTCAATATCACACATTTGACAAATTGATACGAACAATATTTGGCACTAAGAGTGCTTTGTAGAGCTACTTAGCATATTTAATTGTGATTGGTAGTAAATTCTTTGAAGTCTCATAAGACCCACTCTAGTAGATACAGGAGAGTAAGTTGGTTGTTTACAATGGCTGAGGCAACTATTGTAACAAAGGAATGGAAATTACACAGCAACTTGAGAGAACCTTTACTTTGGCAATTTGGTGTCAGTTTAAACTGCAACTTAGTAGTTGCTAGTACTTGTAGCTATTTAAATTTAAGTTGAAGATAAATAAGATTAAAAACTAAGTTTCTTAGTGGCACTTGGTGTTTTATGTGGTCAGTACATCTATGTAGCTGGTGGCTTTTGTCTTGGACAACTTAAAATGTAACATTTTTATTTCTACAGACATTTTTTTTGGACACTGCATTAGACCACAGATGGAGGCTATAGGAAGGCAATATAAACACATCAGTGTATAAATACCCTGATTCAAGTACTCAGCTTGTACAAATTCATGACAGATCAGTCACTATATGCAACACTTTGAGACTTCTAAATAGTCTACTTAAAATAGGATGAAAGAATACAGCCCAAGTGATCAAAAAGATAGAAGAAAAATGAACTGAGATAGAGCAACAACAGGTATGTGGAAAGGACAGGGGAAGGAAGCTTACTGGGTGCCATAATTCGTAGACAGGCATTAGTGAGCCTTAACTACCATGCTGGTATCCCTCATTTTGTATATGATGAAAAAGATTCAGAGGTGTATGATCTGCCCAATCTTCATAGCATTTATTATTGGCACCACAAGGGCTAAAAGTTAAATTGTGCTGCTAAATCTTGTCTATTTCCACAATCACATTATTTTCTTATTTTAAAAACAAAACAAACAAAATGCTTGGAGACATTTTGAATGGCATGTGCAGAGAGGGACTGGGGAGGCTGAGACCTGAGCCTGTGAGTCTGAAGACTGTTTGAATGTTGTTACTGGGTTACTTGTCAGATAAGCAGAATCTCTCTGCACTCTGAGATTCATATGCATAAAAAGTTTGAGAGTCTGATCTAGATCTTCCACTCTGTTGGTGGTCCATCTCGTTTCATCTTTTGCCCCTGGCCGTAGAAATTCTTTGGTTGTGACATTATTATACAGAACTTCAGTTTGTGTGCAGTGATGGAAAAACCTTTGCTCTCTATGACATGTACAAAGCATCATAGAAAGATGAGTATGCTATTTTATTTTACGCAAAAGAAAGTGTGTGTGTGTGTGTGTGTGTGTATGTGTGTATGTGTATGCGTGCTTGCATGCATGTGGTTTTATGAATGCATGTATGTAGAGGCTAGAAATCAAAGTTAGGTGTCATCCCCAGTCACTCTTCATTGACATAAAACTCAGGTTGTAATCCTTGTGTGATCTTTTACGATCTCTGGGTATCTGCCTTTTATTTTAGAGTTCTTTCCCTTCACATGCCATACAACTCACTCAGTGAAACTACACAGTTGTGTGACTTTCAGCGTTGTGCAAGCATCTTTCCAACTAACTCAGGATGTTTTTTATCACACTATATCTCTTGTTGCTAGTCACTCTTACTTCCTCAGTCCCCGTCCCCAGTTCTAGGTGACATGTGGCCTGCTTCCTTTCTTTAGATTCCCCTATTCTAATGCTTCATTTAAGTGGGACATAATTTAAGGCTGACATCTTTCACTTAACATAATGTTTTCAGGATACTTATTTTTTTTAAGGTGTATTTATTTATGTATATGAGCTGTAACTGTCTTCAGACTGTAGCTGTCTTCAGACACACTAGAAGAAGGCATCAGATTCCATTACAGATGGTTGTGAGCCACCATGTGGTTGCTGGGAATTGAACTCAGAACCTTTGGAAGAGCAGTCTTAACCACTGAGCCATCTCTCTAGCTCAGGATTCTTATTTTTAAATTGCTAAATAGTGTTTCATTACAATGATATACCAAGTCTTGGTATAAAATCTTTGCTTGCCTGGCAGTGGTGGCGCACGCCTTTAATCCCAGCACTTGGGAGGCAGAGGCAGTGGATTTCTGAGTTTGAGGCCAGCCTGGTCTACAGAGTAAGTTCCAGGACAGCCAAAGCTATACAGAGAAACTCTGTCTCGAAAAAACAAACAAACAAATACCTCTTTGCTTTATACAAAATACTGATAAATATGCTAATCCAAGTCAAATGGAAATATTTTCAGGATTGATAACTGTAACTCATCCAGTTAATAGCTTAGCATAGTTTGATAGGCTGTTTGGGATCTAAGAAGGACTTTAGGACTCTGAAGAGCTGAGCTGTAACTTAATAGTATAAATGACTTTCAGCTTTAGCATTAGAAGATGAGAAGAACCAGCAGGTCCACCTGTAAAACGGTGGCAGAGCTTTTCAGACTTTTCCGTGTTTTGCTGTGAACTCTGCAGTAGTCGTTATAGTATCACGTTTGAATTTTAAAAATGCATAAGCTGGTAGTTGCAAATACAACAGAAGGTGTGCTCAGTAAAGAAGATATATGAAACATGCCTGTTGAGCTGATTGTCTTTCCCTCAGGTAAAAGATGCCTGCTTTCTGCAGCGTACGTGGACAGCCACCAGTGGGAAGCAAGAGAGAAGGAGCAATACCATCTGGGTAGGTCCTGCTATACACTGTTGTTTGCGGTCACTCCACATACCTGGAGTCATATGCTCACATGACGCATGCACATCCATGTCATGAGATACCTCTATGGTGGTGCTGCTCACAGAAGTGCATTTAAAAGGAGTTATGCCCGCACATGGGGATCATCTTTGCTGCCCCTGTGTTCGGAAACTGTCTGTGCTGTCTGCCGTGGTGGTTGCACTGCTGAGGCTGTGTAAACAATTCCTTCTTGCTTTTTGTTCACTGCACTGAAGTTTCCATGCAGCTTGCCTCTGGTTTACAGTATCGTTGCCAGGTGACAGGTTTGGAAGCAAATTTGCAGTCTCATGGAAGCCATGGAAAGATAGCATCTTCCCAGCAGTAAGCTCAGAGAACCCTGTTTCCCTTGTTCCTTGTTTCATAGTTCACAGATAGCAAGCGGCCTTCCCTGTATAAATTACCAAGGCCTAAAAGAAGTAAGTCACTGACCCCACAAGCGTATTTCCAAATGTGTAAGCACTGTCCCGACACTGTGGAGTGAATAGATGGGTGATAGGCGGTGAGACGCTAGCGCTGTGCGCAGGAATCCCTATGCTGACCCAACATATCCCCCCCACCCCCTCCAATGTGCCACTGTTCACAGTTTCTCTGTGCTTGTGTTAGATAAGAACAAAGCCATCCTCTGTGATGGAGTCTTCTAGAAAAGTAGGACATAGCTGATAGTTGCAGCTACCTTTAGGATGCTTCAGAGTGATCATGGTCTCTGA
>LR749754.1:923383-1084492 GCA_902729485.2 Mus minutoides
TCTTATATGGGTATTTGTAGTGAGTAGAAAATATCTTGGTTCAGAAAGAGAATAACAGGATCTGAACTATCTTTAAAAGCTTCCCCCAACCTGCTTACTTGACAGAACATCAGTTGTAAGGGCAAGGTGATGACTGTGTGTTTGTGTGGATGATGCTGGCTGCATGTGCACACGTGTGTGTGTGTGTGTGTGTGTGTGTGTGTGTGTGTGTGTGTGTGTGTGTTGATGACATGTATGTTTGTGTGCATGATGCTGGCTTGTGCATACCTGTGTGTGTGTAGGTGTAGGCAAGAGGATAGTTTTTTTCACTCTGTTTTTGAGACAAAGTTGCTCACTGGTCTGGTGCTCAGCACAGTAGCTGGCTGGCTGGTCAGATAGCACCAGTGGCCTGCTCAGTAGTGGGATTATAAGCTCATGCCGCCATAGCTGGCTTTTTAAATTCATGCTGATGATCAAACTTCATGCTTGCTTGGCAAACATTTTACCAACTGAGTTATCCCTTAGACCCTTTAATGGTCATTAAAGCGTGGTCAGGAAGTAAAAGATTAGAAGCCTAGAAATGCAGTTGATGAAATAAGTATAGATGTTGCTGACCAGTTACTTAGTATAAAAAAAACGGTGGGATCAAGGCTACGCCTGCTTTTCCAGCCAACCATCTCTTTTTACTGAGATAGGGAACGCATATTTAGAGTGGACAGTTGAAGAATTTAGAGGACATGCAATTGAAAGGCCTGTTGAACACACAAATGGAGATATTCCTATACAACTGGAAAGGCTTGTCTGGAAATAAAAGCCAGAATTGGGGTAGATATCCACACACAGAGCCAACTGTGAGATTAAAGCTGTGGGAGAGACTGCCATCACGTAGCACCTGAACCCAGGCGTGATGCCATAGCATACTCCACCACTGAGAGTTGGACATTCCAGCATCAAGAGAAAGAAAAGACAATCCTCACGGAGCCTGAGAAATAGTGGGGTGGGGATGAGTGGATAAATATTTCCTTAAGGATATCTCTAGATAGCGAGAGATCAAATGAGGACAGAGTTAGCACTGGCCTGGTAGATTTGATACAAGGATAATGTTCTCTTGATTATCTTTCCATCAAAATGGGATAGAACCATGAGCTGAGTTCGGGGAGCTAGAAAGTACTGTAAACATGAGAAACAGTGAAGGATGTGACATAAACCATTTGAAGGGCTGGCAAGATGGCTCAGCAGGTAAGAGCACTGACTGCTCTTCCGAAGGTCCTGAGTTCAAATCCCAGCAACCACATGTGGCTCACAACCATCCATAATGAGATCTGACACCCTCTTCTGGTGTGTTTGAAAACAGCTACAGTGTACTTATTTATAATAATAAATAAATCTTTGGGCCAGAGAGCGGAGTTGACTGGAGCTAGCAGAGGTCCTAAATTCAATACCCAGCAATCACATGAAGTACAGCTACAGTGTGCTCACATACACTAAATAAATAAATAAATAAATAAATAAATAAATAAATACCATTTGGAGTGTGTGTTGCCTGGGATCAAGGTGATTTCAGGGTCTGAGCTGAGTGATATCACCCATTTCCAGTTTCCTAAGGATGGTCTGTTGAGAGGAGCCAACACATGGGCGGTGGAGGCTAATCAGGAAGGAGAGGCAGGGGCTTGTCTGCTTTGTTGCACAAACATATGAAAGTATATAACCATCTAAATGACCATTCTAAAGCCTTTGGAGTGGCTACCATATGTGACTGCTGTACACTGCTAGGGATTAAGAGCTCGTGACGGCTCCCTGGCCTGCCTCTCGCCTACAGACCGGCTAACCTCATGCTTCGTGTTTCCTTGAAGAGGCACCTCATTGATCAATTTTTTTTTTGTTTTGTTTTTTTTGTTTTTCGAGACAGGGTTTCTCTATATAGCTTTGGCTGTCCTGGAACTCACTCTGTAGACCAGGCTGGCCTTGAACTCAGAAATCCGCCTGCCTCTGCTTCCCGAGTGCTGGAATTAAAGGTGTGCGCCACCACACCTGGCTTTATTGATCTATTTTTAAGAGCTAAATTTGTACTTTTTAAATGATTATTTTGTATTCTCTAGTTCAGCAAATTACTTAAAACTGACTCAATAGTTGTCCTCAATTTCTAAAGAGAGCAAGAGTGAGCACCCGTTAGACGCTGACTTTTGTGCCATTCTCGGCCACCTGGCAGGACTCAGAGCTCTTAGATTTTCCTGGAGCAACGTGTATATTTAACAGGGCTCTTACTCTTTTGTCTTCACAGCTGATCTTGCATCCTTAATGGACAAAGCGTATGAAAGAAAATTGCCAGTTAGTTCTTTATCAATATCACGGGTAAGAACATTTTAAACCTACTTTTGAAGAAGGAAGCAATCAAGACTGTATAGGCTGTGCTGTGCTGTAGAAATAGTAGTCATATGGGAAATAACTTTCCATAGTGTAGTATGTTTTTATAATTACCAGTAGATATTTTGTGCTGTAGTGGCTGAAATGTAAGGAAATAAATATACCAGACTCAAGTTAGTAATCACTGATTTATTTATTTTCCTCAGGTCATATTATTCTGTGTTTTAACAGTTACTACATCCTTCAGTGTAATAGCAGTGAACATATTTTCAGTAGCAGGAAACATCCGTGGAAGAGTGGATGCTAACGTTGAACTTGACTGCCGCTGGGTAGTGGGTAGGAGAACTGAGGCCAGCAACTGGGAGTAGTGATTGTAGGAGCCACCACAGGGCACCTCCCTGGCAGCCACTCTTCTAGTTTCTCACCATACATCCATCATGTGTGTTCATTTCCACAGCAGCCATGAGAGAGATGTGTGTAGTATTTGTAAGGCACAAACGATGAGGTAACTTTGCAGATGCACACAGCATGTAGGCAGAAAGGCTGGAACATCAAAGTCCACCTGAAATCACCATCAAGACAAGACCAGATTACCTACCATACTGGACAGCAGGGTTCTCCGGTTTCCCCATCCCCTGCTTGAGAGTGGTTGTCTCTTCCTCAGAAGTGATGAGATCTTGGAAACACTTTTTGTAGAGGTGACCAGGGTCCTTCAGTCAGGAGCTAGTAAATCTAGACAAGGGGAAGGAAAGAATCTTTCCTTCCATCCCTGATCCCTTCTCTGTGCCCTGTGTCCTTAGAGAAACAGTTCAGTTGTCACTCCTTAGACTTGGGGACTATTATCCCCACAGTGGAGAAGATTGAGAGGCCATTGTTTTCAGGGTGATTCCCTCTCTGGGGGCTGAAATACCCGATTTTCATTTAAACAACACTTGGAACTTTAAAGAGCTTTTGTGTGCATGTTCCAACCTGAACCTCATACTCCTCAGGACGGAAGCCTGTAGCTGTTGATCCAGATGGAGCAGCTGAGTCCCAGAGGGCCCGTGCCATCTGTTTGTGCCAGAGCATGCTATCAGGAGAGCTGCTTCTCAGGCTCAGGGCTGGTGTTTGCACCTCATGTTATCTGCCCTTTAATGGATTTCTAAATCAAACCCAGGGGGCCTGCTTATTTTTAGAAAGTCTCCATTTTCTTTCCCTTCTCTCTCTTCATGAGACTTTAGTTACACTCACAGCACACCTAGTCTCCTATTCTGCCTTTCTACTTGAGATCTTCCATCTTTGAGCAGAATCCACCCTTGGGGAGTATTTCCTGCTCATTTAGATCGTAGGTAAAGAACAGACTCAGAGAGTTTCCACAGGTTGTTTTTCAAGGGCTGGCGATTGAATCTGGAGCCTCCTGAGTGTTGGTCAAGTACTCTCTACCAATGAGCTGCGTCCCCAGCACCAATCAGTGCTCAGTAGATTTTATAGCTTGAAGAAGTCTCAATCCTAAAATGGTTCCTTCATATCAACACTAATATCAGAGTGAAAATAGCTAAAACGGAATCCCTCCACTTAGAGTTTAGTGTTCTGACACTGTTGTTGCAGAGTTAAGAATCTCCACCATTTTGGAGCTGGAGAGGTGAATTGGTAGTAAAGAGCCCTGGCTGCTCTTGCTGGGGGGCCTGGGTTCAATTCCCAGCATCCACATGGTGGCTCACGCCTGTCCATGACTCCAGTTTCTGGGCTTCTGACACCCTTACATGTGCAGTCAAAACACTAATGAACAGAAAATAAAAAAGAGTTATATTTATTTTAAAAATGACTCTCCGCCATTTCCACTTTGTGTTCCATGTGTTCGGAGTGTAGGATGGAGAGGAAAGACAGTAAAGGTGACATGTCTGTAATATAGGATGGAGAGGAAAGACAGTAAAGGTGACATGTCTGTAAACAGTTCCCTGAGACACTCTTGTCTGTATGAGCAAGGTTTGGGTTTGGCTTTTAATGGTGCTTTCTTGCTGCTTGTTTTGTTTTGGACCAAATATAGAAGTACATAGAAGAGAAGCTACAGTGTGCCTTTTGTTTTTACCAGTGTGAAGGGTTCTCAGAAAGGAGCACTACCACAGGAGCCTCATTCCAATAAAAAGAGTGCATACCTTTTAAAGATCAGTGCGTGACCTAGACCAAATATGTGGCATAATTTGTATTCAACCAAGAATTTTTTTTCTCCTCTAGTTTGTGGACAACATTGCATCTCGAGAAGATCTAGATTCTGCAGAGTACTATCTTTACAAGTAAGCGTTTCCTTTACTCTGGTTTCACACTCACTTTCAGCATTCGGGGTTTGGTTTTTTTCTTCTTCTTTTGTGGTACTGAGAAGTTTGTCTATATGCACACATAGAAATGTGTGTGTGTGTGTGTGTGTGTGTGTGTGTGTGTGTGTGTGTGTGTGTGATGAACTCAGTTGCATGCAGTCCAGATCAGAAACAAAGATTCATGTCTTTGCTGTCTTCTGTTTCCATGTAGACCAAGCCGCTCTGATTCCTCTTTTCATTATCAGAGTTTGCCTTTTTGAAACATTTTGGTGACTACAGCTTGTAGATACTTTGTGTGTTAAGAGTCTGGGAAAGCCATGCAAGAATAATGATAATGATAATGATATCCTTATTGTCTAAATGACCCTGCTTCCCAGCCTGAGAGGATATACAAAGCATGCTAAGGCCTCAGGAAAGGCTTGTGAGAATGAAGAGTTACAAACTTTACTCCTGGAGTTTCTCTGGAGTAACTGAAGCCGGGGGTTAGCTGGGCCATCAGAGACCTGGTCTTTTGAGAAACTTCCACTAGTTAGGCCTTCTGTCCTTAGTGTGCCTCACATCCTCACAGAGTGACTTTTGACCTCAGAGTGACTAAAAACACAGGCCTACCATTAAGGAATATCAAGCAACTTCTTAATCATAGAGAGCCTACAACTCCTGGCTGTCCTGCCTGAAGCATTTCTTACTTCCTGAGCAATTACATCTCCAGCCTTTTGGGGATCAAATGACCCTTTCACGGGGGTCACCTAAGACCATTTTTAAACACAGATATTTACATTACGATTCATAACAGCAGAATTGCAGTTTTGAAGTAGGAGTGAAAATAATTCTATAGTTGAAGGTCACCACAGCATGAGGAACGGTATTTGGAAGGTGACCACTGACTCAGAGTAATTCTTATTGCTACCATGGCATAGGCTCCCCTCCTTCCCTGTCAGAGCCTGTAGCCAGCACCATATTTTAACTGTCCAGGAGAAGGCTGATGGACTTGGTGCTGTGGATGTGGGCATGCGTAGCAATCCCAAGCTCCAGCCGTTCCTAGGACTTATGGCACGTAGCACCTTCTCATCTCTTCCCAGGAGTACACATGATGTCTCTCGACATCACAGACAGGAAAGTGTGGGCATGCAGTATTGCAGGGTACCAGGGACCTCTATAGGAAGGCTGCTTTGGAGACAGCTGAAGGGACATATGTGTGGGGGCTACCCACTACTCTCTGGGAGCCGGCCATACTGGGATTCACTCTTTGTGATACAAAATGAAACATGAAGGAAAATAAGGGTCTAGTTACCACAGTAAACTGCGGGTGTGTAAGGCAGTCAGTCCGTTGACAAAAATCTGAAAACTGTGATTCTCTACATCTGAAGGGAAAATTCAAAAGGTAAGGATAAAGGTGACTCAGTCAGTGGGAAGGCTAAACCTGAGCCTGAGAGTCAGTCAGCGAGCACTTGGAAAGCAGGCTGACTGAGCACCAGCTGTGGTGGTGTAACTGAAGCTTCAGCTGACGTAAGGCATCTAAAAGAAAAAGTGACCCAGTAAGAGGGACCTACACAGACCTGATGGCGGTGGGTGTGGTGTGGCTTGCTCTTCAAGGGTGTAATAGAGTTCTCTCTCGGAGTGGTCTGCAGGCCCTCTGAGAAGCCTGGGGCCTAACTGGAGGAAGATGAGGATCAGAGAGAGGGAGAGGTCCAATTGGGTTCCACAGGCCCTTTGCCTCTGCCAGAGAGGCCATGCCTCCATCTGCTTTCTATGTTGGAATCTGCAGAGAATATTTATAGAGATCTGCAAGTTGGGAAGCATTAAAAAGTGACATTTTAGCATCTCAGTAATGCCTAGCATTTTCTTCTGCTGTGAGTATAAATGACAGATGCCTGTACTATTTGCAGCATTTGTCATTCACACCAATTCAAATCCTGGATTCTTTTCATTTGTAGCAGCTTCTTACAACTGTGTTCCCTGCAGCCGGTAGTTAGACTGCTTCTGCTCTGGGTCTGCTGCACTGAGGACGCAGCCCGGGCCGCCTCAGCCGGAACTTCTTAGTATCTTCATACTGGTCTTTCGGTGTAATTTGGTTCAGTTGGGAAAAACCAGTCTGGAGAGGGGGTCCACAGGCCCCCTGTGAGGCAGGCCTGTGAGCAGTAGGCTCTTTTGCCTGGTCTCCCTGCTTCCTTCACAGCCCTCCTGAAGCAGTCTGTCTCTGATTTCCTTAATAAAAACACGTTCTTTCCTTATTCCAGCTTGCCCTGTGAAGGAGGACAAGTATGTGGCCGATAGGTATTCTGTCTTCCAAATGGAAGGTTAGGCACAGTGAATCTCCTGGAGCTGAGGTGTGTAAGAAGATTCTTCAGGCCCCAAGCCACTGTCTGGAGAACAGAGCTGGGGAGGGGCCGGTGGGTGGGGACATTGCTGCTTTATGTTGGCATCATCAGCACCCAGTGTGTGGTGAGGTGAGGTAGCTGCAGCTGCAGGTAAAGATACAGGGACAGTCAGCCAACAGCAGCTGACACAAAGGCGTCAGCGGTCAGTACAGAGGGAGGACATTTATTGTTCTGTCTTAGGAGCTTTCGTACCTTCTGCTGATTTTCAAAATAACTAAGCTACAAACCTTCTCTTTTTCTTCTGGGCAGAGAATTTATGTTGCCGACTTACTGTTTTGCTGCCTTTTGAGGGGGAAAAGGCCTCCTGCTTTTACTGTCTGTCACCCAAAGGGTTTGTAAGCATGAGCTTTGTGGCTCTGTTTGACTGACAGTCTAAGACAGAGATTGTCTAAGCGGTGAGCAAGGTACGTGATGGCAAGGTGCTGACTGTCCTGAGCAGGTCTCCCAGAGCAAGCCTATTGTGAAGGAGCACGCTGGGGTCTGACTGCTCCTAAGGGAACCGTGGGAGAAGGAGTCAAGAGTGTGATACAGAGGGCAGAGTGATGGGGAAGGTGGGATTACAGATAAATGGAAGTGCCTGGAGCGCTGGGAGTCTGTGGACTACTCCACTGTTTATTCTGAGAACTGTAGTGTTCTCTATCTCCTTTGGAGCACTGGTGAGCATCCATAAAGTTTCATACAGTGAACACGCCTTTTCCATTTTGGAGACCATCTTTCCTAGGCCTGCTAGTCAGGTTCTGAGCTGGACACATACCCCCTCCATGCTTACTGACCACACTTAGAGAAGTGAACATGGAGGCTGAATGTGTCTCCATTTTTAGGAGACAAAACTACATCTGTACATGCCATAGGAAAAAACACACCATCAACAAAAACTACCGTCTGTCTGTATGGTGATGATGGTGAGCTTTCACTGCTCCCGTGTTAGCATTCGGTGGCTACACTAACGGCATGCGGTTCTAGCCATGACACTTCCGCCCTCCCTTTTGATGACCTCTGTAGTGAGGATATTTGCAAAAGCTCACTTAGGCTTCTGCATCGTTTAGGGGACTGTGGTGGTAAAGTGAAACTCATTCCTGTTTCTCTAAAGCATCCGTGATCAGAAGTGGTTATTTAATCTGCAGCGTAGCAGTCATTCCCAAAGGGTGACAGGAATCTCCACTTATACAGCAGATTCTCTACTGAGAATTTACAGTACTAAAGTGGCCTGTGGTTTCTAGAAAAGCAGCATGGAGAATGTTGAATCTGTTGTCACTCTGTAGAAAAGGCTGCAGAGCTCCAGGAGAGTATCCTGGTCTCAGAATCAGACCCCTGTGTTGTCAAGGAGAGCAAAGTGCCACCCAGTAATGAGAGGGAGGCTGCTGTATCATGGCCTCAGGCGTCCTTCATCGTTGCTTAGCTGACCTGGCAGATAACTGGAGTCCCTGGGTGGAGACGGATGACAGGTCAGGAGCAGCTGGGAAGGGACAGATGGCAGCCTGTGTGTCTCCAGGTCCTAGGTTGGCAGACCGCCGAAGGACCAAAATCGCTTCATTTTCAGTGTTCATAATTGCTGTGGCGGATCCTTGGAAGGTGGGGTTGTACGATGTTTGTGCCTGCGGGGAGAGGGAAAGTCAGGGCTCCTTAGGAGTGAGCTGCGTGCAGGTTTGCGCAGGAACAGCTTTTTGAGGTCTTAGAGATTTTGTTCAACAGCTATCTTAAATTTTTCTGGAGCTGGGTAGTTCGAGGCTAGCCTGGTCTAGAGTGAGTTCCAGGATAGCCAGGGCTATACAGATAAACCCTGTCTCAAAAACAAAAACAAAAAACCATATTGCTTGGTCTCTATGAAACTCCAACTTTTTTTTTTTTAAGTCTAAAGGTCAAAGGGCAGCAAACAGTTCCTAAAGTGTTTTCAGGAACAGTTCCCTTAACCACTTTCAGGGACAGCAGCTTTAACCCTGCTGCTGCTGCTGCGGCTGCGGCTGGCGGCTGTCTTTATTTACCCATCCTCACTGCAAGCCTGGGAAGACACTTAACTATAGTCAGCACTCTGTACTAGACAAGAGCAAATAAGCCAACTTGGTTCATGCCTCACCAGATACTCACGAGGGCTTGGTGAGAAGAGCGAGAGCCTTGGCCTCTACTACGCTAGAGTCTACTCCTCTTCCCCCTGATCTTTTAGCCTGGAGCAAGTAACAATACAGCTCATATACTTTCCTAGCTGTGGCTTACCATTCCCAAAGTGGTCTGAGTGATTGCCACTATCTTTATTACAATGGGGAGATGACTCAGCACCCATAAGGACTCTGTTCTAGCAGCCACAGCAGTCCAGCTATTAAGAATACCTGTGTGTCCGTCTTTGTATAGTGTCCTTTGTTTCTCTGGGGTAAATTTGTAGTAGAGTTGCTGGTACATATAGAAGATACATGTTTAAGATTTTAAAAAAGATGTATTTTATGTATATAAGTACACTGTAGCAGACACACCAGAAGAGGGCATCAGATCCCATTACAGATGGTTGTGAGCCACCATGTGGTTGCTGGGAATTGAACTCAGGACCTCTGGAAGAACACAGTGCTCTTAACCGCTTAGCCATCTCTCCAGCCATGATATGTTTATTTAACTTTTAAAGAACTTGACAGTTGTTACAATGTACTCAACCCATTTTATAATCCCACCGGACTCTCATTCCTCTGCACTTCAGATTAAGCTAAATTGATGTGTTTTGATTGTGGTTTAAATTTGCAATTGCCTGATGAGTGTCCTTTGACAAAATGTTCAGATTTTCTGCCATCTTGGTGGTTGTTTTCTTTTTACTGAATTTGAAAATTCTTTTTCTGAGTATTATATTTTCATTCACTTACTTTATTTTTCAAAAGTGAGGTTTTACCTTTGATGGAAATCCAGTTCTTTCTGGATTTGTTGTTGTTGGTTTTGGTGTCTTCTAAGACATCTCTACCAACTGAACACCATAGATAATTTTCTCTGATATTTTACTTGAGAATTTTATAATTTTAGGTTCTAGAGTTATGTTTATAAATAGTTAAGGGCTTTTTGTTTGTTTGCTTGCTTGCTTTGTTTTTTTAAGTTTTGTTTGTTTTTACACAGGATAGAAGATAAGGCTCAAAGTCAGGGTTTTTTTCCTCTTTCTTTCTTTCTTTCTTTCCTTCTTTCTTTCTTTCTCTCTCTCTTCCTTTTTTTTTCATTAAAACACCTATTTTTATCCAGGCCATTTACTGTAAGCCCAACACTCTTTTCACATTGCCCTGAACCTCTTGGTATTAATTTTCATATGACTTTTTGTTCTATTGATCTCTGTTTTGCTTTATTTGGTATACAAATATCTTGTCTAGCTGTCTATAGTTTTTAATATAGTCTTTTCCTTAGATAATATGGATATTCTAACCTGGCTCTGCTTTATCAAAGTTCTTTTCTCTAATTAGGACTTTCCATCCTATGTTTGCTTCATGTGTGCACACATTTACATCTCCATGTGGTTTAAGATGTAGTTTGTGTATGAGTGCTTTGCCTACGTGTATGTATGTGCACCACATGCGTGCCTGGTACCCACAGAGGCCACAAAAGGGTATCAGATCCCCTTTTGTTAGTAGTAAAGGGAACTGTTCTAAAACAGTCTGGAGTTATTGATGGGTATGAGCTGCCATGTTGGATGCTGTGATCCAAACCTTCATTTCTGCAAGAGTGGCCAGTGCTCTTAACTGCTGAGCCATCTCTCCAGCCCACACATGCATTCTTTCTTTTTGTTTGTTTGGTTTGTTTGTTGAGAGGCTCTTTAATGTATAGCCTTGACTGGCCTGGGGCCCTGTTTAGTCCAGGCTGACACCAAACTTACAGAGATCCGCCTGCCTGTGCCTCCCTAGTGCTGTAATTAAAAGGGTGTGCCACCATGCCTGGTATGTACTCAATGTGGAGGAACTAGGAGCAAACAAATCAACAAAATGTATTAAATGTCTAGTATTTATTTGGATAAAAAGAAAAGGGGGTAAATATGAGGACATGGAGATAAAGATTAATTGTGTCAATTAGCTGTTCTTTTTCTGTTGAAACAACTGCTCTGACAAGGTTTAAAATGAGAATACATGAGGACAAACACCAACTACTGTGTCCATAAGGTGAATCCGATCTGTTTATAAGCCAATAGGAGATAGAAGAACAGTTGTTTAATTCCCTAAAACTGCGGTGTATGCAAAGGAAAGACATGGTATAATCACTACAAATCAAAAAGATTGCAGGTTCTTAAGGATGAGGATATATGCGAAGCTGATCAAAGTCCAGGCAAATCCCACATGGAATAGGTAAGTTCACTGTGTTTATATAACAAGGGTTATGGTGGGGGCTGGAGAGATGGCTCAGTGGTTAAGAGCACTGACTGCTCTGCCAGAGGTCAAATCCCAGCAACCACATCCCAGCTCACAACCATCTATAATGAGATCTGATGTCCTCTTCCGGTGTGTCTGAAGACAGATACAGTGTATTTATATAATAAATAAATAAATCTTTAAAAAAAGACCAGGGTTTATGTTTTAAAATATGTTTGGGGTAAAAGGAAAGAGGGATTAATGCTGTCATCCACAAATATGCATAGAAATGGTAGGACCTGAGTGGTAAAGTTGAGGTTAGAACTGACTTTGTGGGGCCTGCCATCAGAGAGAGGCGCCTGTGGAGACCACTGAGGGCTAAGGCTGTCAGACAGAGGGAGAGAGGATTGCAGAAATGATAAGAAGAAGGAGTCCTTGATGAATATTTATATATGCTGTGGAGTAAGTCACAGAATTATTAGGTGACAGTTATGGTTTGTGTGGCATGTGTGCATGTTCTGTGATTCATGTGTGTATATATGTACAAGGAGTATACACATAGGATGCCTTTGAGTGGTAAGTACTATCATACAAAAGCTGTTAACAGTGCTTTCTTTCAGGGTATACTCCTGGGTAATTTTTCATTGAATTCTGTCTTGGACCTTTTGAATTTTATATTGTGAGTGTGTATTTCTTAGTCAAGAAGAACTTTTTAAATGACCTACAAGGTAATTATCATCAGTAGACTCTTGAGAAATGTATATTATAACAAAGGTATTCTATGAAGATTAGTAACAATTTTTTTTTTTACTTAAATGGTTAAAAGTAGGAAGGAAATTAACTTTCCCTGCTTGCAGTGATAAAGATCTGACCTGTGGTAATCAGCGGTAGAAATGGAGAGAGAAATGGATTATACACAGGAGGGGAAAATAAATCAACAGAGTTAATGAAGAGTTGAAAGCAAAGAGGGTTGGAGATGAAGCCCTGGCTAATGGTAAAAGGACCGGAACATGGCTGAAGCGCTGCCTTGGAAGTCAGTTGGGAGGCAGGGAGAGGGTGGACATTCACTTTGTTATGGACACATCCGTGTTTCTAGGTTGCTGTCCTCTGCCTCCTGATCATACTCGGTGGGTTAGAGGAGAGCTGCCTGCAGAGCTTTGGAGGAAGCACAGTTGCCAAAGCATTGCCATTGGGTCTGCCTGGCATTCTGGCAGCAGCCGGGAACCTGGAGTCTAGGTGGCCTCTGAGGTTTCTCAACTTTAGAATTTGAAGTGAAATTGAAGCCACATCTGTAAAGTCTGGGGTGAGCGAGTCAGGTTCTAGAAGCCATGGGTGGACTTGAACCTGGGGCTTAGGAATCAGGTCAGCATATCTGCCTGTGCCTGGTCTCTTCAGAGGCAGTCTCAGTGGTAACCAGAACAGAGGTGGGGTGCGACCTTAAATTGTGACGGAGAGACAGTCAGACCTAAAGAAAGCCCAACATACAAAGATCAACAGCGATACAACAGCCCGTTGTATTGGTAGGTGTGGGTAGGTGCTTTCAAGCCTTGATATCAGAATGGTAGAGGCAATTTAAGCTCCAGTTTGATGTGTGACTTGGAGCCTGTTAAGCCTACTGTAGATACCAGCTCCCTGGGGGAACACCTGGCCTTCTCATTAAGCCCAAAGCCTCAGACCCTGTGAGCATGAGGGCCTAGTCTGCTTAGCTTCTCAGAAATGCTGCACGCTTAAATGGTATTGTCAACATTTCAGTCAGTTCTGTCATGATTAACAAACAAAAAGCAGTCGATATAAGACTAGATCACAGAAAGAACGAGGCTTCTGATCTGTCGTGGGTTTTAGTCAAAAAGAGCCTTAGTGATCCCTGCTTACTTTTTGTGCACTATTTATCTTTATATCTTCTCTTAAAGGCTCACAAAGCACATATTCTCTGAGTTGTTTCCTGTAGTATAGTCCTTTGTCAACAGCTCTTTCTATTGGCTGTTTTCATGACTAACCAAGCCAGTGGGATGCAGAGACAAACTAAAGCCTTCTGCTTATGTGCAGTATCTGCACGTGAGTTTGCAGCATGCTTCTAGGAGCTGCCACGGTGTTAGAGAGCGGAGCAGATGAGCGGAGGCCTCAGGGGAGTTTGTGGGAGGGATCAGGAGTTGCATTTGGTTGCATCATGACTTTTGAGGCCAAGAGCAAGTCAATCCTTAAGTATTTCCAGATGTTCTGTGTCTAGGAAAGAGGATACTTAGAACCTTTGTGAATTCTCTTCATTGATCATGATTGCTGTGATTTTCATGATAGATTGCCCTTTATGTTTGTTTTAAACAGACAGGGTTTTTTGAGGCCTGTTCTGTTCCTTTAAATATCAACGTAGGTTTTAAGACAGCATCCCCATTTCCTAGGTGAGCTTGGAACTTAAAGCAGTCTTTCATAGACTAAGCAGCCTGTGAGGGAAATACTCACCACTTCATGGTCCATACTACTTCATGATCCATACTTAGGGGTGGGGCGGGGGGTGTTGGGTGCCTCCCAGGGGTGATAGATAATCCAGGAGGCTTCATTGCTGAAAGCCTTGGCACAGTTGATAGGAAAGGCTTGGGTAGCACGTTAAAATGAGACTCTGGGGTCTCATAGGCACAGATCACCCCAGTTCTCAGCTTGCTGAGTTAGTGGTAGGTAATGAAAGGTATCAAGTCTCTCATAACGAATACAATGTTCTCAGAGCACAGCCACCAGTGTCCTCCCATCCCGAGAGTGTCCTGTGCTTTCTGGTTTGTTTCCTATCCTGTTTTGCCTCATCCATGCTTGCCCTGACTTTTAATGTAATTTCTGACTCTTCTTTAAAATTATATTTAGCTACTTACTGACTTGTCGGAAATTGATTTGTCTTTACTTGAAAAGGTAGGTTCAATTGTGGTCTCTGAGGTCAGGGTGTCAGGCCTTGAGAGTCAGGTGTGGCATATGCTAACATAGTTAACATATAAATAACATATGTAACACTGTTACACCCTCCACCCCTCCCTCTTTACTAATCGATATTAAATAATACTCCTGTCTCGGTAGGTAGGAGGCTTGGGGGAATTGTTTAAAAGCTGCTTCAGGGATCTCGAGCAGAGAAGGTGAATGGTTACTGAGATTTAGCTTAAATATTAGCCATGCTTCGTCCCTGAAAGATCAAGGACTATTTTTCTCTTCACTTTTCTTTAAGGGAAATTGTGTTTTAAATTCAGATTTTGGTCTTTAAACCCATTATTCCCCAGTGATCTTTGCCAGATTTCACTAAGGGTATCAACAGTCCAGGCCTCATCAGGATTCAGAAATGAGGAGAGACAGGTAGGTGCTTATGAAGAGTGCTAGCTCAGTACCCAGAGGGAAAGGATGTCAAATTTGGGGGAAGCGTCCTGATCCTAAAAGACATCAGATTGCCCTATAAATAGCTACAAGTTGCAAAGCTTTATGGCAGCCCTAGCAGACCAAAAGGGGGCAGCAGAGAGTCATTCTGTCTGCAGGGAAGGGTTGCGAAGGGATTCCCAAGTAGAAAAAGCCTGCCCCAAACCCAGCCTTAGCCCGATGTTACTGAGTAGGTAATCAGAGCACAGAAGAGATATCCACTAGAGGTTCTGGGCTGCAGACAGTCACACAGCTGAGAGAGAACTTGTATGTCTCTTCTGATGATAGAGCAAGCAGCATCTGGGCGTGGCTGACGCTGTCGGCTCTTCTCAGCACTCCTCTTTCGCTGACGGAGAAGTTGAGTAACCTGCTTGTGTAGCCCATTGTTACATGGAAGGTTGGTTGATCTGCTGTGGCCTTCAAGGTTAGGATGAAACAGACAACATTTTCCATATTTCAAAAATAGAAAAAGATGATTAAGGCTTTTAACTTTGTAAAGAAAAAAAAGTCTGTATTTTAATGTTTCCTGGCAATCTTTTTATTATATTTCCATTTATATGTTTTAAGTGAATCTGTTTAAGTTAATTCAGATTTCACTTATAAAGTTAATGTAATTTTATTTGAGAACCTAAGAAGATAATCCTAAAATTGAATGAAAGAATAAATGGCCATGAATACTCATGCTGGGTTACGGGGGCGGGTGGAGGAGGGGTTGTAGTTGATTTTCTAGTTTATTGGGTCTCTAGTGATTATGGAATAGCTTTGAATTAAGTGACATTTTCTCATTTCTTTTTGTTTTTATACAAGACTGATACTTTTCAGCCCAGTATATTAACCCCCAATTAATGTATGCTTTTGTTTTTAGCATGTATATGTGATTCATATGGAATCACATTAATTATGAGATATAGATTTATACTTATATACCTTATATGCATACCTTATATCCCTTATATACTTAATACCTTATATACATATATATACCTTATATACTTACATACCTTATATGCATAAAACATGTGTCCCCAGTCATTCTTATGCCATTTATTGAATGATCCATGATCCATGTTGTGCGTTGACATAGGCAGTAGTCTACAGTTCTACCTGATCAGTGCTCAACTTCTATCGTGAAGCATGTTTAGCCGCCTCATCAATTCTCAGACATATTTTCCAAATGCTTCGTTTGAATGTGTAGTTCCTGCATCCTCCTCCCAGTGGAGACTTAGATAGGTAGCTGAGCTCCTCAGAGATGTGGCCACAAACCTCAGATAGCCTATAGGGCTTTTTTGCTGATAATAATCATAATCCAATGTCCTCATTCTCATCCTCTCATAGAAGAGCCTGCAGATTCCAAGGGGATGCATTCTAGATCCCCCTCTTTTGTAGATGAAGGATATAAACAAAGAAACCTTTCCAAGGCCAAACAGCTAGAGACTGACCAAAGACCTTACCATGGATTTTTTTGGTTCTTCCTCTAAGCCTGAGGGAGCATTGTTTCCATGTCATGCAGTCTCATAAAAACATTGCCTGCTCCGTCCGCAAGTGTCTGGTCCGGTTAGCTTCCCATCCCCTCAGCAGCATGCTGCCCTGAAAGCCCACACTGGTATTCCTGGTGTGCTATGTTACCTCTGTAGTGGTGTTGAAACACTCCTTCCTATCCCGGAACACCCATGGTACAAAGAGAACAGAGAGGCAGAAATAGCCTGGGTTTGTTTTCTCATGTCCATAGAGATCTATAAACCTCTGGGCTTTTGGAAGATGTTTTAACAGAGGATGATTTTTAAGCTAAGGCTGTATGCTGACAATAGTGCTGTAAGTTTATATTTATGACTCCTAGATTTTATTTGAAGGAGTTGACTGAAAGACTTTAGAGATGGGCTCTTTCCCTGCTGCAATGTAAAGTTAGCTTTTGCCTCTGGACAGATTGTAGATTTGAAGTGAAGTCTTAGGGCTGACCTTAATGTACATGTTTATTGAGGTGAGAATCTCTGAGGACGTTCTAATGCCGTGTCCTCCCTCGTCCCCCTCCACCCACCTTGGCTTTCATTTGTTAGTATTACCTTTCTTTGTAGATAATAATCATTTGGCCTCCACTCTTAGATCCTTCTAGCCAAGTACTTGGTGGTAGTTCTGAGTTCCCTAGATACTTATTTGGAAAGCGACATTGGAGCACTTTATTTCTCAGAATTTTGATATCTTATTATGGTAAAATAGTACAGAGTCTCTTTTATTTGTTTTGATATCTTCATCTTTAGCAGCAATAAATTTGACCCTTCCCCTGTGGACAGAATGTATTATCTCTCTGGAGAACGGCCAGCTCTGGTTCACATGTTGAGGATGATTCTATCATAGTGACTTTGTGATCTCTGCACCGGAACATAGCTGATCTTTAGTAAATGTTTGTTTGACTGGATGACTGAATGAAATTTATAAGCCAATTAATATTTAAAACTCTGATTGTGTGCATGTTGTTTTCCTCTGTTCATACATTGTTTGAACTCGTTTAATGAGCAAATGAGGATAATTTGGGGGTGCATTTTCAAATAAATTACATAGTGAAGTATAGCATGTCGATCTAGGGCAATGCTGTGGTAAGCAGTAAGCACTGGGCTGGAACCCACAGGTCTGTGTGGTTCCACCAACACAAACAGTCTGAGTCTTGTCAAGTTGCTTAAGCCTTGCTGATGTCAGCTTCTTCATCTTTAAAGTAAATAGAGAAAACTAGAAACCACTCTCCCCTGCCTGTGGAAATGCTCTGGAAAGAGTCAAGCCTGGTCCAGCTAGAGAGGAACTGTATTCTCTGTGGGGCCGTCTCTAGGGCTCTGAGCTCCACTTGGGGAGACAAGGAGACTCCTCAGCCATGAAGCCAGCATGCTTGCTAAGGTGAGAGCAGACCCATGAAGCCAATGGTAGCACATTCTGGTCCCATGTCTATGTTCCCTCCCCTAGCCCAGTCCAGTTTTCCTTCTCATTTCTCCCCACAGTCATGCCAGCTGTAGAGTCCTAGCACATGGGAGAAAGGCAGGACTATTTGGGGAGCTTCTTTTACATCAGTACAAGCCCAGGCATGTTGCTCTTAGGTTCCTTTTCTCAGTTAGGTGCAGGGCAGTATGGGAATACCATACATAGGGAATGTCTGTGGTTGTCCCTCTTCCTCACTGGGCTTAGAACTGTTGAGACAGGAGCTGGCGATTGTCTGGAGGAGGACAGAGAGACAGTGGGCATATCTGCCTTTGTATCGGGCTCTTTAGAGGCAGTTGCTTTGCCCTCTGTCTTTTGTCTCTGCCCATGTGGGATATTATCTTAGGCCAAGCTCCAAACAATCTTCTCATTTTGTTTCTACTATCTGTATTTGTTTTATTTATAGTACCTTCAAAGATAATAAAAATAAGATAATTAACCAATGTATCAGGGCCGGATGAAGTAATGTACAGTTTTAATCCCAGTCTTCAGACGACAGAGGCAAGTGGATCTTTGAGTTCAAGTCCAGTCTGGTCTACAGAGAGCGCTGATATACAGTGCTGTGTAGTAAGATCCTGATCTTGTCTCATTAAACAAGGAAGAGATCTGTTTGCATGTCAGTAATCTTGATTTTCCATAACAGAACCACCCTTCTGTCTCTCTTAGGACACAGATATTACAAGTTATACTAATGATTTCCTGGGTTTGCAATTCCCAGTTGTAGATGGACAGATGAATATCACTACCCAGTTATTTTATAACTTTGAGACATCTGTTGAAGCCAGCTTTGCTTATTGAGGTGACAAAGCTGTGTGACTCATGCTCTGTATGCAGTTGGCAGTCATCACGGCCACTCACTGGGAGTTAGGAGAGCAGTAAAACGGTTAGCCAACCTCAGGTCCCCAGGCTGTCCTGGTCTTTCTGGAAGCGCATAAACTGTCTACCAGTGTTCCAACCAACTCTTCCAGCCAGTTAATCTCAGTAATATAATCCTCATACATAGGGAATCATCTCTCCTGGTTCCTCCATTATCACATAGCAAATATTGTACTTTCTATATAAACTGAGCAGTGCTCTGGCAACTGGGATTTGATCCGTTTAAAGTCAGCCAAGTCTTAAATGAACGCCAGGCTGTGGTCCCTTTCCACATCACTCCAGCCAGTGGTGACCTTCTGGCGGGCACAGCTGCCCCTTTTCACTTCTGGCGGGCACAGCTGCCCCTTTTCACTTCTCCCAAGTATACTGATCACATGGGCCTGGTTGTGTGACATCATCAAGCTTTGAGAATAGCAGTGTTTTGAGAAAACTTTCTTGAATTAAGCCTCAGAATTCACAGGTCTTTTATCTTCAAATGCTGGCAGGAAGTAATAAGTGTTCCGTGACTGAGTGAGTGTGTGACTGAATGACTGAGAGACTGATTGACTAACTGATTGACTGTGTGACTGACAGACTGAGGAAATGAGTGACTGACTGACTGACTGACTGACTGACTGACTGACTGAGTTAGTATGGACCACTCTTCTTTTGTGAAGTCCAGCTGTCACTGTAAGCTTCAGGTTAGAATAATCGTCTCCAGTTCTTCTCATGGAAGTGCTCTGACTTGGGTGTCTGAGGTCTCCTCAGACGTAGCTCATGTGCTTCTCACACTTGCTTTTGTAAACCTACTGCCAACCTTGCTTTTTCATTGTGCATTACCTCCCTAAGGCTGCCATTACAAAGTACCACATACTGAGTAGCTCAAAACCCAAAGAAATTTATTTTCTTTACAGTTTGGACCAAAAGTATGAACTCAGAGTTCAGCACTCTCTGTTCCATAGCATCCTTCTGGCTTCCTTGGCATTGCATGGCTTGTAGATGCACTGTTCTGACCACCTGACACTTTCCTATGTGTGGGAATGCCTCTCTTGTATTAAATTAGGACACACCCCTCTGTAAGCTCATCTAATTTGATTGCAATAGTTCCTAATAAAGTCATGTTCTTAGGTACTGGAGATTAATATGCCTTTTAGGGGAGGTATTTGGCCTGGAATTTTGATGAAATACGTATAACAGAAAACTCACTGCTTTATAAGTACATCCCAACTTTGTGCAATAACTACCTGCACCTAAAATATTTCCATCACTCCAAAGGAAACATTTTCATCACTCCCTTGCCCATGAAGCAGCCAATCCTAGCCACGTCTCAGCCATTTGGCGGACACCATGTGAAGCTGTTGTTTTTCACCACCTCTCCCCAGCCCCTGGCAGCCTTGGCTCTACCTTCTGTTTCTATGAATTTATCTAGTCTATTATTATCTGTTATTACATATGTCATGTATATTGATATACTGTTTTTGTTTTTGTTGTTGATCTATAAAAGTAATTTTTATATTCTGCATACTAGACCCTTACCAAATACATAATTTGCAGATGTTTCCAATTAAGATTTACTGTGTAGGTTTTCCCCATTTTATAATGATAATGTCGTTTAATATACAAAAGTTTTAAATTTGGTTAAATTCTAATTGATCTGTTTTTCTTTCATTATTACACCAAAGACTCCATTGCTAAACCACACGTTGGGAAGACTTAACCTGTCCTTTCCTCTGAGGGTTTTATGTCTTGAGACTTGTGATTAGGTCACTGGTGCATTTTTTTTAAAGATTTATTTATTATATGTAAATACACTGTAGCTGCCTTCAGACACTCCAGAAGAGGGCATCAGATCGCGTTACTGATGGTTGTGAGCCACCATGTGGTTGCTGGGAATTGAACTCAGGACCTTCAGAAGAGCACCAGTGCTCTTAACCACTGAGCCATCTCTCCAGCCCTCACTGGTGCATTTTGAATTTTTGGTAGTACTGTGCATATTACTAGATGTTGTGTCCTAGTACTGAGAAATACTCCCCCACCTCAGTAATATGCTCTGTTAAAATTTACTTTGTAAATGTAAGAGGAAGCCATAGGAGACAGTCAGTAGATACTTCCTAGAGGAGTCTGCCTTTCAGCACATGAAAGGGTTCATCCAAACACAGGTCTTACGAAAGCTCAGAGTCCTTAGGACTTCAAGAGCAGGAAGTAGTTGATTGTTACTCCTAAGCCAGCAGTTGTACTTCCATCTTAGAACCCTGCTCTGCACTGTACTCGGTACTCAGTACTCAGTACTCAGTACAGCCACCAGAACTAGCAGTGGCCTAAAGTATAGTTTGCTCTACTTGTCTTCAGGCTGTAGCAGAAAGTGGATTAGTGGGCAACTGACGGGACAGCAAGGAAGTGATGGATGACGGTATCCAGTTCTTGTTTGCCTTCATGGTGTGGATATTGCTTATGGTATACTGCATTACATCACCACTTATGAAACTCAAATACTGGACTCTCAACCATCAACTGCTCTTTTTTTTTTTTTTTTTTTTTTTTTTTTTTTTTTTTTTTTTTTTTTTTTTTTTTTTTTTTTTTTTTTTTTTTTTTTTTTTTTTGTTTTTCGAGCCAGGGTTTCTCTGTGTATCCCTGGCTGTCCCGGAACTCACTCTGTAGATCAGGCTGGCCTCGAACTCAGAAATCCACCTGCCTCTGCCTCCCGAGTGCTGGGATTAAAGGTGTGCGCCACCACGCCCAGCTAGTAGTTCAGTTTTTTAAAACTTGAACCAACATGATGGCTCAGTGGGTAAAAGTGCTTGCCACTAAACCTAAGGACTTGAGTTCAGTCCCGGGGATCCACACAGTAGAAGGAGAATACTGACTTCAAGTTGCCCCTGGCTTCTGCACGTTCTGGTATGTCTGCATACATGGCTGCACACCCATATAAATAAATACATGCAGTAAATATTTTTTTTAACTATGGTTCTTATCATAATGTAGTACAAAAATGCAGTACAGCTCCTGGTGCACTCAGTTGGTGGTGGGGTTTGCTTTGGTTTGGTTTTTCATGAATCTCTGGGAGATTTTTTGTTTTGTTTTAGCTGTTTCAGTCAATTTTTGATCAGCGTTATTATCACACCATGAAGTGGTTTTCAAGAACATATGCAAGATGCCACTTAAGTGTAGATTATTTAGTTAATTATAGCAGGAAATAGTGTGAAACTTGGCATTTTGTTGTCCTGGAAACAGCCCAGCATTTCATGCATATTTCGAGTGACCTAATTACTTAGAACATTCTGAATAACTACTTCACCCTTACTTCAAATGCTCTTACCTGGTAAATTTTTTTTATTATGTAATGATTTTTACTCTTTTTCAACCAGTACCCATTTGCAGTTTTTAGCACAACGATAAAAATGGATAAAATATCATGTCTGGTAGGTGTAGCACAGTGGCGGACCCTCTCCTCTGGTCAGCTTTTCTCCATGGTCTGAGTTGTACAGCTCTCACCCAGACCACAGCAGCTAAAAAGAAAATGTGATAATCTTGAAGTCCTGGGTCTGTAACTAAAGCAGCAAAGAAACTGGAGGCTGGTGCCTGAAGAACAGGAGGTGTGGTTTAGGAGGTGGGTAGTGGGTGGAACTTAGAAGGCAAACTTGGATCTTCCAGCATGGGTTACACGCTTATGGCTTAGATTTAACAATGAAATCATCCAGGATATGGAAATACAAAAAGGACATAGTTTCTAGAATCTAGAAGCTTGGTCTTATTAAACATAATGTGAATGTCAAAAATAACCTTAGTAAGAACTAGGTTTGTCCTAGGAATTATAAATTCAAATGTAGCAAAATGACTTACATCTAGGTCAAACAAATAATAATTTAAAAAGAAGATGAGGAACTACTTAATTAAAGTATTGGTTTTTCATTAATAATATTAAATAGTTCTAAACTATCAATCATAGGAATATAAACATTGCATTGGGGGGGGGGGGGAAGGCAATTCTAAAGAAAGGCCAGTAGCTAATAAATGTATGAAGTAGGTTCAACCTTGCCTGTGAATATGTAAGTAAAGAATGTGAGGGTAAAGACTTAGCAATTAGTAGTTCTGTTCTCATGGAAGTAAATACTCCTCTACCCCAAATACACACACTGGCTAAAAACTGAAATTGTTAAGTTTTAGAAGAAAATTAACTGTAGTTTTGTTTACATAATAAAAAAAACTAGGAACACCATAAATCATGAAATAACTGGTCAAGTGAGCAATGCAGTACCAGCTCTGAGCCCACTTATATTTTACTTCTTTTTTTTTTTTCTATAATGATTAAATTTACATACAATTATTAGATTTATTTGCTCCTCGCAGGGCATGAGAGCAGAAGACCCACTCTACACTGCCTTGATGGTGCTGTTCTGTGAGTTCATTGGTGAGCCTGCCCTCCTGACCTGAGCCTCCCATCAGACCCTACCTCCCTGAAACACCGGGGCATTAAGAGTTGAGTTCCAAGCCTGGCATGGTCGTGCACACTTTCACTCCCAGCCGCTGGGGAGTGGATCTCTGATTCTGAGGCTGACAGGATCTACAAAGTGAGTTCCAGACCAGCCAGGGCTACAGAGAAATCCTATATCAAACAAACAGACAGACAGACAGACAGACAGACAGACAGACAGACAAGGGGGATAAAAGGGAAAAAGAAGTGTTGAGTTCCAGTTTGAAACTTAGAAGAGAGGAAGCCTTTAAACATCCCACCTCAACCAAAACAGTCATTTTTTTATAAACAGTTTTCATTTCTGCCTTGCCAGTCCACCCTGAACAAGGAAGCAAAGTTATACAAACTTCACTTATTTTTTTATTCCCACCACAGCTTGAAATATGAAATGTTCTGAAACAGAATTTCCATAAAACCCATACCCATGAATCCCTGTGGGAGCAGTGGAGCTGTCGCAGGCCAGAGTCACATGGTTGTCACGGGATTGTAGGCAGCTGGAGAAGCCACAGTGCGAGGAGACAGCTTTACCCCCACTGTGGATTGAGGGTGGTCCATGTGATGTGGGAGAATAGTAATCCGAGCATCTGTGGATCTCACAAGGCAGGGCTTTTGTATAGTCTTAGTCTCCTCGAGGTCATCTCATTTAACCTCATTTCACAGAGCTAAACTATAATGGAGAAGAAATAAAAGATTCTGTCAAAGATACAAATCTATCTTTAATAAGGTTGATATATACAGCGCTATGAATAGTTCACTAAAAACATTAAAATAGTACTGAAGGTGGAGGTATGTCTCTGAGGTAGAGCACTTGACTACCATGCTGGCCCTCCATTTGATTCTCAGCACCAAAAACAAAGTGTGCTGGCATCAAAGCCAAGGTTTGAGGTGTCGCTGGCACCCGAGTTGCTTCTCCTTTCTAGCTCATGGGTGTGCACCCGCTGCACTTGTTACTTCAGAAGAAGACGAGCATCCTCAGCAGTGCACTGTGCAGAACAACCAAAAGCCATTCTTTCCTTATTCATGCTCATTTACTGGTGCTTGACAATTTCATGCGTGTATCTAATGTATGACAGATAAGACAGAGCAATAGTGTGCCCCGCCCCCAAGCCCTTCCTCCTGGTTTGAGGCCTGTTCTTGCTGTATTTCCCACTGACTTTAATTGCTGTTGCTTGCAGGTGCATGAGTGGGGATTTCTACAGCAGCCATTAGGTGCCAATGGCTCCTCGGCTAGGGGTGGGGCCTCATGTGCTCCTCTCCTCACTTAGGCTGCATTTACTCCTACATTCCTTTTGTTTAGGACTTTCTTAAATCCCAGCCTTACAAAGAGCAGTGTGTGGCTCGTTCTGTACAGACAGTGGTAATGACCAAAGGAGAAGTGCATCCGGCTGTGAGAGCGTGTGTTCTGTTCATCTTATTGTGAAAATCTGATAACACAGTCAGCAGCGAGGCTTCAATAAAATGAGAGACTAGTAGGCCCATTGTCTCAGAGCTCACTTGGGCCAATGATAAAATCAGATCCCACTGTAATTTCCTGGTTTTGATGCGTCATCCTGCTGCTTCTCAGTCTGGCCCGTGTATTTCTGCAGAAAGCACTCAGTGGGTAATGCAAAGAGTATTTCCTAGGCCGCCTGTGTTCAACCACAGGATGTTCTGCAGTTGAGTCAGCCTACATTCTCCCCCTATCATCCCTTCCTTGGATTTTATTTATCCTTTTATCAAATACCTGTAAGGATTTAAATTGTGGACTAGCTTCACCTGTTCTTACGTCTATGTTGCTCTTACTCCATTAATAGCAGTTTCTTTTGTGTGACTGTATATACACACCTGTCAGTTCCGTGATGCATACAATGTGATAGGCATGTACCAATCGGCATGTCCATGCCATCCTTAGGGTGGAGATTCAACATAATGGAAGGTTTAGAGCTGAGGTGCCTTGCTCATAAGCCTATTGATGGAACTGTATTCTAGGACCAGGAGTAAACCAAGATAATGCCTTCATTCTTTATCATTCAATCTATTTGATGTTATTTTCAACCTTGGAAATGACAAATCACGTTCTAACCAAATGCCCCTTTCTATAGAGTGAATTTAATTAGAGTATAACCTTAGGATAAATTGTTGATCTGGCTGGCGCATGGAGACTGGAGTGGGGTGAGGATGATCAAAACTTCAGTTAGCATTGTACTAAGAGGTTCTGTGGGGCGGGGCATGAGGCAGTGACGAGTGTGATGACTGCCCCCTTAGGGCGGTTAACACTGTACTAAAGTAGTCTTGGTTCATCTATCTCTTTGTGTTGTTAAATGATGTGATCTCTTTATGTTACCCAGCCTGGCCTCAGCCTCCTGGGCTCAGGTGACTGCACGGGGACCATAGGTGTGCTCCACTGCCCTGGTTGCACTCTCAGCCAGCCCTTGGTCCATTGCCGCTGTTCTCTCAGGCATTTATGATAATTGGATGAATGCCAACAATAGGTCACATTTCAGATGTGGCAGGTGAGCTTTGAATAGGGCAGCCAAATCTTGCATTTCACTTCAACTCAGGGAAGGAAAGTGACATTTGTATTTCTTGGCAGCAGGCGCTTCTCTCTAAAGAAAAGCACGATGGTAGCCAGAAAGCAAGACTCAGGAGTGTCTATCAGCAGTCCTTATTCAAATTAGAATGACCTGAATTCACTAAAGAGGAATTTTAACTCAACCTTTGGAGATGTTTTAATCCCTTGAATTGTTAGAAAGTAAAAGTACCTAATGACATGGCTTGTGTGTACTGCCACATTCTATGTGGCTTCGAAAGGAAGGAACAATTTGAACAGATTTCCTAGAGGAAGCAGGTGCCATTGTGCGCCATAGCTTTGTGGGAATAAGGACTGTGAGTCTTGCTCCAGGTTCTGGTTGCTTCTAAATTCACTGTATTCTCGCATCCTCTGCCCAGTGTCTGTACACGTCTTTCCAGACTCGGGAAGGAATTTCTTCCTCTCAACCTTGAGGATATTAGGTAAGGACCGTTTTACTTCCTTTCCCCTGGCTGCCCTTCTGCTTTTTCTCTTTCCCTTCTTAGTCCTTTCTTCCTTCTCTCCCACCTGTAAATGTCACACACACGTGTGCACATGCATGTTTTATATCTGCACTGTAAAGCCCCGGCATCCCTGATCTCTGGCTTGTGCAGCCATTTTTGAGAAGTTGCACACAGGTGTTCTGGGCTTCATCGTAAGTAGATGTTCCTGCTGTGCTGTTTTCTTAGACCTTCCAATATAGATAAAACACTTAATATAAATATGTACACATATGTGTACGTATGGGAATAAGTCCTATGAATTTTTCTGAGATTTCACCATTTTAAATTAAGAAATTGTGCTAGGCATTTTGACTTAAACCTAAAATCTCAGAACTTGGGCTGATGATCTCTAAAGTTCAAGGTTACATAGCGAGCATCAAGCCAGCCTCAGTTACATAGCAACACTTTATAAAAGCAAATGAATGAACAAATGGTTGCAGTATTACGTAGTGTTCTATAGATCTTAATTATATCTCTAAAAGAGATATATTTTGGAAACAAGTCCAGAGAAAAAGAACACGCCCTATTGAGTCACCCCTGCCTGACTCCTTTCTTCTCTTTGACTATTCTGTCATAAATAAATCAGAAAACCCCTACCAGTAATCGGCCTAAATGGCACACACCTACTCTGGTTGTGGGAGCCTTTGTGACTGAAAAGCTTCTGTTCTCTGGTTCGCCCTCCAGCTGGCTCTTAAAGAGTGCCTTTGGAGGAATGAGCGAGTGCTGATCCTGTCCTTGCCCTGTGCCATTATGTTGGCTAGTGGTAGCCAGGTGCTTATTGCACATGTGTACTGAGCATGTCCAGATGTGGCTAGAAATACTCTTAAGAGCTCACATTTTATTCAGTGACCTGTTGGATATAGCTACTATATGATGCTCTGCTAGGGGTATCTGAAAATGCTTGCAGCAGGCATTGTACCCACTTACATGGATTGTCTCTGTACTCTTCACTATCAATCCAGAGTTCTACTGTATTAAGTAGGTATGACTTGCATGCTCATTTCATAGATTAAGAACCTGGGTCAGTTTTCTGAACTGGTAGGAACAAACTCTATATAATGCCATGTCTTGTATCTTAACTTCTCTACTACCAAGAGCAGTTGTGCCACAGTCCTCAGTGCTGAGGTTTGAATGAATGTCTTGCAAGGTTCATATGTAAAAGTTTGGTCCTCAGGGTAGTCTTGGAAGATGCTGTGTACCTTTAATAGGTGGTGGGGTCTAACAAAAGGTCCTTCCGACATTGGGATGTGCCATTAGAAGGGACTGGGAGCTGGATTGCTGGATTGCTTGTTGTGAATCCTGGGTTTGATGTGTAGCACCATTATAAAAGAAGAGAGTGTAGACGTCCTAGCCAGTCCTGCCTTTCCTTCCTTCCTGATTGGATACGAGTGGTGTGCCTGCCGTGCTCATTTCCTTTGGTTGTGATGAAAGTGCTCTTTCAAAGCCACCTATGAGGAAAGGAGCTCACTCTCACAGTTACAGTCACAGTCACAGGCAAGACACATTGCTTCCTTCCATGGTCAAGAAGCTGAGAGTAGGGGCTGGAGAGATTGCTCAGCAGTTAAAAGCATTTGCTGAGACCCGCAGTTTAGTTCCTAGATCCTAAACGGCAGCTTACAACTGTCCATAATCCCATTTCCAGGGAATTCAGCTCCTCCTGCTGGCCTCCCTAGGCATTAGGCATGCATATTCATACATGCAGTCAAAATAATACACAGAAAATAAAACTAAAATCAAAAAAGAGGAGGAGGGCGGGTAGGATGAATATCTGCTGCTGCTCAGTTCCCTTTTCCACTTGGGTAGTCCCGGATCCCAGCCAGGGAAGGGTACCCACACTGGATGAGTCTTCCCCTCTCAGCTAACACATTGGGGACAGTCCCTCGCAGATGTGCCCAGAGGCCCATCTCCGGGGTAATTCCAGATCCTATTGTCAAGAAACACTAACCATCACACATGTAATCCCACCATAATATTCTGCCTCATCGGGGACTCAAAGCACAGTGTAAACTGGATCCTCCAGAGCCAGCAGTAAAACCAGACCTTCCCTCATTAATAGACTGTGCCGGATGCATCACTGCAGGGACAGGGGCTAGCTGACTGCCAGGTGCATCACTGCAGGGACAGGGGCTAGCTGACTGCCAGGTGCATCACTGCAGGGACAGGGGCTAGCTGACTGCCAGGTGCATCACTGCAGGGACAGGGGCTAGCTGACTGCCAGGTGCATCACTGCAGGGACAGGGGCTAGCTGACTGCCAGATAGATATTTCACTGTAGGGACAAGGGCTAAATGACTGCCAGGTGCATCACTGCAGGGACAGGGGCTAGCTGACTGCCAGATAGATATTTCACTGCAGGGACAAGGGCTAGATGACTGCCAGGTGCATCACTGCAGGGACAGAAGCTAGCTGACTGCCAGGTACTTCACTGCAGTGGCAGGGGCTAGCTGACTGCCAGGTGCATCCCTGCAAGGACAAGGGCTAGCTGACTGCCAGGTGCTTCACTGCAAGGACAGGGGGACTTGGCATTACTAAGGATTTTGATCAGTAGTATCAGATATAATGCCATCAAGTACCTGACCAAGTAGATGTAAGCTTGGATGTGTACATATCTGTACTCTATACACTGGTTCCAGCTGTCAGATGCATGCCTAATTCTCTTTTGATTTTCATAGTAACCCAATGATTATAGCATTCTCGCTTCTGCTTTATAAATGACAAGACTAATGCTTAGGAGAAATGACTTAAGTCAGCCAGTGAGTCAGGGCCTATTTTCCTGTTTTTAAAAATTGGTTGGTTTGTTTGTTTGTTTAATTTATATGAGTACACTGTAGCTGTCTTCAGACACACCAGAAGAGGGCATCAGATCCCATTACAGATGGTTGTGAGCCACCATGTGGCGCTGGAAATTGAACTCAGGATCTCTAGAAGAGCAGTCAGTGCTCTTTACAGATGAGCCATCTCTCCAGCCTTTTTTTTTTTTTTTTTTTTTAAGATTTATTTATTGAGGACCTATTTTCATCAAACACGGAGTAGCATCTTGTCAGCAACCTCCTGGGGGCCATGCCATTTACCTATTCCCGTGAGGGGGCTTGTTCCTCCCATGTATCTGAGGCAGTTTTATTGGTTCTCTTCCCTCCCCTGCCCTGGTCTCGTTTACTTCTCTATCTAACAGGCAATGAACTGCACAGGACACATTCCAGGGGTTGCAAAGAGTTAAAACTTGCATGAGGAAGGAGGATCCTGCTTCATTCACATCTCTAGTGCCTTAGAAAATAAAAAGATTCTCAGGAAAAGGAGAGAACAGTGGGGTTTATTCCTTCTGAAGGCTCTGGGCACTAATATACATATAACTTACATGTCTATAATATGCATACATATATCTTGTTTTAGATAATCCAGTCCCATTGGAGTCGAGTCCGTCCCTTATACAGAGAAGTAGAAATAGACCGTCAAGGGTCACATTCAGACTATTCAGGTGTTCTCTCTTCCGACGGGAGTGGTTTACGAGGTCAATCGACGTGGTTCATCCATGTTAAGGTTCATCCAGGTCTTTGACTTAAGAGAGAGCAAAATGTGAGTCCAAAAGGAATTAATTTTAAAAAAAATTTTTAAAGATTTATTTATTGTTATATGTAAGTACACTGTAGCTGTCTTCAGACACACCAGAAGAGGGCATCAGATCTCATTACGGATGGTTGTGAGCCACCATGTAGTTGCTGGGATTTGAACTCAGGACCTTCAGAAGAGCAGTCAGTGCTCTTAACCGCTGAGCCATCTCACCAGCCCCAAATATAAATTTTTAAAGGACAGCTAGAAACCAAAAAAGCACCCCCACCCTCCCTTGGTACAAGGTGCCAGAGTGCTTAGTTCATTGTAGCAGACACGTGCGCACGCACACACACACACACACACACACACACACACACACACGCACACGCACACACACACGTGGACAGCTTTCCTGCTGTCAGCCTTGAGGTGCCACTTCACACAGGCCTGGGACAAGCTCCATCCCTTCCTGCTCAGTGACTTTTCTAGTCTATAAGCTGAAGGTACTCTACTTGGATACTCAGGAAGCAAAGGTGTTTGCATAATCCTATCAGCCCTCACCCAGGAAGTGTGGCCATGATCAATAGGCTCTGCACCTTTAGGATGTAGTGTCTGAAGCTCACCATGCCAAACAACAGACTCTCCTGCAATGGTATTCTGTCCCCCAAGTTGTTTTTACTGCTTAAGCCTTTCTGGAATCTATTTAACTATTACGCATCAAAGCCTTAAGAATCCAGTGAGAGAGGGAGGGGAGGGCGTAGAACAGTGAGGAAAGACTAGATTCTTCTGAACTGTTCTCCTCCATCTGGATGACTCACACCACACAGCACAGGCCTTGGAAGGCCGCCCGCAGTCACAGGGAAGCAGCTCTCCTGCCACTTTCAGGCACTGTTTTCATTTTCCCAGGCAGTAAAAGATGTTTTTCAGATTGTTCACTCCCTCTCTCTGGGCCAGCTAGGAGCCTTTATTTTGCTGAAGTATGCTGTTTTTATGGAAGATTAGCCAAACAGTGAACTCAGCCTTTTGTATTTGCTTTATCACTAAAGAAATCACTTGTCCATATTCAGAATTTGTAATCGATCTTTCTGGTGGTTGTCATAGTGCCAGAAGGAGTTGTGTGTGCCCTTTATCCTCCTGTGAGGTAAAGTTTATTTCATGTATGTGAGTACACTGTCACTCTCCTTGGATACACCAGAAGAGGGCATCAGATCCCATTACAGATGGTTGTGAGTCATCATGTGGCTGCTGGGAGTTGAACTCAGGACCACTAGAAGAGCAGTCAGTGCTCTTAACCGCTGAGCCATCTCTCCAGCCCCTTTACATGCATTTTTAAGACTGTTCTTAGCATTTTATGTTTGTTTATATTTTTTAGATATTTAGTGTTTAAAATGTTTGATTTTGATATAGAAGCTGGCTAGAGTTAACAGAAGACTTAGCTATTAAATGGCCTCATCTAGATCCTGACCCTTTGGCAGTGCAAATAGTCATTTCTACTATCATAAGGGATAAACTCCCAAAGAGAAAGACTACTTATGGCTTACGGTTTTAGAGTTCCAGTCTTCAATGCGTGTATGGGCCCTTTGCGTGTAAGCCTCTGGCAGGGTTGCTGGTAACAACATCAGCTAACATGTAGCAGAGCAAAGCCACTCACTATGCCTGGGATTTGAAAAAGAAGCAAGGAGCTGGGCAGGATCTTACATCCCCCTTCAGTGGCATCTCTCCTTAAAGGTGCTACCACCTCCCAGAAGTTCCTCCAACAGATGTGCCTGTGGGAGACCTGTAAGATCCAAAGTGGGGCTGAAGAGATGGCTCAGTGGTTACGGACATTTGCTTCTTTTCTAGGGGACCCAAGTTGGATTCCTAGTATACATAGCAGACGGTTCACAGTGGTCTGTAATTCCAGCTCCGGGCAATTTGAGCTCTGGGGACCTCTGTGCTTACCTGTACACACACATGGAGTATATACTATACAGGCACATCAAAATAAAAAGCTAAAAGCTAAAACTAAAAGCTATAATAGCCATCTTTGTTTTCCTGCCTTTATATATAAACAACTAAGGAATCTTTTTAAAGTGGCAAGTTAAAACTTTTGAGAACTAATTGGACTGACATGCAAATCTCAGTGCCCTCACTTGCTTCTTTTTAACCAAAGGCAATGGTTGCACCCTTTCTGTGGTTCCAGAAGCTAGCTATCAAGTACGTTCTACTGACTTTATACCCACATCATCTTGAGACCATTTTTGGAAAGCACTGATGCTGTAGGAATTTCCAGATAATAGGAATTTCATACTAAAATAAGTGATGATGGACAATTGATTGGTTATCAGCAGCATACTCACAGAGTAAAAACAGTAACAGATTTAAGGCCTGACTCAGACCAGAAAAGGCTATTCTCAAGTCTTAAAAAACACCCTCCTTGCAGTGAATGGAGATAAAAAAAACAAAAGCCCGTGGCTTCATGAGATTCTAAAAATAAAAGACAGTTGAAGGCTAGACCTTAGACAGGACATGTCTATGACCCCTTTATGGCTCAGGGAACATTGCGGAAGAGGGTACAGAGAAAATGTAAGAGCCTCAAGATGAGGAGCGGGCTTGTGAAATTCCATTTCCTAATCAGGACATGGATGTGGGAACCACAGACTCAGCACTGCATTCTGGCAGTGAGTCCACAGCAGCCAGGGAATCCTGACAGCTGCAGAGGGTGAAGCCCTGGGGCCATAGCACGTACTGCTGCTGGCACTCATTCTGAGAGGGGAGACACGACAGTAGGGTGTATACCTACTGTGGAGCCCACCAAGCTCTGAGAGTTCATTCCAAACTCAGGGTCAAACAGAGGGACTAATGAATGGGGAAAGAATGTATCGGGCTATGGAAGGAGCTGCTGTGCGTAGGAGAGAAATAGGAGAAGATGGGAAGAGCTACCAAAATGTACAGTATACAATTACAGAAAGAACAAAATTTATTAATAGCTTTGCTAACAGAATAGTCAATTGGTGAAACATTTTATTTCCTACAAAACTTGAGCTTCAATTAAAATTACTTGGGGAAAACTTGGGTTTAACTTTCATGATTATATCATTTTACTTTAAAGTTTTAGATGCCAGCTTGTAGGCTCTGATGTCCCTGTCATCTCTGCCAGTGACTTAAGGATATCCCTCAGGCCCAAGCATCTGCCTAGCGTGCACGAGCTCTCTAGCACCAGCAGCTTTGTCTTGTTCCTGATTTTAGTCGAATTGCTTTGAGTTTCTAGTTAAGTTGATGTTGGCTGTGGACTGGCTGTAAATTTCCTTTTTATGTTGAGGTATGTCCCTGTGTCTCTAGTTTCTCCAGGAATTTTATTGTGAAGGAGTGTTGGATTTTGTCAAAGGCATCTCAGCATCTAATGAGATGATCCTGTGGTTTTTGTCTTTCAGTTTCAAATATATCATCTAATGTAAACAGTTAGATGTATACAAGTTGGTAGGGGCTCAGAGACCCTACTTCGGATGAACTAGTACTATCTACTACAAAGACTACACGAGAACCTAAGTCAAACTTTCTTAAATAACTCTTAAAAACGAAGACACAAGTATTCCCTTTGAAAGTCAAAACAACCTAGAAACCAAAGACGGCCCGGGTACAAACAGTTTTAATATGTGCCTTTAAGATTCTCTGGATTTCTAGTTGGGCAGTGGTGGTGCACACCTTTAATCCCAGCACTTGGGAGGCAGAGGCAGGAGAATTTCTGAGTTGGAGGCCAGCCTGGTCTACAGAGTGAGTTCCAGGACAGCCAGGGCTACACAGAGAAACCGTGTCTCAAAAAAAACCATTTTAAAAAAAAAATATATATATCTAATAAAGAGAAAAAAATGATAAAAAAAATAAAAAAATATATCTAATAAAGAGAAAAAAATGATAAAAAAAATAAAAAAAATCTAATAAAGAGAAAAAATGATAAAAAAATCTAATAAAGAGAAAAAAATGATAAAAAAATCTAATAAAGAGAAAAAATGATAAAAAATATCTAATAAAGAGAAAAAAAATGATAGAAAAAATAAAAAAATATCTAATAAAGAGAAAAAATGATAAAAAATAAAAAAATATCTAATAAAGAGAAAAAATGATAAAAAAATTTAAAAAATATCTAATAAAGAGAAAAATGATAAAAAATATCTAATAAAGAGAAAAAAATGATAAAAAATTATCTAATAAAGAGAAAAAAATGATAAAAAAAATTTTTAAAAAAAAACAGATTCTCTGGATTTCTTGTGTCTGTTTTATGTCCCCTTTTCATTTCTTTTTTTTTTTTTATTTGGATATTTTCTCTCTCTTATTAGTTAATTTGAATAAGAGTTGTCAATTTTATTGATTTTTTTAAAAAAAAAAACCCAACTCTTTATTTCATCCATTCTTTGAGTTTTTGTTTTGTTTTGTTTGTTTCTACTTTATTGATTTCAGCCCTGAGTTTGATTATTTCTCTCCATCTACTTCTTTGGGGTGTGATTTCTTCTGTTTGTTCCAGAGCTTTCCCTTTTAAAGCATTGTTCAGTGTCAAAGAGCCTGAGTGGTTTAAGAGGGTTCTTTGAACCCTTGAACCCTTGAACCCTGTCTTCTGCCAGCATTCTGTTTGCTTCATCCCTGTCAGCACCTCTGTTCCCTAAGGCAGAATCCTGTCATCCTTCTTCTGTGGATTGTGCAAAGGAAGCAGTAGGGGAGGAAGGAAGGAAGGGTGGTTTTCTGTTACTGTGCTTCCTCTGCCACGAGGGGGATCTCCTCCTGCTTTGTAGGAAAAAGGCAGTGTTTCCTCCTGACTTCGGCTGTCTATAGGCAGGGTGATACTCAAAACTGTCCGTGGATGGCTGTTTCCATATGCACAATGTTCACAAGTGTCAGCATATATATATTTGCATTGGTGAACCCTAATGTGCCTAGCCACTGTCACCACATCCTCAAGTACCTAAGAGTTTGCAGTAAGATAGATGACATGTTCCTGTCTGTGAAAGAGCCTGAGAGTTTGGGGGGGTGGAGGGGGAGAGAGAGAGAGAGAGAGAGAGAGAGAGNGGGGGGGCTAAAGTTCATTGGGGGGAATAGGGAAGGTTGGTAGTTAAAGAAATAGTTTGACTGACTGGATTGTGAAGCTGAAAATGAGCCCAGTCTTTCTTTCATGATAAAGGAAAATCCTCAGGGATTTGACTCTTACACCCTGGGAGCCTGGGAGAGTCAGTATGCTGAGAGCTCTGTGAGATGTTTTTCTTCATCTGAGAGAAAAAAATCAGATTCTTAAGAAATCCAGATTAGTGATGAGCTTCTCTCCCCTCAGAAATGGCAGAAGACATCTGTAATCCGCCGCAGCTCTGTAAACCCAACTCTGAAAACCATCTAGATATCTAATCACAGACATTTTATCTACACCAGGGTAGCTAGTAAATTGTAGGTGTTCCAATCCAATCCAGGCTTTTCATTAGCCTTTGGTAACGGGATAGGCAGACATCTTTTAAAACATGGTACATTTATTTAATAGCGCTTCACCATATGTTTATTGAAAGTTAAAATTAACTGACACTTCCTTAAGAATAAACTATGGGATCTCAAGCAACAGAGGAATTTTAATCTGTAGTAGTGACATTTCCATTTTGTATTTGTGATAATTGAAAGAATTGAAGATTGTGAATTCTGAAATTAACAATTCTGAAAGCAGAATTTCCTGCAGGATGGAAAAGAAAGTAATTATCTTTCTAATTACCTTTTTAGGATAAGAAAGAGGGCAATGACAACTGAATCAGAGTGGGTCAGTCACACACTAGCTTTTAGTGGGAGGAAGCGCTTGACCCGTTTGATAATTACAAACTTGGCATTGTGAACTGATTCACACTCCACAGCCCAGCCCATGGAACTGGCTGAATCTCCTTGGCAGCCCTCTCTACTGCCCCTCCTCCACGCCTGCCTCACTTAGAGGCCGAGAGCCCCATCTGGAAAGCCTGTTGCCACAGGATACAGAACCTACTGGGAACGGGAAAGTGTGTGTATGCCTAGGCTTGGCTGGTGGCTCATAGAATCAGGGAAACCATGTGGAAAGCCTGCTCATCCGTGTGCAGGGCCTGTGTTTGTTGTATAAGTGATAGCTGCTGCGGGGCTGTGGGCCCCAGCACCATGCTTTAGGCCTGCAGCATTTGTAGTTGATCCTAAAGACTGGTGAGGGTGGCCCCTTTGTCATTGTAAGAGAAGGAGTCATTTGACGCCTGTGGAAGGACAGCCAGAGCCCACTGTTTTGTTGGTTTTGATTAAATGATTCAATTGGTCACAAATAACTCTAAAGTCACACTCTGGTCTGTTTCCTTTTTCTTTCCATGATCTCTTTTAAGTGACTTCCCTTACCTGCTAAGAAATCAAAGGTGACCTAGTCTTTTGGATCCCTGTCTGACTGACAAACCGTGATTCTGTTCTCTGGCCTCCTGCTGCTGCAGCCTTGGGTGTGCAGTAAAACAGGTGACTGACTGAGCGGTTCCATACTGCTTATACCTGCTGGGGGAGAGAGGACGCTTCTCAGCTCCTGCTATTGGCTTACCCATGGTTTGGGCTTCTAGAAAACTCTGGCAGCCTCAGTTAGCACTGGGGACAGCGATTTCTTCTGCATGGGTGCTAACCGTAGAGTCAGAGGGAAAGCTGGACTGCATGCTCCTTCCATACCCTCTTATGTTCTTCCTTCCTCCAAGAAGTGCACAGCCACAGAGCTGAGCTGCAGGCTGCCTCCCACTTTCCTGCACATAGCAGGACCGGGGTTATTTGAGCTGCATTGTCCATTTTTCTATATTCACACAGTTTGCTGGTCCTGGCAGCCTGCTCCTTCAGTGATAGTGATGTCTGTTGAGATGTGGCCTCAGCTGATGGCACCAGGTGCAGAGGGGCATTGTGTAGTGGCTGGCTATAACCTGCCAGTCTGCTGGGTAGAGCAGAGAACAAAAGTCAGTGTGTTTGCAGGCAGGTTGGAAGTCAGTGTGTTGGTTTGTGTTCTTTCTTTGCCTTTCCTGACTGCCATGCTGGCCAAAAGTCCACAGAATCAGCTAGATTACCCGCATTCAGAAGCCAATCTGCTCCTTCCTTACTGGAGTTCTTTTTTTTTTCTTTTCTTTTTTTGGTTTTTTTTCGAGACAGGGTTTCTCTGTGTAGCCTTGGCTGTCCTGGAACTCACTCTGTAGACCAGGATGGCCTTAACTCAGAGATCCGCCTGCCTCTGCCTCCCAAGTGCTGGGATCAAAGGCGTGCGCCACCATGCCCGGCCTTACTGGAGTTCTAAAGAGGATCCACACCAAGCTGCTTGTGAAATTGCTTGAGGAATTCCTCTCCTACCATTCAAACTTGGTTTCTTTGTCGGCGTATCAGCATTCATGTTCCAGAAGTTGTGCACTAATTCTCTTTTCTTTCTTTCTCCTTAGTTTTAACAATGGTAGGATCTAGAAAGGAGTTCACTAACTGCCTATATGTGAAAGACTGGAATTCCACTTTCAACAGCATATATTATAATATATGAAGAGAAAAGGTGCTTGCTTGGCTGTGGTGGTGAGTTGTAGCTACAGAGTGCATCAAAGTCTGTCAGCAACAGCCAAGAAGCTGCCATCCAAGATGTTCTAAGGCAGGAGATTAAGGTGGAGATAAGGTTTAAAGAGCTCTTAGGTAAAGGAGATAGCTGACATTTTAAATCTGTTTTAAAATGAGAAATAAACTAAACCACCAAAGCCACAAACCCTGCAGCTAGCAATTCCCATGGGCCATGCCCTTCTTACATTCTTTTAAAAGATGTGTGTAAGGAGGCTGTGAATGCCCCAGGCAAAGTGGCATCATTCTTCATATATACATACGTGTTAACAGTTCAGTCATGCACACAAGCATGTAGCAGTTAGTAAACGTCTTGATGGAAGCTCTGCTTTTATGTGCTGAAAACTTACATGGGTCATGAAGTGTCATACACTGAGGAGTCATGTGGTATAAGTAGGTCCCCAATTCTGAGTAGGACTCTGAAGCTCTGTCCTACTGAAAACGGATGTGTTCAGAAATGCCCCTGATATCCAGTTTCCTGCATGTTGGTGGAGAGAGAGGAGAGCCTTCCTGCCCAGGCACTGGTTGTGTGCGAGCACTCGGGCTAGAGCAGCCTCCCGGGAGCCTTCCTCAAAGTGACTGCTCATCCCTCAGGCTGCCAAAGTCACAGATCATGAAGGTTGCTGTGGGAACAAGAGGGAATGGACTGAGAGGCGGCAGTGGAACCCTTGTTTACTTTCGTGATGCAGTACATCCCAGTTGCTCCTGAATATACAAGAAACACTGGTATAACTTAAAGCTGATTTCTCTCAGAGGTCTCTGCTAGTCTGCTTTTCTATTCTTCATCTGTTTTATTTCATTTCCAAAGTATCAACTTCAGCTTCACATATCCCTTCTGATGAGATATGTATTTAGATAAAGTCATGAATAATAGTTCCCCAAATCATTTCCATATAAATCTCGTATTAAAGCAAGGTGTTGAGGCAAGGGGATGAAATAAATAATAAAGCCAGACAGGTAGATACACACCTGTAGTCACAGCACTTGAAAGGTAGAGACAGACAGGTCTCTGAGTTCTAAGTCAGACAAGACGACATAGAGAGGCGCCCCTATCTTAAAACAAATAAATAAGTAGGTTTATATTTTCCTTTTTTATTATTTTGCCTTCTCTCTTTCCATCTCAGACTCACAGTTAAGAATTTCAACTTCAAGTTTCTATTAATTGTCGACACTCATGACTTTATGGTCACATTGACTATATCAATGGACATGTGACCATGGAGCACGGTGAGGCTGCATTGGTTGTTACTTGGCTTCAGCCTTAAGCCCTGCCTTGCTTGTCTGTTTCCCTTTCAGAAAGGTAACTATTGCAAGAGAAGGACCTGCTAATGGAAGGTGTCTGGGTTTTAACATTTAAGAGATTAAGTATTATCTCTTTTTGTGTTTTATTTAGATTTCGACACAGTCCCAACTGCTGGTACCTAAGAGACTGGACCATCCACACCTGGATTAGACAGTGTCTGAAATACGGAGCACAAGACAAAGCCTTGTATACACTTGTTAATAAGGTGAGGGCTTCCTGGCCATCCCTTGTATACCTTGGCGCTTAAGGGGAGTGGTTCCCTGTGTACGTCCTGAGTGTGTGTGATCTGCTATTTGTGCCTGTGACAGTACCACCAGAAACCACTTTCCTATTAAGGCCTCCCTCAGATTCCTTCTCATGCTGTTTGAAGACTGGAGCTGGTTATAAACTACCCAACAAATAAAACACTAAAAACTTCCATAGCTGCTTCCTTTCCAAGCATAGAGATTAAGAGAAGACATGTGACCATGGAGCACGGTGGGAGGCTGCATAGGTTGTCACTTGGCTTCAGCCTTAAGCCCTGCCTTGCTTGTCTGTTTCCCTTTCAGAAAGGTTGGGTGAGTAGTGGCCATTTCTGATGGAAGATAATCTCCAGGTCCTTCAGACCATCTTACACTTTTTTTAGAAGATGTTATTCCTGGATAATAATTTGTCCTTTCTCCTAAGCTCCACAGCTCTTTCTCCCCAAGCCCCAGAACTCCTAGGATTAAGGTCCTTCCGGATTACAGTCCATCCAGCACTTGAGTCTTCATTGACTCCAGTATATTTAAACTAAGCACACAAGTTGTAGAGTGTTCCTACTGCCAGAGTCAACCTACATACTGTCACAAGCCATTACAGAACTTTAACAATATTTTTATGAAAATATATTATGTTCATAGTGTCACCAGACTTTGAAAATTATCGTTCAGTCAGAATATTGATTTATTTTTGATTCTTCTCTGTGAAGAACGATTTTCATCTGTAACTTAGTCTCACAACAAATCAGCATATGTTGTCCACATTGTTGGTGTGAGATGAAAGATTGACTATGGAAGTGAGGACAGAAATGAATAGTATCTCATCCTTACCTTGCAGAAATAAAGGCACTTGCCATTGCTTCTCTCTGCTAAACCTCACATTCGAGGATTCCAAGTTCCATACAAGAGGAACTAGAATGATGGAATCTAGCTGGAAGGAAAGAAGTAGAGTAGAGGATATGAGTGCCATTTAAGCTAGTTCCAAAAGCTGTACACGGAGCCGAATGCGCTGCCTTTGTCTGCAGTGATGGGATATTTCAAGGGGACTGAGTGAGGGAAGGACGGTCAAGGTTCAGGGCTTCAGTCTCAAGAAAGAAAGGAAGGAGGCCCCGGGGGAAGACAGAGATGAAATCTTGTTCTCTTCATTCCAGAAATTATATGCAGAGATGAAGATACCTGTGGAAACAGATTCAGGAGGGTCTGGAAAAGCAGAGCAGAGGATCTCTTTTCTGTCGCTTCCAGGCCTTTAAAAAGATATTACCAGATGAGGGGTCAGGAAATGTAGCCTGTAACCACTTAGGTTCTGTCAGTTGCCCAGAATGTCAGGCAAATACTTTTCTCTGTCTATGTCCTGGTTTTCTCAATTCCATCTTGAGTGGGTGTCAGTGATTTACAACCTGAGCTGCCTACTTAGAGTTAACTGAGATTTTTTAAATGTACAGATGCTCGGGGCTAGAGAGATGGCTGAGTTGATATGCTTACCATATGAGCATGTTTTGAGTCTAGAATCCCAGCACCCATGTAAAAAGTGGAGCAGGACAACCCATCCTTGTACGTGTTCAGTATGTCTTTTCTGGGCCTAGGCATTTGAGATTCAGAGCATCACTGAGTGGAAAGTGTAGATATTCTCACACACCCCTGTCCCAGCACACAGCCTTGCCTGACCAGCATCCTGCTCCTGGAATGGGACATCTGTGGTAGACACAGCATCCGCACCCAGAACCCACAGTTTCTATCAGGGTTCATTCTTGATTTTGTGCATCATGTGGGTACAGATGGGATGCTAAATGACATGTGGTCTAATGGAAACAGTCTCTGTGCCTTTTCATCCTCCCGAGAGACTTCACTTGACCCATGACCAAGGTTGGAAACCCTTGACTAACTCATTCTTTTTCTTTGTGTTGCCAACTTTACCCTGTACCCCAGATTAGATCTTCCTATATATCCCAAATTACCCTAGAACCTGACTCCTGCCTCAGCCTTCTGACGGATTATAGGCATGAGGGACCACACTTGGCCAAGACTAGTTAATTTCAAATTTCCTTCCTACCGCTAATGAATTACGGTTCTAAAATATTTTGGCGTTAGCCTGCCTTGGACTCAAGCTGATGGGGGTGAGTTCTATGAGAATCACGGGGCCCACTCCTGAGCCAGTGCTCCCTGCTCTTGAGCCAGTGCTCCCTTAGTTTTGGGATTTACAGTGGAGGTTTAGGAACCTCCCAAGGGAGTAGGTGGGGCAAAAAAAAAGAAAAGAAGTTCCCCAATTGTTTTTGGTAGCTGGTGACACTATGGAACAGAGAGGTTAATCCTATTGAAGTAAGAGTTTTAGGTAAAACTGTAACCATGATTGAGGCAGTAAGGAATCAGGCTCAAATGTACATGAAGATCAGAGAAGCCCACTAAAACTTGAAGGTTCCATCCCAGTTCTGATGCTGAGGCCTGAGACTCCGAGATCCGAGACATGAAAATACTCCTGCCAAGCCCTGAAGCAGACACTGACGCATCCTTGTTTATTCCTAAAATATTCTTAGATCCTGATATCTTAAATATGAAGGCAAACAGAATCCTAGGCACTTGGTGTACACGTTTCTTGGACATTTAGAAGTCAGACCATGTGCTGTATAATTCATGCTTTTTCCTTAAGGTCTGTTTGGGATTTTCATTCAGACCTTGTAAAAAGAGTCATTGGGCCAGCTCTTTGTGGGGGGGGGGGGGGCAGGGGCAGGGGCGGGTCTCTTTCTGTTGTTTAGCTGTGACAGGACTAAGATGATGACAGATGGGCTTTACAGTTTTTACATGTCAGTTGTCCTCTGTCAGACACCTGCTCAACTTTCTCCCCCAACCAAAGTTACAGCTTGCAAACCTCGTGAGTCACAGCTTCAGTCTCTCTGCCGCCTATGCTGCAAATGAGAGTTGTGTAGTTTACCTCAGTGGGCCAACTGTCCTGACTAATCCATGAGGTTGTATTACACACAGAATTAGAGATGACTTCATTCTCTGTTTTCACTTTTATTACAGGTTCAGTATGGAATTTTTCCAGATAACTTTACATTCAACTTACTGATGGATTATTTCATAAAGAAAGAAAATTACAAAGGTAAGAAACCAGATCACGACTCACTTAATATAGGGCTTTCAGCTCCCAAATGGAAGTGTATAAATGCAGACAGCTTCCTCCTCCTTCAGTTCTTAATTACATCTCTTAATGTTACTCTTTTAGTCAGGACAGTTTACATGAAGATTATTATCACTTATGCCAACAGTTTTAAGTATCACCTTTCTGTTGCTGGCATGGAAAATGTACATACATAAGTAACTCTAGGGGAAAAGTTAATTAAGGGCCAATCTGATTCCACTTCCCAAGCTGATAGAAATGCAGGATATAAAAAATAAAGTAAAAATTGATTTAGTTTTCACGTGTAACTCTTCTGTACCTATGAGTGTACACAGTGAGCTTAGTAGCACATGCAGTCAGTTGAAAACATTTATTGTGCTTGCGGCCTGTGCAAGCATCATGATTCGTCGTTAACATCAGCTTTCTCTACCTTGACTACAGATTACTGAGGGAAAGAAGTTGTTTGAACTTTTGTCTGTGTTGTCAATTATCAAGGGAAAGTAAGAGTAACTGGGTCCTGGTTTTCTATGACCAGCTCGAGTAGAAATAAATAACACGTCAGTGGTTTATAGTTGATGGAGGGCCTTTCCCTTTCCTTTGTCTGTTCTTTATTACCCCTGTCTCTGTCTTTGGAATAACACCTAGGGATTAGGAGTTCCTCTAGCCTTTGTCTTATTTTGCCTCAGCAGTGAGAAAGCATCCAAATGGAGAGAGAGGCCTCTGCTTGCTTGTCAGGGTGACCTCCCAGCGATGCTCCTCTTCTCCCAGTGCTTAGCTCTTGTAGCCATGGACACTGTGGCGCATTTTCATAGGCATTATCTTGTTGAAGTAAATAGAGCAAACAGTGTTTGATCATCATGAAGATGCTACTTACTGTGAGCCAAAAGCCGTGGCTTTGGTCCATGTGTGAAGAGCTGATGCAGAAGCCTGTGACTCAGTGTGCATGCAATGTGTGCAGCAGGTGTGAATGGCTTGACAAGAACCTACTTCGTAGAACAGCTAAAACCAGAGCCCATGTTTCCTACTTGATTCTGCTTGGTGTCCACTGCACTGCACTTTGAATGTGTTTACATTTGGAGACTTGGTGATGTTCCCCACATCTAATTTCCCCTTGCTCTTACCTTCATCTCCTGGCCAGATGCTTTATCCGTGGTTTTTGAGATCATGATGCAAGAAGCCTTTGAAGTGCCGTCCACCCAGTTTCTCTCCCTCTATGTTTTATACCGTTGCCTAGCAGAGAAGACAGAGCTCACAGTAAGTGATCTGCCCTAACACAGCCCGAGAGCTTGAGGAAGCCAAGCAGTGACTGCCCAGTTAAGACGACGACAAGGGCCAGGCGGGCGGGGAACCTTGCTCTCTGAACCTGGAGAATATCCATGTGCCACCAGAAATGAACGTTCATTCCGTGTGTTTTGTTTTCTGGTCTCTAACAGTGGTACTGGGCACTTCCCAAGTAAAAGCCCTAAGGTGCATTTGTCAGGGTAGGAGGGCATTTTTATTTTCATATTGGGGTTGAACTCAGGTCCTCTTGTGTGCTAGGGCAGCATTTTACCACTGAGCTACAACCCTAGCCCCTTTTGCACAATGTGAAACTTGAGCCAGGTCAGGTGACCTCAGGCAGTTGAGAAATGAGACATTAATAATCACTGAGAGGCAGACATGGCATGCTAAAGGAACAGGTGGGCATCCAGTTCTGACTACGAGCTAGCGTGTCTGGGTTTCCTACAGTTGCTCCGCCAGTTGTGTTCTAGAATGTGCAGCATACCAAGCTGCGGCTTGCTTTGAGTAGGACACTGACTGATGGCTCACTGCTATCCTGAGAAGACAGTGGTGAGAACAGCGGCGACTGATCATCACATAGCACCTTAGCACTTGCTCAGCACTACACTGGGTTGTAAACATAGTAATGCCTTTACTCTTCACAACCACTCTACAGACATAGGGAGACGGAGGCACCGAAGTATTGCACAATAATCATGGCCCTAGTCGATGATGCCAGGCATTGAGGCCCTGTGATCTGCCCTTAATTCAGTACCAAGTTGAAAAACTCAGTTTGAATATGAGCTGAAATGTCATCTAGTCCAACCCACCTCCTGAAAACCTGAGATGTTGTGCTTTACTGAGTGACATGGCCTAAGATGCAGCCAGTAGATGTAGCCACTTAACTGTGAGATATTGTGGTTAAGCTATTTTTTTTAAAGATTTATTTATTTTATTTATATGAGTACACTGTAGCTTTCTTCAGACACACCAGAAGAGGGCATCCGATCCCATTACAGATGGTTGTGAGCCACCATGTGGTTGCTGGGATTTGAACTCAGGACCTCTGGAAGAGCAGCTAGTGTTCTTAACCACTTAGCCATCTCTCTAGCCCTCATGGTTAAGCTATTAATATATATTGAACGTACTTACTTATTCTGTTGCCAAGTTCTACTTATTTAACAGTAAACACATTGTCTACTTACAGTCTACCACTTTAAAACAGAACAAGGGAGCCAGGCGATGGTGGCGCACGCCTTTAATCCCAGCACTTGGGAGGCAGAGGCAGGCGGATTTCTGAGTTCAAGGCCAGCCTGGTCTACAGAGTGAGTTCCAGGACAGCCAGGGCCAGAGAAACCCTGTCTCAAAAAACAAAACAAAACAAAACAAACAAACAAAGAAAACAGAACAAGGGGCTAGAGAGATGGCTTCATGCTTAAGATGACCTGTTGCCCTTGCAGAGGACCTAGGTTCAGATCCCTGCACCCACGTGGTGGCTCACAACAGTCTAAAACTCTGGTCTCAGAGGATCAGATACCTGCTTTGACCTCCACAGACCCCAGGCATGCACATGGGCCACATGCACACATGTAGGCAAAACAAGCATGCAGCTATAACACATGAAAAGCCCTTAAAGAGCTTTATTTGTATTTTAAACTTAAAATGACTGCAAAGGGGAAATGCCTAAAGAGGTGTTTACAAGGTTAATATTTGAAAGGTAAATATCGCTAGCTAGTTAAAATGGAAATGCGTATGTCCAACCAGCAGAAGAGAACATGGTCAGCAAGAAGGGGCTGACAGAAACTGGGTACATTTCTATAACCCTGCTCATGGGGAGGCTGAGACAGGAGGGTTGTCTGAGTTCCCAGCACTGGAGACTTATTACCAGGGCAACATAGTGAGACCAAGGTGAGTGGGGGAGAATAGGCTGGAGGAAGGAAGATGGAGTGAGTCACACATACTTGACAGACAGGGGAGATGCCATGATTATGATGGCTGATGCCCCTACAGCATAGAGAATGTCTGGGACCTTGGGGTGTGAGGGAAGACTGAAGCACATAGGCCATTTTGCTATCATCCTAAACATAGTGAGAAATTACCTGAAGTTTTAAACTGGGGGGACACAACTTATAGTCAGATTTGTATCCTGAAGCCATCCTCAGCTGTCAGGTGGGACAGAGATGAGAGCAGGGCAGGTTAGCTGTGGGTCAGACCAGCTTAGAGACTGTCACAGAGTCTGAGAGGAGCTGATGATAGTCCAGCAGCCTTGGAGAGGTGGAACTAGAGTCCCCACTGGATATGTGGGAAAGTCAACATCGGGGGAAGAGCTAGATAGAGAGTCAGAGAGATGGGGCTCAACCACCAGACCCTCAGTTTCCAGCTCACCTGGACAAGAAGAGCATTGTATGTGCAAAAGGAACTCTGTGGAAAAGAGGGTTTGGGAAATGAATGGCTAACTTGGCTCTGACCATGTTGTAAACTTGGATACTTTGAAGCAGCCCAAAGATTTCTCAAGCAGGACTGTTTTGGAGCTGATGTATCTGTATATAATGCGTGCAAATGAACCGGGGAGAAGAACGAGTAGAAGTCAGTATCATATACATGTGTCAGCATACTATGGCAGATACATACACACAGATTTGTGTCAGTCGATAATCAAGAAGGAAAATGTGGAATGTATTGGGCCACACAAGCCATGAAAAAATGGCCTAGGAAAAAGGGTAAGGCGGGGAATAAGGCAAGGTCATAGAATTTAATGACATCAGAGCAGTAAGTGGTCCACTTTATATCCATAGAGAAACAGCTGGAAACCAGAGTAAAATGGGGGATATAGAAGTAAACAGAAAAGAGAGCAAGTATAGGTGACCCCGGTGTCAGTGTGAAGAGAAGTGGCAGGCGTGGGGCAGGGGACAGAAGATGAAGGCTTGCTTTGTATTGATGGGCAAGGCGTAGTGTAAAATGGGCAAGCCTTGGGAAAGTGGCATCTGACCTAGCCCATGCTCCCAGTAGAATCTCCTTTAAAGTGCTTAGGACCAAAAGTGTTTTGGAGTTTAGATTTTTTTAAATTGTGGAATATTTGCACAGTGAGATACATTGGAGAGAGTCAAATGTAAACACAACATGGTCCGTGTTTTATGTATACTTCAGACATACCCAAGGGTGATTGTTATGCATTGTGCTTAATTTGTACATGAAGTGTCTCATGGAATGTGGCATTTTCTGCTAGCAGTGTCATGTCAAATAGTTTTAGAACTTGGGACATTTTGGGCTTTCAGATATCATCTTCGACCCTGTGAACAATGACTGCTCCCAGCATGCCACAGACAGCAGCTGCTTGTATATTTACGGTTCATTCAGCTTTTAGTCCCCGGTGCATCCTGATACTGTAGCTCTTGTTTACTCTAAAGAGGAAAAAAGGTTTCACACAGTGAGATGGCGCAGTGGATAGAGTGCTTGCCCTCAGACCTGATGATCTGAGGTGTGTGTGTGTGTGTGTGTGTGTGTGTGTGTGTGTGTGTGTGTGACACACACACACATATACTCACACATACTAAACAAACAAATAAATAAATAAATAAATAAATATTTGAAGCCAGCCTGATCTGCATAGCAAGTTGCAAGCCAGCCAGAACTACATAATAAAACTTTTCTTAAAAATAAAATTAAGTGGAAAAATAAGTAAGTGTAAGAAAAATAAGTCAGATTTCTTATTTATTCTGCACCAGACCCACTTTTCAGGCTATTGGTGGGAGACATGAACTTTCCTAGATTTGAATGTCGGCTTTTTTTCAGTTGTAGTTTACTGATTGGCAAATTAGCAGGCATAAAGCCCCGGGTTTGCTTTCTAGCACATGTACAAAAGCTAGAATGGTTTTCATTGGAAAAGTGGCCAGGTCCTTAATTAGAAGCTCTTCCTCATCTGTGCTGTGGAAGCCCGCATGGAGTTTCCTTTTCCAGGATCCACTATTTTCCAAGATGTAGGAAAATCCCAAGAACTGGGACCTGTGCTGCACGAAGCATGACCAGATCTGTGCTTTTAATGCCGCACGGAGCCTTGCTCCCTGGCAGCAGTTGCGGCTTCAGACCATCCCTAGCCTCTTAGGGCAGAGACCATGAGGGAAAAGGCTACAGCTCTTGCCTTGTGTGGGGCATTAGAGAATTCCAGCTCCTGTTGTCTGGGTTCTTTGCAGACCTCCTCCTCTGAGCTCTGAGCTCAGTGGTCAAGGACTGCCCCAGTCATGTTTGTCACTGGTGTGTGGCAGGCCCAGCAAAGCTTGTGGCTTTGCCCTTTTTTTTTTTTTTTTTTCTTTTCATGTCTCCTCAAAAGGCTTCAATTTTATTGACATACAATTTTACACCCTTGGTTGAAAGACACAGTGACTAAGTGTTTCTGATTGCCTGATTTGTCTTTAAGAGGCACAAATCTATCTAAAAGCACTAAATGGTGGTACTTACTTTAACACTGTGCGGAAGCCTTATCTCTGCTGTGCTGTTAGTGTTCTCTCTCCTCTGGAGCAGAGTAAATGTGAAGCTGGTGGCCTGGGGGCTTCTTTGACGCTCTCAAGTCAGTGTGGGTCCAGAGTACCCTATTCTCTTCTCTTTTCTGACTGTAAAAGGCTCTGGCTCATTACCAAAATATAAAAACCATGGTAAGCACAAAGGAGAAAACCAAAACCACTTAATGAAATCTCACCACCCAGGAGTCCTTAGTTATATAGAGGGCATTTCAGTTCTGTTTTTTTTTTTTTAAATATGAATACCTTTTATTTATAGAATCGGGGTAACTTGTACACAATTTGTTATTTTCATAAGCTTAATACATGCTGTTGGATGTCATATTTTTAAAAATCACATTTAGCATGAAGTATCCATGTTTCATAGACAGTGATCTGCTGTATTCTGTTGCAGTGGGAAGAAGAAAGAGACTTTGGGGCATCCCTCTTGCTTTCTGGCCTGAAACAAAGGAACACAGTGGGCCTGAGTTCCCAGCTGTATGGCTATGCACTTCTTGGTAAGCTAAGTGAGCCTTGTTCATACTGTTCTTTGTGGAAAAATGTAGCACAGCCTTCTGTCTCATAATGGAATTAAAACTTCATTTAAATTTACTAGTGAACATCCAGTTATAACTTCCAAGTATAGTCAATAAAATAACACTCCAGTTATGGATGGTCAAGGGGTGTCATTAGGCCTGTCACCACCAACCAGCTCAGAACTGGCTCTGTTAACTGTAGGAAAACTTATTTTTGATCAGTGTGAGGAAGGGACAGCATATGTAAGCTTGTGGTGAGCTATTAGGATTGCTAGCCAGTACTTTCCCTGTATTAACCAACTACCATCTGTTTGATTCCAGGTGAGGGAAGAAAGGTCAGAAAGCACGTTCTCAGGGACAGTCACCTGTTGGTCCCATGTGATTGTACAGTCCAGGTGGAATGGTGTTCAGATTAGTGTTCAGGACTGCTGTATTACACAGATCATTCAGAAAGTCGGTGAGGCTAAGAAAATGTCCTTGACTGCTGCTAATGAGAAAAGGCCCTGGTCCCTTGCGATAGGCAGCCATGCCATCAGACACCCCACCTCTGCCCCTGCTCCACAGCCTTACTCGGCTCAGGCCAGCAGCCCAGCATGACCCAAGCACCTTAAAGATCTAAAATTAGCCATCTCCTGATAAGCTTTGTCTGCTGGTATCCTCCTCCAGCTTCCCAAATCCTCCCTTCCAGGAAAGATGAGCAGAGGCAGACTTAGACCGAGCCACTCAAGGTGACTTTGCTCATCAGTGCTAAGAAGGCTCTCCCTGGTGCAGATGGCCCTGTGCTTCCCAGGGCCCTGCTGCCTGGCCATAGCTGCGTGGCAGTTTGAGCAACCTGGCCCTGTGACCTCAAAGGTAGCCGGGACTCTGATGTAAGAACTGATAACACTGAAGAAAGTGAGGGGGGAAGCAGTTCCTTTTCTTATTCATAAAGAAAATAGATTGTATGTTTGACACTTTTCAAAACAAACCAGACATTTCCTGGCAGGGAAAGTCATCAGAGTCACAGGGTCCTCAGAGTAGAAAGCTGTGGCATTGCTTTTTCTGGGCATGGTTTTGGCCTTGAAACATAAATAGTATAATTTTCTTTTGTCTTAAGCGCTGCCTTCTGTAGGAACAGCTCTGTCAGACTCTCAAAGTTCTTCAGCCCAATGATTCATAGGCCCTGGTGAATCTCTAGCCAGAGAAAATGCATAACACAAGTTCACAAAACTTCCTTTTAAGGTGTGCATGGTGAGGGTCCTTGCCTAGGCTGCTGTTGGCTGGGGCCTTCTAAGCCTTAGGCTGCAGTCCCAGTGTGGAGGCATGGCTGAGCAGCCTTTGTTGTTCTTTTGGCCACAGGGAAGGTGGAACTGCAGCGTGGGCTGCGGGCTGTATACCACGGCATGCCTCTGATGTGGGCACCAGGCTACCTCGACAGAGCCCTCCAAGTGATGGAAAGGGTGGCCTCCTCCCCTGAAGACCTCAAGCTGGGTAGAGAAGTGGTATGTTTTCCCATCCCCATTCAGTCAAATGGAGGCATCACAGGCATCTGTTTCCATTGTCTTTCTCCTTCCACTGCTTTCTGTATGTGTGCAGAATTGGTATTTATTCAGCTTGAAAGGATGAAAAGATACCACAAACATTTTCAGTGTGGCTGTCAAAAAGGCAATAGAAAATAAGACTATTGTTGATTCATACATCATTAAGTAAAAGGAAAGCTGTCAGTTCCCTTAAATTCAAGCTCAGATTAATAAATACCACCCTCTTCACCACTTCCCCCATCCAAAAGGGATTTACGGCGTGTGATAGAAAACTTAAATAATTTTGGTGGATTTACCCCTCATGTAGTATGGAGAGACTACATAGCCATTTTCTCTATTATCCTTGGCTGTTGGTAAAGTATCTGTCTCACAAGCTTAAGTACCCGAGTTCAGATCCCCAGAACCACTTAAAAAGCCAGGCCCAGGAGTGCAGTCATATTCCGGTAATGGCAGGGTGGGAAGCAGAGAGACATGAACCACTGGGAGCTGGCTAGCTAGCCTAGACTACAAAGGTGAAGTCCACATGCACGCACACACACACACACACACACACACACACACACACACACACACACACCTCTCACTCTTCATCTTGCCACAGAGGATCTGAGCGCCATCTGACTTTCTCCCCGTTGGACTGCCTGAAGTACATGCGTGATGCTGAATCTGTGTCACATGGTTGTCACCATTCAAATAGCTTGTTTGCCTGTCTCAAACACTGACCTCCAGCCTGTGCCAAAGTTCATTTCTTAGTTACCTAAGCCCCTTGACACAGTTCACTGGGCTGAGCTTAGACTGGGATACACCTTGGACCTTCCACCCAACACGGAGTTGAAGTGTTCCCTCCCATCCAGACTGTTCTGTCCAGAGACAGGCCCAGACACGGTCTTAGCAAGATGAAAGGTTGCCTTGGAGCTGCCCTTCTGTGTGGCCTTGACTCTGAAGCGCCAAGGTTTACCACTCAGCTTTCATTTCTGTCCTGAGGTCCTCAACCCAGTGTCTCCCATGGCACATTATGCTGATATCTACTGATATCATTAATGCTCTTTCTTGGTCATTATAACCAAGGAACACACACTTCGAAGCTGGCCTATTCAGTGCTGGTGACTGAAAAAAACACAATGATACACAAGTCCTTTGCTAGGGATACATTCCTTCTCATTTTAGCCAAGTTGACAGCGTCTTTATTCTAGTTTATAGGTACATGATTACAATGTCAATAAGAGTGTGCTATGTATATACCCAGTCTGTGTAAAGGTCAGACACACTTAGGCCTTGGAGCAGTGTAGGGGCTTCCTTCTGCTGTGACACTGGGAGGGGGATGTTGCTCATGCAGGCCTTGCTGCTGTTCCCTTCCCGTCTCTGGTGACCAGCCCTGCATGGGTACCACACAGGAGAGGTGGACGCGTAAGAGAGGCAAACAGAAAGAAGCCCATGATTGCAGTTGCTTACTATTTAAGTCACACAAAGCACCTCACTAACACGAGTTTCCTGTGTGCGTCTCTGGCCTTGGCCTGCAGCTTCTGAGGATTAGGCTGATCCCTGTGAGCTGGGATCTTTCTCTGGGGGAGGCCTGGCCTATATGCAGCAGCTTTAATGTGTTTTCAGAGTAGCTTTTTTGTTGTCTGTGCTCTATGAGGGTCTTTCTTTCCCTATGTTCCAATTCCAGACTGACTCCAAAGAGAGACATGAAAGTGGGGGAGGTCCCTTAATGCCCATCACACTGAATTCCTGGATCCCTACCTGGTTAATTAAAAACAAACCTAATTTACCACTATGCTGATCATTCTCATAGGTGATCCTCAGCTCAGGCCTGTAGCTTCAGTTCAGAAGCTCAACCTGTCCAAGGGCATTGCTAATGTATGAAAATGTAATCGTTCTGTTTCCTTCTTTTTCCTTGTGTGCAGCATGAGGACTTCAACCTAGCACTTCATGCATAAACTGCCATTCCAAGAACCCCTAGCTAATCCTCAATGTCTTCCTCAGTCTTGGGGGTTCCCCAAGGGTTCCCCCTTGTTTCTTTGTCTTTGGCCTGCACACAGTCAAGTCTATAACGGATATCCTCCTGACTCTCCTACAGCTCGATGTGCTGGATGGAGTCCTGAAGGTGGTGACGTCTCCAGATGGCCAGGCTTCAGAGGCACAGCCCCAGGAAGGTGAAGACGGCTTGGGCTCAGCAAACCTGGTGGAGCAGCTGGACACTGAGGAAGCAGAACAGTCCAAGCTTCCCCGATACCTCGAGCGCTTTCAGGTGATTTGTAGTAGAAACAGCCTTTTCCTGCATCAGTCACACACAAAGGCATTAAAAACTCACATCAAGAATTGCCGTTGTATTGCTTCCCACAGGCCATGGCCTTTTAGGAAAGCAGTGGGATTGTTATGACCATGCTTGAGCTGATGTCACAGTTCTGTTCCCTGGGGCAGCACGGTACCCCAGTGGCCCTCCTCCGTGCCTTCTCAACAGCAGCCTGATTCCCACTCAGTGTGGCAAGTGACCGGCCATTTCTCTACACTACACCAAGACCCAGGTAGACATTAGTCACAGCTTCAGCAGAGATAAGACTCACGCAGCCTTTCTGGCACTTAGCTGCAGCTTTGTGCTGTCTAACAGAGCCATTAGAGACACTGCCTGTGGACAGGTTTCCAGAACAGTGCTGAGCACTCAGACTGTCAGTGAGCTCTCTGTCCCAAATGCTCCGCTGTCTGTGTCAGGGAAGAAAACTCCTAAGCCTGCTCTCTGCTTTGTGTCTTTTCTTTTCTTTTCTTTTCTTTTTTTTTGGGGGGGGAGCGGTTGTTTGGGGTTTTTTTGGTTTTTCGAGACAGGGTTTCTCTGTGTAGCCCTGGCTGTCCTGGAACTCACTCTGTAGACCAGGCTGGCCTCGAACTCAGAAATCCACCTGCCTCTGCCTCCCGAGTGCTGGGATTAAAGGCGTGCACCACCACGCCCGGCTCTGCTTTGTTTCTTGTCTCTTTAATACAAAAAGAAGGAAGTACTCTCAGGTTATGACGTCATCATAGGAGCAGGAGAATCTTCTCCCAGGCCAGCTGCAGCACTGTGCCTTTTCACAGCAGGAAGGAGAGCTGGGCTCCTGCCCCTAAGTCTGTCTCTTCTGACCCAGCAATGGCAGGCCTTCACGTAGCACAGAATCTCATGGTATTTTAGAGTTTTTTCTCCCCAATACTTCTGAAGGGAAGTCATTCTTAGTTAGCTTCTCTCCTGTAATTTGAAACTAAGAATAAAAAGATTGATGTTCAGCCGGACGGTGGTGGCGCACGCCTTTAATCCCAGCACTCGGGAGGCAGAGGCAGGCGGATTTCTGAGTTCGAGGCCAGCCTGGTCTACAAAGTGAGTTCCAGGACAGCCAGGGCTAGACAGATAAACCCTGTCTCGGGGGGGAAAAAAAAGATTGATGTTCCTGTCATACTCCAAGAACAAAGCAGAGTAGAGAATTTATACAGTTCTTTCTCTTAACTTTGCTTGTCAGTGTATAAAACTTAAAGAAAACAAGAATCACCACACATGCTGCCTGAGGTGCTGAGCCACTGTCAGGCGTCAGGTTTGCCTGGGTTTTGTACATTTTGTACTCAGTTTTGATTGTTTTTGACTTTTGGCAGTTTTTTGTCTGTTGCATCTCAGAGGATGGAAACCTTTGCCTTCACTAACTTCCAGCCCTTGTACTTCCACAGGACACTGTCTGAGCATCCAAGAAAGAACAGAAACGAATGTTTGTAACCTGCCATCTGTGACCTTAGCTATGTTAGCAGCTGCAAGCCCCTCCCCCCATTTCCTTTATCCTCACAGGAGGCCTGGGTGGGAGAGTCTCAGCTTACATGATCCAGCAGTGAGCTGGGATTTGGACAAAGTCAACCTCCTCACAGTTGAGATTCTCTTTGGCCTCAGACTACCTGAAAAACTATGTTAGGAAGAAATGGTTTTCAGTTTACATTTTCTTCCTGTTGCCTGCTTTTCATTAGTCTGAGGTCATTTGTTTGGATCTGTTTTTATAATTAGTCTGTGCCTTAGATCCCATCGGTCTGGCCCCCTTTGCTGTTCTGCCAGATCCTATGCTAAGTCACCTCGGGGTGCGAACACATGTGACTCTCATCTACAGCTGGGGCCCTAAATGTCACTCTCTGGTGATCTGCGTCTTGAAGCACTTAAATCAATTAATGCTTTTAGTAGGTCTCTGGGCTGCTACACTGACCCTACCAGGCTGTAAGGAGCTGTAAGCAGGCAGGAGGGAAGGGCTGACCTGTGGGGGAGCACAGCAGGTGGAGGCCTACAATACCCATGCACTCAGGAAAGGGAAAGCTGTTTAGTGTTTGTGAGAAATCCCTGCAATGATTTCCATCTGTTGAAAGGAACCAGGGGAGGTCACTTAAATGAAAACACAGGGTTTCGAAGTCCCCATTCTCCACCATCTTGTGGCGTCCTCACTGCTCAGTTAGGAGCCAACTGAGCCGGCCTAAGTGGAGACCTTGTGGCTCAAATAAGAACTGAATGACCATGAAGCCGGGAGTAAGGGAGGTGCAGGGCTGCGCACTGCAGGAGAGCCCAGCGAGAGGCAGCTGCCCCTGGAAGAGAGCTGCAGGGCACCTTTGCTGCAAGCAGATGGTGTGGCTGTTGGGGGGGGGGGGGACTCAGTTGCTTCTCACTGCCCTCCTTTCTCCTGCCTGTCCCTTACCTTTTCGTTTCCCTTTGCTTCCAACAGGCCTCTCGCTCTAAACTGCAGGAACTGAACAGAGTTGAGTCTGAAAGTCTTTTGACTCTGACCACACAGCTTGTAAAAGAAAAACTCCCTGCCTGTGAGGCCGAGGACCTGGCCACCTACGAGCAGAAACTCCATGAGTGGCACCTGGAGCGGATGCAGTTGATCCAGAGGGAACAGGAACAGAGGGAGAAGGCCAAGCAAGAGTACCAGGCGCTGAGTGCGGCAGAGAATGTAGCCTAAAGTGCTGCGAGCCACCTGGTGTTCAGCCAGGACAGCGTGGGGCTCCGCCTCTGCTGTCCAGGCCTTCTTTCCTTACAGGAAGCTGTGCATAGCCTGAAAACCAGGATGCACTCTATGCCAAGACACTGTATGTCCATCTAGATGTCAAGGACCTGGAACTAAGAAAGTGACAAACAGTTGGGCTGAAGCCCCCAGCTGAATCTCTTGTAGGCTCACAGTGGAGTCCTGGGCACAGCCTGGGAATATCGGGTGAGCATGACGGTAAGCTATAGCTGAAGGATCGGCTCTGCAGCACGGGTGTTTGAATGATTTCCTGCCCTTGCCCATGTGCATGGAGCAACGAGCTTCACGTCCTGGTGTTGGTAAACGGAGAACCACCCACATTCCAGAACCAGGTGCTTGCTCCTTTCGCCCGCTCCAGTGACTCAGCACCAGTGGCCTCAACATGACCAGCTGTCAACACTGGTCTCATGTTCTCCCTGTGCATATGCGCCATGTATAGCTGGCACCTTCATGGCCTGCCCCCTTTCCATCACTACTTAGAAGCAGCCTTTTGTATACCCGCCTCCCCAATAAATCTTACCCATGTGGGCTGTTGTGTGATGTGATTTTGTGGCATTCCTTGGCACCCCAGTCACCTCAAGAACCCTTACATTGAGACTCTGTGCCCATAGGCCCCCTCACTGGTCCAAAACAAATACCCTGGTGATCTGGCCTTGCCTGTTCACACAGCCCCACTACCTCTTTCCCATCATGCCCTGCCCTCCTCTTTCCCCTTTGGGAGAAGTCCAGCACAGAAGGTCTGCAGACCACAAGCTCACTAGATTTCTGATTACAGGTATCCACAGTGACAAATAATAGAAAAGCTTTGCGGGAGAAACTTGGCCCTGGGAGTGAAACCCTTATGCTCTTCAGCATATCAGGATAACTTTGTACACATTGTCAGATTTGTAAATGAACCTTTGGTATGCGTGTGTGCACACAGGACAACTTTAGAGCAGACATTTGAAAGGAGAAAACGAGCCGGGCATGGTGGCACACACCTTTAATCCCAGCACTCGGGAGGCAGAGGCAGGTGGATTTCTGAGTTTGAGGCCAGCCTGGTCTACAGAGTGAGTTCCAGGACAGCCAGAGCTATACAGAGAAACCCTGTCTCTAAAAACAAAAAAGAAAAAAAAAAGAAAGGAGAAAACGAAGAGGAGATAATGTTAAACCTGAGAACTGCGAGAGAAATACCAGTTCCACAAGTTTTGAGCCAAATTTGAAGTAATCTTTAATTGAATACTAGTCAAGATGATGGGCTCTGGCCAGAACCATTCCAGAGTTCCTAGAAAATAACTAGTCACATTTTATGGAGGCGTATAAAGGCATACCCATAGGCATTTCCCATCAGGTCCAGTCAGGGAAAGGCATACATCCTGACATACTTCCTGCCCACATACTTCCTGCCCACATGTGATCAAGCACATCTGGTGCAGATGGGACAGACAGACGTAGGACAGACAGAAACTTCTTAAGTGCAAACAGAACCATTAACTTGCAAGGTCTATTTTTCCTGTCTTGGTCTCCCATTAGCTTGTAAGATTTATTGTTTTTATCTCTGTCTTTGGAACAAGTGTGTAGGTGATAGAACTCAGTGCAAACAGTCAGAAGATGGGATATGAATATTCCTGGGACGCTCTCTGGTCAGGGGGCCTTGGCCCGCCGTGTAATGTTGCCTTTAAGTACCAGGATACATCTTTACTCAAGATTGTATCTTTTTATCAGAACCTATGGAAAGAAAGACCCCAAAATAATCCCAGAACATTTCTCTTTGGGGAAGAGGAGGGAGAGGGTCTTGCCCTCGTTGTCTTTACTGTTTAGGGCTTTTAGCCCTCTTCTATCAGACTAGGACAAGCAGTAGTGACAGTCTTTACTCAGAGTCCTCACAGACGTGCCGTGCGGTATGGCAGCATCTTGAGGGAGTGCCGTCATCCCATGTTATAAGAAAGGAGATAATGCTAAGGACCTCGCCCGAGCTCGGCTGTGGCTGTCCCAGCCTGCACTGTGTCCTCCAGGTATAATCTCAGCCAATGTCTTCCAGGCTGGCAGCATTGATGGGTACAGGTCATCACAAGTCAGGCAGGACTGGCATTTGGGTTTATCAAAGGCAGGGTTTTCTCCATTATAGATCAAGGGTCAATCCAATGATAATCATGAATGAGTACCATTGTTGAGCCATCTTGTTTATTCATTGGCTCTTAATTTTGCCTTTGTCCTTCTTCCCTTGGTCCCCCCCCCCCCGCCCCATTGCAGTTCCAATCCTTGCTCAAAGCGGCATTCCTATCCTGATTCCTGACCTGGCAGGAGCTTGCAAACTGCCCCTCCTTAGATTCTTCTGTGACAGTGTCCCCCTCCCGGGAACTCTCGGCTTTCCAGTCTCTTATCCCTTAAGACATGCACCTGTCTCCTAAACAAAACAACTGAGGCTTCTGGCTATAGCTGTCCTCTGTCTCTTCCATAAATGTCTCAGCCTGTGACTGTCTGAGGTTCTCGAACTGCAATGCCTCTCTCTGCTTTCATCTCATACTATGACCCCTGTTGAAGCAGCTTGTCCCCTGCTCCTCCCACCTACCAACCCTTCGTTGAGACCCTGTCACCCAAACTTGGTCTTCAGAATCTGGATCCTTACTTGCTTCCCTGCAACCTAGACTCCACAGTCAGCCCAGGAGAACCCTAATGTTCGTGTTAGCATTTTTCCTTCTTCCCACTTTATTCGGGTCTACTTAGCATCTATGAGCCTACATCTGGAACAGTTTTAATTGACTCCCTTAAAAATGGTCTACTGAGGCCCTAGCCCTTAGAATCTGGCCTTAGTTGGGAAAAAGGTCTTTTGTGGAGGGTATCAAATTAAAATGAGATTACTAATCCACCAAGACTAGTGTTCTTTAAAGAGGGCACTGTGAATGCAGAGACAAAAGCACAGATGGAAGGGATAGGATATGCTAAGTAGAGCAGCCACAAGCTATAGGAGGCCCACCAACCTTGGAGGATGAAAGAGGCAAGGGAGGAGTTTCTCCTGGAGGCTTCCTGCAGCTCAGCCCTACCAGGACTGGACTTTAGACGTCAAGCCTCCCAAATATTCCGTCAACTTTTAAGCCCCTCAATTTTGGGTTTTAGCAGTAGCCTTGTGGATAACTAATATATCATAATTGGGATTTTTGTTTGTTTGCCTTGGAGCTTGTGTCAGTGTGCAGAGTAATAATTTGATGCTAATTGAATTCCTCGTCACAGTTATGGCTGGCCTCTGAACTCATTGGTCATTGTGGCTAGCTATAGACTCATTTTACCCTTAGCAGCCTCACCACTCCAATGTGAGCCCAAGACCTTTTTACTCAGAACTGCGGAGATGCCTCCTGCTTTGTCAGGAAAATGGGGCCACATCACACAGCCGTGCTTTCCCTTCCAGATCCCTCACAGTGCCCTATGCATCTCCCCTCTCTGCAGTGATACCTTTCTATCCTCTTCCTCCTTGACAAGGAGGGCCCATTTGAAGCCTCCGTCCATACTTGCTAATGCTTTTGGGACCACTGAGAGTTCCATTTCCCATTTCTACCTGGCATTATCCCTATTGACTTCATCTAGGTCTGAAGTCTGACTCAAATTCCCCTCTATCCTGTCATTAATCTAGCTCATCCTCTAGCCTTATTAGTCCATGGTACAAAATAGTGTTTCTTCAACTACAGAAAGTTACTTGGTAAGCTTCTCCACTTGGGCCCACCAACCACCATCTGATGAACTCATGGTCTGCCTCACACCCACCACCATCTGATGAACTCATGGTCTGCCTCACACATATTGTGTGCACAGTTATTTGTTCAGCAGGTCCTGTATGCAGTGCACTATGCTAAATGCTTTGTAATGGGCAGAAGTAAGTAATACAGATGCTACTTTCAAATAACTTAGGTTGGGGGCAGGGGGCTGGAGAGATGGCTCAGTGCACAGAACCAGTGTCCAGTTCCTAGTACCCACATGCATGGTGGTTCACAACCCATCTCTAACTCCCATTGTAGGGGATCTGTAGATTTTATGAGAAATTACCAATGGCCTTGAAAAATGAACAGATTTTAGCTCTGTCTCACCTTGACTGAAAACTGCCTGGTTTTGCTTTCAGTACTGATAACCCAGTGTGCTATTTTGTTGTTGTTGTTGTTGTTGTTGTTGTTGTTGTTGTTTGGTTTGTTTTCAACCGCAGCTGCATGTTGCCCTTTGAGGAATCTTTAAGTACTGGGTGTAAGAACCATTTTTAGAAGACTGTGTCATTTGGGTCACCGAGGTGTGAATGCGGTCACAGGTTTAGGTGTAAGCAGGTCTGCCTGAGAAAGAACAAAGGATGTGGAAGTGAGCATGGCAGAGACACACCCCACAAGGGCTGTCCCCACCTGCTGCTGTTGCCTGGAGATGCTCAGGGCTCTTCTTCATAACTAACCAATGCCAGGGAGCTGAGGCTGGGACCTTCTCCTGAGTCACCACTCAAGTGCCCTCTCCCTGCCGCATTCTGATGGCCTTTAGTGCTGAGCTTCCTCTGCCTCTATGGAGTATGACCCCTGCCGGGTCTCCCGGCTTCCTGGGACATGTGCACTACTCTAGCAGGCCCATTTTCCTGAGACTGAATCTGTAGTTCCTGGCATACCAGACAGAGCGAGTTAGGTGTTTCTGTTTTTTGCTTTGCATGTCTCTTCCCTATCTCTGGGCTCTTCTGTCTGTTTTGGTAGGTTAGGCAGAGTCTTGCCATGTAGCTCAGGCTAGCCTCATGCTCAAGATCATCCATCCTCTGTCTCCTAAATACTGAGAGGACATGTATGAGCTCCAGAGAAATGGGTACCATTTTGAACCTAATGGAGTCACTGAGAAAAAGAGAATATTCATTTTGATTCCCTCCTTTTTTTTTTTTTTTTTTTTTTTTGGTTTTTTCGAGACAGGGTTTCTCTGTATAGCCCTGGCTGTCCTGGAACTCACTTTGTAGACCAGGCTGGCCTCGAACTCAGAAATCCGCCTGCCTCTGCCTCCCGAGTGCTGGGATTAAAGGCATGCGCCACCACGCCCGGCTACTTGATTCCCTCCTTACCCTGCTCCCCACTGCCATGGAGTTGAGCACCAGGGCCCCACCCTTGTTCCTCTAGGGCAAGTTTGCCACACCCTTGGAGTGTTAACACCTCCCCAATTTATTCTGAATGGATTCCCTGAACTTATCAATGGCACTGGACCTTAAACTCCATGAAGACAGGAGCTCTTACCTTCTCAACTACTGTAACCAGAGAATGGCCATCACTGAGAGGAAAGTGCATGCATTTATTTACTGAGGAACATTTGCTCTAAGACTAAAAGTCTGGGGACTGGGCTGCATCATTCTCCCAAAGAGAGCCCACAAGGAAACCTCTGTGGATGATTCAGACCTGAGTGAAGTTTGTCAGGTGTTTTACAGAAAGGGAGAGCACGTCAGAATCATCACCGACTCATTTGTATCCTACTTATCTGTCTCCAAGCAGACAACTAGGAGGTGAAGAAGCTAGAAGCCTGCACTGCCATGCCCAGCAAACACTTCTATTTATTGATCATTCATAGCCAAGTGGCATATTAAACCCTTCACAAGCATTGCTGTATGTCATCCCTAAGAACGTGTGCTTCACACAGACAAGAAGAGGAGATCTTAGGAGAGTGCTGAGGAAGCATTGAGGCCACCTCAGTGGGCTGGAGGGCTGGAGTCAAGTCAGATCACATCTGGCAGGACAGACTTGCACGGATGCACACACACGTACATGCTTGCGCACACACACACACACACACACACACACACACACAAGCAGGATAGAAGGCAAGGACTCTGTTGAAGTGACCCCAAGAAGGCAGATGAAGGGGGGAAAGTTCAACAGGGAGCTAGGGAAAACCAACTGGGAATGCTCAATTATGTGGGGGCAGGGCGAGCTCAGTCCCCTGGGGACCCTCCAGGAGTCTATTGCACACCTGGGCTTTCACCAAGGGGCACGGCAGTCAAGAACATGTGTGTGAACCCCATTCCTTCACTGGCGACTGCTGACTTCCTGGTATAGCCCTGGCTGTGAGATTGGGACCCATCTGTCACCAGTGGCAGCTGTCTATGGAAGCCTGGGGTAAACCCAAGGCTGTGCTTATCTGCCAGGAATAGTTTCCTTCCAGGGCACTTTCAGTAACGGTATTTTTTGAGACTCAGCTGAGGAGCTGCTATTGGGATCTCCTGAATAGAGGTCAGGAATGCTGTTAAACATCTCAGAGGGCACAGGAGAACATACTACCACACACCCCAAGAAACCCCTAGTCCTATTAATAGTTCAGAACCCCTGGCTAAGACCTATGGCCAGGGTATCCAAGGGACTTCCTGACGCGATGAGATTCAACTGAGAAAGCAGTGTGGGTTTTCTTTTCTGACTGAACCTGCTTATGAAATAAACAATGGCAGGGACATCACTCGTCTTTCTGAACACAGTTCCTCTGGGAAATGGGCAAATGATGACTTGTACATGTTCTGAGTATAACTGGGCTAGAAGTCTGGAGTTCCCAAATGAAGATGCTGCTGTCTGACCACAGGAGTCAGGGGACTGGGATTCTGTGGACACCCAATATCCATGCTAGGTGTGGCTGAGAAGAGCTAACTCACGTCTGAAGTGGGCTCAGCTTCAGCTTTGGTGAATCATAGCAGCAGAAAATGCAATGTGAGTGCGAACTGATAATGATAAACATTGTGAAATCCAGCTTAACAAACAAATAGCTAGACGCCTGCATTGGAGTCTAGCAACTTCTGGTTGCAAAAGCAACCTTTCCCCGCTCGGATTTGGCCCTCGCTTACCGTCTCAAGATGCCTGCACAATATTGAGGAAGTTAAAAAAAAAAAAAAAGAAAGTGGCAGTACTCCTCAGACTGTGTCAATAAAATGTCTGTTTAAATATTTACTTAAAGTCAGATCATTACTAATGCCATGTGCTTACTGAGAGTGAGTACACATTAGATTCCAGATCTGTCCTTGACATGTTCAGAAAACAGGGAGTTTATTCTTGTCAAACCCATCTGGAAATAAATTCCATTATGAGATTTGAATGATGAATCAAGGGCTGTAGAAAAAATTTATATAAGATTTATAAACAGAAAATGTCTTTTGATTCCCTAATGGTAGAAAAGCGTTTGCTCTCCCTACCCCTTCATTTCCAGGTTCAAAATATTAATCACTAAAGCACATGAAGGCTCTTTTTTGTTTGTTTGTTTTTGTTTTTTTCGAGACAGGGTTTCTCTGTGTAGCCCTGGCTGTCCTGGAACTCACTTTGTAGACCAGGCTGGCCTCGAACTCAGAAATCCACCTGCCTCTGCCTCCCGAGTGCTGGGATTAAAGGCGTGTGCCACCACGCCCGGCTTGTTTTTGTTTTTCAAGACAGGGTTTCTCTGTATAGCCCTGGCTGTCCTTGAGCTCACTCTGTAGACCAGGCTGGCCTCGAACTTAGAAATCTGTGTGCCTCTGCCTCCCAAGTGCTGGGTTCTTCCAGTGTGCTGGGTCACTGCTGGGGGCGGGGGGTGGGGGGGTACCTCCCAGGGTGTGGTCCACCAGCCATCAAATGCCCACTTAATTACAAAAATTGTGTTCAGAAGTCTCCTTCTTGTGGGCACCATGTCATTCCCCTGAGGAGCTATAGGCTTGACTATAAAAGACACCGAAAATAAGTTGCAAAAATCAGCTGGGGCCCTCTTGGCTGATCACCCAAAGCCAGGGAGCCCGCCGTGAACCGCCTGATCCTGGAGGCAAAGTCCAAATGACAAAGAAGCCAAAGATGTCTCAACACATGAGTGAACTTTTGCCACTTTGTATTTTATTGTGGAACTGAGTTTCTGTTGTTTGTTTTGTTTTTTTCCTTTACATCAAATATCCTTGATAGAAGAGGGGATATTGCACACAAATATCATAAAAGCACTACATATTACTTTCACTGGAAACTAATTTTTCTACATTAGATATGACTGGATAGGATGGAAGTGATGCAGGATTATAAGACATAATACCATACACAGCTGCAGACCGACACAAACACCATTCAGAACAAGAGAGAGAGTGGGCTTCTCCGCAGCCGGACGGAGGACTGCAAGTTGCCGCGGGCGCATGCGGGAAAGCAAGGACCGGCGCGGCGCAGGCGGACGGCTGAGCAGAGCCACTTCTCCGGGGCTCCACACGTATGGAGAAGCCGATTATTAGCTGTTGTTGTTTTCCTTCCTTTTCAGTTTTTTGATGCTGCCTTTGAAATGAATTCATAAAGTCTTGGTTTTTGTTTTTGTTTTGAAATAGTGAATAGTTTTAATACCAGGTGAATAAAACCTAATTGCTACCAAAGCGGTGCTCATCCACAGGCTGCTTTTGATGTGTTGTTCAGCTGGTTAAAAGATAAAAGCTTACAGTTCCTCTCAGGTGGAAACAGAATCTTTTTCTCCTAAATCTTAAGTATGAAAGGAAAAAAAGAAGAGACGGAAAGTCATTATCCTAACTCACAAATGTCATTGCCAAGCAGGGACCTCCTGTGACAAATGACAGAGGAGGTAAGAGGAACAATTCTGGAACTATAGCGCCGCTCCGGGAGCTAAGATTTGTAACAGAAATGGGAGGTGGTAAAATTTCCATTAGCAAATGATTAAATTTATAAAACGAGTATTAGAAAGCTCCTAAATTTCATAAGCTGTTGGAAACACTTAAAACATTCATATACACTGGGGAAACCATTCACTATGATATGTAACGTTAGGGGAAAAAAATTTTTTTTTTCTTTTGAATTCCATGGAAAATGGTGTTTGGGGCGAGGGGTCGGTCACTGTGTCCAGTCCCTTCACAGGACTGAGAAAGCATGCATGGGGTTCAGGGTTTGGAAAAAGAGGACAGAATTGGTTAAAATTGAAATGGAGGATTATCTCTAAGATTTAGTCTCTGTAGAATTTTGTTTACAAATACTACCAAAAAGGTCATGATCGGGAGTGCTAGCTCAATAGAATTCCATCATTTAAACAGGGTGGAAATGCCTTCCACTCAAATATTCAATCTATACAATTGGATTAAGAATCGTATGCACAAATCTTCTAGAAGTCTGTGTCGGTTTTTAGCTCTCACCACAAATGTACAGGGTCCCATTGTGGTGGCTACCTCTAAACTAATTGTGTATGTATGGAACTAGCAAGATCAGATTAGCCACACAGGTAGGAGAGGTGCCTGGGAGGTCAGGAGCCACCTGTAAAGCCAGTGTACTTCATTCACCCTGGTGTCCTCGGCTCCGTGGCCATCACTGAGGACGGGGGTGCGGGAGGATGCTGCCAGATTGCGTAGGAATCAAAGCCAATGGATCAGTGATGGTTTTGTGAAGCATTTTTCCACAGTAGATTCTGTAGAAACAATAAGAGGTATGGGGGGGTCGAGTGGTTATAACTGAAGGCTGGCTATGGCTCTTCTAAGGTATTTATATATTTTTTTAACAAAATAATATAAAGGCTAAATAAATTTAAGTTGGAAAACTGGAAGATAACTCCATCTTCTATGAAAGAAAAGTCAACCAGAGGTCTGGATTTGGCAAGAAGGCTAGAAACTGTTTCTCTTCACGTGTGGACCAGCCTAACAGCTCCCATTAAATCTTGTGTGTATTGAGCTTGTCTGATGAAGTGAGAAGCAAGCGGGCTTACAGCCGACGAACTCTGTTTTCATCACGATGACTTTTCTATCAGATAGGACAGTTTTGTACCTTTAATGTGTCACTGTTATGGGTTTGAAAGAAATAGGATAATAAATAAAAAAAAGCTGCATTCCTAGAGACGCCTAACAAAAATAGAATATTAATTTTCTTTAAAAAATTAAACATTTGGAAAATGTGATTCACAGCATTAAGTAGACTGCATGGGTTCTCAGTGAGGGAACCCTGGAGAAATATTGTTTAAACCCTCAGAGTAAAATAGCAGTGCGAAACATATACTTTACAGACGAAAATAAACTAAAATGTAAATTTTGAAATAAATAACTAACATAGAAAATAAAATGAGGTCATTGTTCACTACCCCGTAGATCTTAAGAGTCTGCAGGACACGTAGCGTGACCGAGCACAGCACAGCACAGCACAGCCGTCACCGAGAAGTTTGCCACCTCTGAACCCTGGTACATGGATCTGCCACTTGAAGCTTGGCGAAAGTTTTCCTCATGATCTGGCGTCACAAGTCTGTGGTTCAGTGATGACAGCGACGGACATTATGTCTGAACTCTCTACATGGTGAACATAGAAGTTGAGAATTCATTTGTTTTCAATCTGTTATTTCTTTCATTGAATGTTTTCCAGGAAAAAAAAAAAAAACCAAAAACCCAAGCACACTGGTGCTAGGGTGCTTCTGAACTTGGCTCTTTTACCTCATGGTGAATAATCTTGAAAGGAGGAGGGGATAGCACTGGGTGATGCCCTGGACAGTAGCCTACCCCGCCACCTACCCACTCTCAAACAGCACAGACTCAACTTTCACGGTATGAGAGTCAAAGGGCAGGAGGTACCACCATTTCCGGTAGTGACATGTTTTTAAATAAATATCATGACTTCAATATCAGACTTCAAATCTTGCCAGAACCTTAAAAAACTTCAATTTTGTCTTACAAAAACACTTAAAATAATAATTAAAAAAAAGACCATCGTTTCAAATTTTTCTTTGCGTTTTCCTGTAAATGAAAACATTTGTTAAAAAGTTCATCTATGAAAAGTTCTCACGTATCTAAAAAAAAAAAATCTTCTTCTGTACATGTGTTCCCATGTGTTGAAATTAATGGAAAATTAAAATAGCCAATGCAAGACAAAGGAAGGCAGATGCTGTACACTTGCTGAGAGCTCTTCCACCGTGAGATTCACTGTTTTCCTGGTTCTGATCGAAGAAGCCATTCCAGTCTTGAGCTTGAAGAATTAAAGAAGCTACGAAAGGTGCCACGTATTTGGTTGAGTGGCCACGGGTACATCAGAAGTGGTGATGTTCACCAAGAGTGACTCTGTACTAAACCGTTGGGCCAATCAGTTGAGCTTCTGGTACCTTCCCTCCCCACACGCTCCTTTACCTGGAGTATCTACAATCCTACATGGATGTTTTAAAAACTTGCTGTCTCACATTAAAAATAAGTGCATCAGGTATCTTTGTACATTCAAGTCACTTCCTAAGGCAAAATGTCTCCCAGGTGTACTCCCAACTGCTTTGGTATTTGCTTCAGTTAACTGGGGTGGACTTGGGTGTTGCTGCATGCAGGTTGTCTTGGTGTGGACTTGGGTAGACAGATGCTGGGAGCATGCCTTAGATCAACCTACTCACGTGTTCGAAAAGTCTGAGAGTTCTGAATGGGGCGCAAACCACTCACTTGTCCAGTCTACACTTGCTACATTATGCCGTATGCAGCCTTTATAATAGCAAAGGCATTAAATTAAGGCGTGAAAAATCTCATGCCCTTGTAACAGGCTTCATTCTTTCTGTTCTTTAGAAACATGCTTTAGGAGAATAAGACTCTTTCTGATGACTCTGATGAAAATGGAAAACTCCACCTGTGTAGGCCACAGAATAGCTGTGGTCTGAGAAAATGCAGACCTGGTTGCTGGTGTCTTCTCTATACCCCATCCTGCCCATTCTTTCTCCCTGGGCATCTCATCAGAACTCTCCACCTTTGTCTCTTGCATTCTTTTTCTTTCTGATTCTTCCCCTCTCTCTCTCACTCTCTCTCTCTCTCCTGCAGTCTATTTGTCCCTCTCTCCCACCTCTTTCCCTCCCCTCCCGCTGACTCTCTTTCCCTCTCTCTTTCTCTCTCTATGATAAATGCCAATACCTAGCAGAAGTCAGTTGGGTGCATGAGTGCATGGCTTCCAAATGTTCAGCAGAGATGAACGGGGGTAGGTAATTTTGCAGTAACTCGAAATCTATTGTGGGAATATGGTTACTTCCCTTAGCAGTCAGCAAAAATTGAGAACTATCAGTGACTTGCGTCACCATGACACAGTATAGCATCTGGCAGGTAATAACTGTTCAGTGACTTAATTAGATGAATGGACGTTTTAGAAAAGGTAGTTTCAAATTCAAGAATTTCTGGAAACACAGTTCGAATCCTGTGGTGTGGCCGGCTGCGGTCTCTACAGTTCTATCTTGCATGCAGGGAAGGACTCATCTTGCATGACCACTGTACTGCTGCTTGCTAAGACCATAATGTTGAGGTCCTGCTGCTTCTCATGGGTCTCCTGGTACCACTCCCTCATCACCTCGGAGTCATGTGTCGGAATCAGAGTCACCTACGGAGGGGGAAAAAGGAGGTATTTAAAGGACAGCAGGGATAGATGCCAGAGTAAAAACAGAACAAGGTGTCTGTTGGATCACTAGCAGAAAGGGATAAAAGGAAAAAAATGTCGTTTTCCCAGAAAAACACCAATGGCGTTTTCAAGTGATATTTTACAAGAACCACAACCAAGCTGTAAAAATTTAGGTTTTTTTTTTTTTTTTTTTTTTGGGGGGGGGTCATTGAAGGGAAGAGTTCAAGCCTAGAATCTAAATTACCTAGGAACTTGCATGTAAATCTCACTGATGGCTTTTTAATGAAGTGGTGTTGAGAACTGTTTGGGTAAGGTATCGTTTCTCGTGTTTCCATTAACATGGGGCAAATGTTGTACAGACTATACTCCATACTTAGTGCATGAAGTTTAATATTGTAGTTCAAACCCTCAGAAGCTCACCCATTGGCCTGAAAACAGAGACTGTGCTGTAGGAGTGGAGTATCGATTTTGGTACTTCTCATGTGAGCACTATGGAATTCTTTGGAAACAATCTTATGGAAGATGTGAGCACAAGTTGCTAGGTGATGATTTGCAGACCCACAAATCAGATAACCAGTGATCAGAGCCCAATAGGAACATGGAGACTAGATGGTCCATAGCCAGCCCGGAGGGGCTGGAGCAGAATACATCCTGAGAGGAGAGGCAATGACAACACTCTGGAATTTCATCTGGAGACTTGATCCCACGTACCTTGGCCAGAGACCATGTTCCTAGCTTTAGTCTACTAGTGAGTAAAGATAATTCCTTAGCAGCAATTCCACAAGCTCAGGACAACTTTGATTCACACATACAATACTCAGAATTGGGGGGAGAGGGGCAGGGTCGGGACAGCAATTCATTTCAGGTCATTTTACCGATGCATGGACTATCTTAGGTAAGGTGGTTCTCCTCCACTGCTACTGATAGTGAGCCTGTCAAGGAGGCCACCTTGGGCTATCTTCTGTAAGCTAAACTGACCTTTTATTTGAACTACAAGTTCCTAGCTGATTTAGATTCTAGGCTACAACTCCTCCCCTCATAAAAAAATTAATTTTTACAGCTTGGTTGTGGTTCCTGGAAAACATCAGTTGAAAACTTCATTGGCATATTTCATATGCAACAGTCAGGAGGAGGTACTACATGTGGATCTGCAGTGACAAAGATGCCTATTTCAACATGTTTCCTTCTCTTTACTTCTAGAATGAGCTCAAAGGCACCTCAGACATGGACCCCATGTTCTTACCTGCATGTTGCTTCCCCACTGAGCCTTCCCTTCCAACAAGGCATCCAGGACAGCCCGGCTGGGCTCCTCCGCGGCAGGGTCGTTCCCACTCACCACGTAGTAAGATGACCTCACTCTCTTGAAAAACTCAACATCGACATTCTTACTGTTGCTGTGGTTGGGAATATAGCACAGGTCCAAATATACAGGAAGGCCTGGAGGCACGGTGGATGACTTGGCTGTCTTAGTGGTTCCTGGTCCTTTGGGAACAAACACAAAGCAAGGGTCATAGCAGTGTGAAGACACAGACACATCCACAGATCCCCAGCTGCGGTCTCTGGGACATGAAAAGGATGGTAGGAGTCCCAGTTCCCTGGCACCTCGTGTAGGGCCTCCAACATTAGGAGAAATTATACCACGCTTCTTTACCAGCTCAATAAGAGAAACTGAAAATGAGACTTGGCTTGCCTTTGCAGACAATCCCTTAGGAAGAAAAGAAAAAAGAGCTTCCTGGATTTGTCTTTTAAAAAGGCATTAGTGCCAGGTAGTGGTGGCGCATGCCTTTAATCCCAGCACTCGAGAAGCAGAGGCACATGGATCTCTATGTGTTTGAGGACAGGCTGGTCTTCAAAGTGAGTTCCAGGACAGCCCAGGGCTGTTATATAAAGAAACCCTGTCTCGAGAAAGCCAATAAATAAATAAATGGAATTAGTACTCTCCATCCAAAGGATCTACTTGTACTAATGTGTATTTTAGTTTGAAAAGCTCTATCAGACAGAGGCTCAACTTATGGATCCTGATGCCATATGGAATTGAACAACTAAACACGAATGGACAAATATGTTTTTCAACAGTAAGAAATTTCTGATCACCCACTGAAATGAATGTAGAATCAGATGTAAGGATGCATGGGTTTCTGGTCATGTGTGCAGCATGGCACACACAGCTTCACAGTAGCCCTGGTTCTGGTCCCACAGTGTGCTGCTGCTGCCTTACTGTGCGACACAATGGATGGTGTCTGAAACACATTGCTCTTGTAGAAACAGAAGAGTTGAATTATGGAAACAAAGACCTTCTCATAGTTTTCTACCATTGCATCAGCATGTAAGCATCAAACCAGTGTATCTTTGGATTGGTTCATGCTACAATGACTTAAAAATAAAACACTGCTATTTGAATTAATGTCTTGAGCTTCAGGGGTGGGGGGATGTTTAAGAAATTTGGGGTTGGAGATTGGAAATAATCGCCAGTAATTTCTGAAATGGCAAGCACCTACCTCACAAAAACAAAAGAAAAGCCTCAAGTCATCGCTAAGGAATGGAGACTGCTGGCTATCAGTGGAGGATGGGGAGCCAGCAGGCATTTCTACTTAGCTCCTGCTGAGCAGAATTCCAGCCTGACAAATCCCTGTGCTAGCAAGGCCGTGGGCAGAAAGGAGAGACAGCTTTAACTGTTTCCTCTTTTTCTACTCAATAGTTATTGGTCAACTGGAATCGCACTGTTCACTAGCAGGTAAGAAAACATGGCAGATGTTTCAATGGGCACATATTGCCTACATGTTAGGAATTTTTTCCAAAGGTGTAGATTTTTATAATTTTACATTTTAAATTTTACAGAAGAAATAAATATTGGGCTTAGACCAAATTCCAGGTTTGCCAGGGAAACTTTTGGTCTGCCATACGCCTTTGGGAGTTCCTGATCTGTCACCCTGATGTGATTTTTTTTAAGGTCAGCCTGCCTGAAGCCTCCCTAAGCAGCCTGAGACACACATCCTTACTTCTGAAGGTTTGCAACAGGCCTACAGCTGCTGTCCAGAATGACATCAGCCCAGCAATGCCACCAGATGGATCCCACCGCACTTTGCTCTCTCTAAGCCACACTGGGCCAGGAGGTGAACCTTTAAGCAGAAGAGGAAGGTGGACGAAAGGTAGAGCAACAGTCCACCCTTTCTGGTCGTCCCAGCAAAAGGACAAACAGAGAAGCGGGCAGGCTTTCAAGTGACCCCTCCTACCTGCCGTTGAGGTCTTCACTGATTTGGATGCAGAGGCATTGGCTGCGTTCTTAGTCTCCTTGTCCTTCTCTTCACCGCGTGTGGCTTTGACCTCAGGAGTGGTGGTGATCTTTGTAGCTTTTTCCACGGACTCTTTCTTCTTGGGAGAAGCCACTCTGGACACCTTGTCGGAGGATTCCTTCAAGGCTCCTGGTTTAGGGGAAGCTGCTAAAGGCTTGGACTTCCCATCGCCCTTTTTGACAGGTGAAGAGGACTTGGTCTTTGTGCCTGGCTTCTTTGTCTTCGTCTTCTCCTTCAGGTCTTTCTTCAGAGCCTTGCCTAGGTTCTGATCAATAGCCAAGGCATCTGGGTCCACCATGGACACGTCAGGGTGGCGAGGAGAAGGGCTTCGGTCTTGCATGGGGGCTGGAGGTGGGTCCATGTGTTTGTATGTGACAGTTTTGTCTGTGGGGATGGTTTCTGACTCATCTTCAGAGTCAATATTGGCATCGGCTGTGATGGAGGGGCACTCTTCCGTCTCTGGGGGAACATCAGAGTCTGTCTGGGATGGGGCTGACTCACTGACTGAGGTGGGTGGCGTTTCATCGCATTGCCTGCCCTGTTGTTTTCCTCCTGAAGGTGGGGGGGCTCCTCCAGACTGAGTGAGGGGCTTCTCAGATTCTTCAGTGGGCTCTTCACCAGCAAACCACTCAAGAGGATTTGGATTAATGAAGGAAGGCGAGAGCTCCGTCTTGGGATGCTTGAATTCACAGGAGGACACCAGACATAAATCAACATCCTGGCGTGCCTCTGAGGGGGACTTCTTTTCTGTAGTGTAGCATCGGTCTGAGGTCTCATAGGAGTACGTGGATGCCTGGGGGGTCTTGGTGATCTTCTCCATGGTCTCGTAACAGTATGCAGAGGTGTCTGGACTCCGTGTTGTTTTTGTACTTGTCTCGTAGGAATAGCTTTCAGACTCAGGAAAGCTGGTAATTTTCTCAGTGGTTTCATAGGAGTAGCTACAGTCGCCAAGTGTGTGGCCACCATCCTCAGTGTCATCGTAGCCATTGCTAATGTCATCCAGGAGCCTTCTGGACCTCTCAGTCTTTTCATAGGTGTAGCCACTTACTTCAGGGGTCCGTGTCGTCTTCTCGCTGATCTCATATGAATACCCACCCTCTTCTGGGGTCCGAGTGGTTTTCTCGGTAATTTCACAGGTGTAGCCACCATCTTCTGGGGTCTTGGTGGTCTTCTCAATGGTCTCATAGGAGTACCCACTGTCACATGGGGATTTTATGGTTCTCTCTGTCTTCTCATAGTAGTAACCACCCATGTCATGGGTCCGGATGGTTTTCTCTTGAGATTCATAGTCATAATCTTCTTCATCTGGAGATCCGGTGGCATTCTCAGGCTTTTGATAGGCATAGTTGAAGTCACCGGGTGTCTTCCCTCCGCTGTCTCTCTCCACACTAGATGTAGTCAAATCTCTATTCAAGGCCAGATGATGTTGCATTGTATCAAATAACATTGAGGAGCGGAAGCCATAGGTCTCTGCTGTCGCTGCATCTATTGGTGGGGAAGCGGAGGCTTGGTGAGCTGCTGCAGTCTCTTTAGCTGCAGAGGTAGAATCTGAAAAGCCAGGTGAATATAAAGGTGAGGACTCTCGTGGGGTGAGTGGAGAAATATCAGATTTCGGAGAGAGCTTCTCTCCTTCCAGGCTCTGCACTTTTTCAGACGCAAGTGAGGCATATAAGGACATCTCTCTGGGAGGAACAACATCTGAGAGAGTGTCTTCCTGAAGAGGAGAGGCTATCTGAGAAGGGGTGTGAGCTGAAGAGGTGGACGGGGAAGCCTCTACCTGAGACACAGAGATGAGCTCAGACAGATCATTATCCTGGGTGTAGGATGGCTCTTCCGTCGGTGGGATCTTATGTGACAAACTAGAGTCCTGGATATCAGAGGGACTATAGTCCACCTCAGTTGGCCCGTTTTCCGTGATGTGAAGCACACTGGCACCCAGAGTAGGGTGATCTGGAGACTGCCGACTAAAGTCCATAGCAAGAGAATGCTCAGGGGATTCCTGGCCGAATTCAATAGACATTGAAGACTGTTCAGATCGGTGGTCTTGAACTGGTGTCCTGGATTTGGCTGTCTTGGGGGAGAAGTCTGGAGGAGAAATTGACATCGGTCTTGGGCACTCTTCTTTAGATGGAGACATTTCTGTTTCCTGGAAAGTGGTAGGTGTTTGCACCACAGAAACCGACAGGGAGTCATCAACTTCCGTGGAATGTGGAGAACCCACCTCGGCATGCAGAGAAGGAGACACGTCATCTGTGGTTGGCTCTGGAAACGAACTCGTAGCCACAGAGGCAGTAGAGACAGAGGCCACACCCTCCATGTGAGAGTAGGTGTCTTCTGCCACACCCTCATCCACAGGTGTGGCTGACTTGTCTGAGACAGTGCCTTCTGAAATGGACATCTTGGTGTCTTCTTTGAAAGAGCCAAACTGACTGACATCTATTTGTGTTGGAGATACATCTCCTCCCAACTTCCTTTCATCCAAAGCTAGAGCTGATTGAGAACTCATGCTTTCAACATCACTGGTTTTCTTTTCTGGACCAAAGTCTTCCTTTATGGGTATGAAGCCTGTGCTTTTCTCTTCCCGTTTGTCTTGGTAAAGACCAGTGGAAGTCAGGTCAGAAACTGGGCTTTCTCTGTCTGGGAAGCCCTGCTTTCCATTCTTCCCTTCAAAGGGGCTTTCGGAACGTCTGCCAAGAGCCTTGCTATCAGCACTCAGGAAGTCTTCATATGGGGACTCAGATCCAAGAAGGGGAGGGCTGCGTAAAGGAGACAGAACCTTCTCCACAGGAGACTCTGAGTCAGGCACAGGCTCATCCATGGGGCTTAGGGATGCTCTCTCGTTCTCGTCTTTGGCCTCACTGAATTCAAAGCTCACTGGAACTGCCTGTGGCTTTTCAGTGACTTCTGTAGGTAGGTGACTAGACTTCTCATCAGTGGGAGATTGGTAGTAAGGTGTGTGGCCAGCACTGCCTGTCACAGACTGAGATGGCGACACTACTTCCAGGGTCTTCTCCTCAGGACTGGCACAATGTTCTTCAACTACTGCTTGGGTCACTCCAGGGGACACTGACCTTGCTTCTCCCTCTGCTGACACTTTAATCTCATTGGGTGTCAGAGAGAAATTCACGCTACGTTCACCCAGGGGAGTCTTCTCTATGGGGGATGGCGGAGAAGGACTCAGGGATGGACTCTTGGCTGGGCTAAGTCTCTCATCTGAAACATCTTTGATGTCCAGCTCGGCACTGGCTTTCACTTCTTTCTCTTCTGAGCAGTAAGCATCACGAAGAGCAGACTTGCTGAATTTGTCTTCTTCCATGGACGAAGGTGGTGATATGGTGGAGGCGGAAGCGTTGTAATCCTTACCATCAGTGGCATCTGTTTTTGACCCTTCTGACAATCCATTGAACGATGCAACAGCAGGTTTGGAGAAGTCCTGAGAATACAGTGAAGACTCGTATTTGGTAATGTTTACGAACTCCTGAGACGGGGACTCTGTCTCCTCGTTGTTGGTCTCATCACTCATCACGTCACGAGGAGTAGACATCTCATCCATTGGAGTAGGCTCACTAGATATCTCAATGGTAGACTGAGTATATCCAGAGGTGGCAGTGAATTCCTCAGGCTGGTCTTCCCGATTCTCCTCATCTGAAGCAGTGGCCTCACTCTCAGAGCCTCCAGGTAGGGTCTCATCGTGAATTGAAGATGCAGGTTCTCGGCTAGGAGACTGGATTCCAGGTTGCTTGGCCGACACGCCCAGGAATCCGTACTGCTCCTCTGTGACTCCAGCCTCAGCGGCCTTGTCAGCCACGGCCATCACATAATCTTCAGCCTCAGTTTTGTCGGGCTCATAGTCTTCCTCTCTGGCATCCTCTGCTTTGTCCTCCTCTTCGCCCTCCTCCTCAGACTGTTCAGCTTCTCCTTTCTCAAGCACTTCATCCATGTCTTCTTCCGCCCGGTCGTCACCACTGACCACAGACTCCCTCTTCTCCTTGAGGTGCACGTCCGCCTCAGCCTTTGCGCTTTCGTCATCTTCTGTGGGGCTGTGCTTAGAGGCACTCCCGCTCGCGTTGTCTTCCCCGTCCTCTTCCGGCTCCTCAGCCTCCTCAGTTTCCGCCTTCTCTTCGTAGTCTCCAGTCTCTGAGGATTCTTCAAAACCAGCTCCTTCATCTTCAAACTTCTCAATGTCATCCACGCCCTGCTTCTCAACTGGCTCCAGCTCCTCAGGGGTTTGCTCACACTCGCCCTCCCCCTCGGTGGTGGTGATTCCCTCATCGGGTGACTCAGCAGAACCTTTGCTGACTTCCGTCTCTTTCTGGATGACGTAGGCTTCTCCCGGCTGGCTTTCCTTCAGTTTCTCTTCATCTTCAATGAGCTCCAGCTGAGGCTTGATGTCCTTGGCCACATCAATCTCCTCAGCCTTTAGCTCCTCAAAGTCCTTGGTTAGATCCTCAGGGGATGACATAAGGGACCTCTCAGCTTCCAGTTCTTTGGCAGGACCACTGGCCGCTATTCCAGCTGCAGCAACCGCAGCAGCTGTGGTGGCAGCAGTGCCAACAGCTGTGGCAGCTGCTTCTGTGGTCTTGCCTTCCTTTTTAATGACTTTGACCTTCCCCTTGTCCTTGAGTTTCCCTGCAGCAATAGGCTCCTTCTTGGTGGACTCTTCTTTCTTCGCTACTTTTGGTTTTAATGCAGATGGCTTCTTTGTGTCTGACAGAGGAGTCGATTTCTTTATGTCCTTGGAGATCTTCTTGATTTCCTTTTTGGGTTCCTTCTCTTCCTTTTTAACTTCTTTCTTCTCCTCTTTCTTCACCTCCTTCTTGGCATCCTTCAGAGGTGTTTCCTTCTTCACCTCTTTCTTCAGCTCCTTTCTCTCTTCCTTTTTGATTTCTTTCTTGATCTCCTTCTTCACCTCTTCCTTTTTTGGCTTCTCGTCTTTCTTGAGGGGTGTTTTGTCTTCCTTCTTAACCACTTCTTTCTTGGGCTTCTCCTCTTTCTTTTCCTCGAGTTTTGACTTTATTTCCTTTTTTATCACTTTGTCCTTGGTGACTTTGGGTTTGCTCTCAGTGGCTTGCTTCTCGGCGACCTCAGCTTTCATTGGGGACTGCTCCTCCTTGCTGGACACCTCCTTTTCTGTCACTGAAGGTTTACTTTCTGTCTTTACTGGCTTGTCTTTCTTCACTATCACTTTCTCTTTGCTTTCGACTTTGGGTGTTTTCTCCACTTGACTAGCTTTTGTGACTTCAGGGGTTTCCTCCTTAGACTCCTTCCTCACGGATTTACTGGGAAGTGGTTTTGTGGCTGGCTTCAGACTCTCTCGGCTGTCAGCCCGCTGTTTCAATTTGACCTGTTTCACTGGGGGGGTGGACACCTGGCCAGTGAGATCTTTTTGGGTGGCCAGTGGCTGCTTTAGGAAGTCTAGATGTTTGAGTTTCTCCAGTCCTTCTAGGATGTTGTACTGGGTGCTGTTTCCAGGAAACAAAACCCGAATGATTTTCTCAGCGGGGTTGGCTGGATGCCACACAATCAAAGATGAGACTGAGGTTAAGTAGGAAATCGGGATGTCTACTTCTTGACCATTGGGCAGGATTAGTTCGGCCTTGTCTTTGTTGGTGCCAGTCCACTGTTGCATAAAATACTGCATTTCCTTGCTGCTTTTGACTGGGTTAAGCACGTACATCTCAAGCTTGCCCACTCCCATCTTTTGGAACAGGATGACAGGCTCAATGGTATTGCCTACACTTCTAAATAAAGGCTCTGGTTTCATGGACAGTTTGTTTAGATACTGGAGAGTGAAGCATGCTTCTTCTATGCTTCTCTTCATCTTGACGTTGGGTTCTGGGTCTTTCAGGTTTTCAGGTACGTTGAGAAATACAACCCCCAGGTCAGGGGAGATGAGGTTTTTCATCCAGTCACTGTTGCTGGTGGACCCCTGGGACCGCTCCTCTTCTAGCTCTGCAATCTTGCGCTGCAGCATGCTATTGATCCCAGGCAAATTGTCATCCCCAATGTGGGTGAGCAGGATGGAGTCCACACGGTCCAAGTGCCGAATGAGCTTCCAGAAGCAAGATTTTCTCTCTGACCCTCCGTTGATGAGCATGTTGAATCCGTTCACTGCAAACAGGGCCGAGTCCCCACGGCCCCCTGGGAAAATGTAACAGCAAGGCTTGGAGAGCTTCAGAAAGCCGCCGGAGGTTGGGGGTTCCAGGATGTCAAAGGGAGAGGGGACTTCTACAGACTCTGAGAGATACTCGGTGAACTCAGAAAGTCCCTCCATTTCTGGCAAGATAGAAGCTGAGTTGAGCTTAATGTTGATGAAGTCTTGGAGATTGTGTCTGTCAAGGTTGGAGTTCTTCCAGTCTCCCTCCTCAGGACAGAAGAGGGTGAGGCTGGCTTTGTTGGCAGGGTGAGTGGTGCTTAGGAGCTCACCAATCTGGGTTTGCAAACAGAAAGAAAGGGGAAAAAGGGTAAGTGATGTCATCCCTGGCTTATCATCTCCATCATTGCTAGTTAGTATAGGATCATTGACTTTACATAGGACTTGGCCCCAGCACTTGGGAGGCAAATGCCAGTGGTTTTTTGTGAGTTTGAGGCCAGCCTGGTCTACAAAGCAAGTTCTAGGACAGCCAGAGAAATCCAGTCTCAGAAACAAACAAACAAAAAACAAAAACCTGACCGTTACTTGGCCATGGTCCTGACTAAAATATTGATAAAATTGAAGGTAGACAGCCTCTGTTCTGAGCCCCCATTTGTATTCTCTGCTACCTCGGGGCCTCTGCTCTAAGATCCTCTCCCTGTATGTCTTTGTCCCAGAACCCTGTTCTAGCTCCAAAACTGGGGACCGTCTGAGTGACTGGTGTTTATGTTACAGCAGTTATAAAATAACATGAATAGTGCCTCTGGGTATTTGTCATGCAAAGATGGCCTTTAAAAGCTACCAGACAATCCAGGAGAAAAGCTCTCCATCAATGTACCATGGGTAAAGTATGATTTCTTGTCCAACAATTGCCATAGACCCTTCTCACCACAATTTCAACATGGCAAGGGCTCGCTCATTCCTAACTTTCACACAGAGCATATGAGAACGATTCATGATGTGTATTTTTGGGTGGTGGTGGGGAGTATATCAAGGATAATCGAAACTGCCAAGTCTTTCACAGCAAAAAAAATAGAAAACTAAGTTCAGTTCCTTTTAATCTCTGAGATCCAGTCTAGCTGAGCTGAAGCAAACTGAAGGTCTAGTGTAGCTGGGACGTCTGGAATTATTCAGTCACTGACTTAAAATGATATTTTAAGATTTATTTATGTTGTTTTATGTGTATGAGTGTTTTGCCTGTTTATGCAGTACACATATGGTGCTTATGAAGGGCAGAAAAGGGTGTCAGGATGGTTGTGGACCATTAAATGGGTGCTGTGAACAGAACCTTCCTCCTCTGGAAGAGCATCCAGTCCTTGAGCCATCTCTTCAGCTCCTAACCATTAGTTTTAATTTTTTTTAATTTATTATTATTATTATTATCATTATTTTGTTTGTTTGTTTTGTTTTTTTGAGACAGGGTTTCTCTGTGTATCCCTGGCTGTCCTGGAACTCAGAAATCTGCCTGCCTCTGCCTCCCAAGTGCTGGGATTAAAGGTGTGTGTGCCACCACTGCCTGGCTCCATTAGCTTTTTAATATAAAATATACAGTCACCTAGTTCAAGGAGAAAGTAAGAAGATTTGAGAAACATTATCCTACTTTCTACCTCTTTCTGTCTTCAGAGAGTTCCTATGAAATGCAGAAAATGACTCAAAAAATTCTGAGGAAGCCAGGGAGCGTGAAGCATAGAAAGCTATGGTTTAAGGAGACCAGAGACGCAAGCCTCCAGCACAGCTGGACAAGTCCCTATCCAGACAGGGAAAATCTAATCACTCTGGAAAAAACATCAGCATGCTGTACACAACAAGAGAGAAGGACAAAGGCAAGAGCTGGAGAGAGCCAGTTAAGGAGGCAGATGGGATAGGTCAGGAGATAGGAGCAATATCACAACATCCCTGGGGCTACCCAACAGAACTATAGCCCATGTGTTTTCCCATAGTGCAGCTCCAGGCCTGTGGGATAAGTGTCAGGATGAGCACAGGAGTCAAGGGCAACAGGCATCTTAAGATACCCAGTCCATGGGGATGCTCAGTCCACACCTCTGCAGCAAATGGTGAGCCCAATAGGGCTTCGGCAATGCTGGCAATAGTAAGGACATGAGGACTAGTCTTTTGAACCTGGGGCTGCTTCCAAATGAACCGAGAAGCCATGTTCATCGTAACAGCAGCCACACAGCAAGCCCTATTACAATGAAAGTTTCGTTATCTTTGCTTCCCCAGTGTATAACCAGACGCAGTACACTAGGTTACATTGCATTAAATTTGGTCAGTTAAATACATGCTGTCTTCCTGCAGCTGTGACAAGTGCCTGCCGATACTTATCAGACAGTTACCATGCTTTTTCACAGATGGATGATGGACATGAGTGGGCGTAATACTGCCTTGGGATAGGATTGTCTCTTTTGCTCATTACCTTTCCTGATTAAATGCAGACACACTGAAAGAGGAAGGAAGATACAGGAATAAATGGCTTTACTGAAGATATTACAAAACAAATTATAATTTCTAAACCACGGACTTCTAACTACGTTTTCTTTTTTGATTGAATGACCTGCTTAGCTAAAGAGGAAATACTATAGACAGTGTGTCTCTGGGCTTTGGCAAGACACGTAACAGGGTCTTGGAACTGTGTGATAAGCAGAATTACGTGTAGTTATAGGCAGTGGTCTTCCTTAGCATCAACCAGGAGGAAGATCTGCGGTAGGCTGCTCCAAGTTCATTCCTCTGCTGTTTAGTATTGATTGACTAAGACGAAAATGGAACAGACATGCTCATCAAAGCTGTGCACAGCTTCAAAACGAGAGGAGTAAGGGAGTGTGGGACGGTAGAGCCAAGGTGTTTAGGAAAGCTTTGGACTTAAGGCATAATGGCAAGGCAACTGTCAACAGGGAAGCATTCTAAAGGGATAAATGTAAGGTTCATCAGCCAGCAGATAAGGATGGGCTTGGAAGACGCAGCTTAACAATATCCATGGGAAACCTTGGGGATTTTAGTTGACAATCAAATGGATTTATATGAAGCCAAAGAAGCTTAAACTTCAAGGTCCCTTACTGGTTTGGTCCTCTACTGAAGTACCATACTTAAAAGGTTTATTAATAATGGGTTTTCCTTTTCTCTATATTATGTTAATTTGAAGAATGCCTCAAGGCCCGTATTTCTTCTCCACTGACACCTAATCATACTTTGAGAAAATTAGACTTATTTATTAACTGGACTGAGAACTGCTCAAGTTGCTGACTCTGGTGACACTAATCTGGTCAGATGATTTCTGGAAAACGGGATCTAGATTAGGACAGGTCTAACAAGTTATATTTATTTGTTTCTATTTAGTTCTCTCTTTCTCTCTCTCTCTCTCTCTCTCTTTCTCTCTCACACTGTGTGAGTGTGTGAGTGTGTGTGTGTGTGTGTGTGTGTGTGTATGTGTGCATGCGTGTGTGTTGATGCTGGTTGTCAAACTCAGGGTCTTGGAAATGCCAGGCAAGTATTCTACCATTGAGCTATAATCATCTCCCATCCAAATTATGACATTTTAGAGAAACCAGATTAAACAAACTAAACTCCAGAAACAAGTCCTGCTTGCTGGATCCTTTTCTTTGACTTTAACCTTTGACTTTAACCTCTAGAGTTTTTCTTTTTCTTTTTTTTTCGAGACAGGGTTTCTCTGTGTAGCTCTGGCTGTTCTGGAACTCACTTTGTAGACCAGGCTGGCCTCGAACTCAGAAATCTGCCTGCCTCTGACTCTGATTAAAGGCATGCGCCACCACACCCGACTAGAGTTTTTCTTAATGCTTTCTCTCTAGAGTAAAGCATCCGTCTTCTAGGCTTTAAATAACCATACTATGCAAATGGATTACAAATGGGTATCTCTCACCAGCTCAAATTCTCTTAGCTCTGGGTTCGAATATCTACCTGTTTGATAATTCCAAGGTGTCGTAGAATGGCAAGTTCTGAAAGCTTGGATATCCCCCATACCTACTGTGACAGGGAACGCACAGGGCCTTTTGCATTTTATAGCAAAATATTTTTTTTAATTTTTATAGCTAAGAAGAAAACAGAAGATCCTCTAGGGGATGAGTGGAAATGATGCTGTAGGTGAACTCGGGGTTAAAGTCCCTTCTTGAAGATATAATGCAACAGAAAGAAAAGCCTTTTCCATGGAAAGGTTAGAAAATGGTCTCAGAAATGTTTGCTTTTCTAATGTTACATTTTGTTTCAAGGGTTGGACAAAGGGAGCAAGATTGAACAGCAAATGACCTCAAATGAGTCATTCTGCAAGCCTTCTTCCACAGCTCCAAACGTGAGTATCCATCGGTCTACTCTAGTGATTTTCAAACATTTTTATTAACTGTGGCCGCATGTATGTCTGTGTAGTACATGCATCCAGTGCCCTTGGAGGCAAGAAGTTGTTGGGTCCCCTGATACTGGAGTTACAGAAAGTTGTGAGTTGCCATGTTGGTGCTAGGAATCCAACCTGGTTCTCTGGATGAGTAGCTGGTGCTCTTAACCACTGAATCACCTCTCCAGCCCCATGTCTACTAATTTTCAATCCACTTTAGCTGTAGCATGCTTTCTTCAATGCTTAAGTAAAAGATACAGGCTGAGTTCCTCTGGTTTGGCAGGGGATAGGTATAAATTCCACCCCACCTCCCTGCCTCGCCACCCCGATACCAAGGATCTAGTCTATTAAAGAAAACTGTGGCGAGCCTTTCATGTGCACTGAGCATGGCTTCCTCTGGAGAAGGTGAGGTAGGAGAGGAGAATTTGACCTTCTGTGGCATCAGTGGTGGCTGCTGGATAATAACGTGCAAGCCACTCAGAACTCAACGTTTATGATTACAAACCCTGGAGAAGCTGTCCCTTCTACAGAACTTGAATTCTTTAGATAAGCCTTTTTTTCTTCATAATTAATAGTAAAGTTGGGCACATGCATAGCCCGCTGTACAAAATCTCCATTGCTAGGACTTTTTTTTTTTTTTTTTTTTTTTGGTTTTTCGAGACAGGGTTTCTCTGTATAGCCCTGGCTGTCCTGGAACTCACTCTGTAGACCAGGCTGGCCTCGAACTCAGAAATTCGCCTGCCTCTGCCTCCTAAGTGCTGGGATTAAAGGCGTGCGCCACCACTGCCCGGCTTAGGACTTTTAAAAGTGATTTAAGTGGCAACTTCATAAAAACCATTCCTCATTCTCAGAGAGGGGATTACTTGGGGCCCAGGTGAATGGTATATGATACCTCCTTGTGTAAAGTCTTGGCGATGATAAAATGCTTTTCCTTACACATTTCCTTTATTTGGTATAAGGAGCTACAGGACTGTATAGGAGTGCAGGAAGGCACCTACATGCATGCAAATGAACCAAAGGCTGAGGGCTGAGCTGATCTTACCAGCCATATCACTTGACCACCCAACATGGCATTGGCCACTACAGCCTGATCCCCTCCCTGGGACAAGATGCTGACATTTGGAATGCCAGACAAAAGCCCAAGTACCTGTTATAGCACATGATCTAAGAACAGATCTTGAAAAATAACTGGTATTATAGCGACTATTCAACAGTTTCCCAGCAGTCCCACCAGGGTAAATCATAGCTCTTTCCCTGGCATTTCAGGGCAATTGAGCAATGTGGCTGTGGTACAGCAGGGCATTTGGCTCAGCCCTGGGGAGGAAGAAGCCCAGCTCTAAGAAAGACACTTCCACCTTAAAGTGGGAAGACAGGCCAGCTGTGAGTGAACCCAGAGGCCTCTGAGCAAGGAGCCACTTGCCAGCCAGGGATCTTTCTCACTCTGGTGAGCTGGTGCTGTGTGCCTCCAGGTATAGATCTCACACCCTCTGAACGAACTGGGGCTCCACACACTGAATGGAAATATCCCTTTTCACACTTCCGTGCTGTCTCCCTGACCTATGTGCAGAGAGGAAAAACTGGTATGTCACCTCTCCAGGGTTTTCCTGAGGCCTCTAGGTGAAACCAAATGAAGCCGGACAGTTTGTGAGAGGCCAAGCCATGAGACCTCTCTGTGAAGTGTGGGGCTGAGGACGACTGAAGGCTGGGAGACACATGGCCCTTCCCAGCACGTGACACACCAAGCCTGCCATCCCAGGGAGACAGGTCTAAATGGCTGCAGTAGCTCCTGGAAGTGCATCCCTCAGACCACTCCGGACCCCACCCCAGCTTCTCATCCTGCTGAAGTCCAAGAGATCTGTGGAGAAGTCTCTGAGAAAAGAGGAAAGCTGTGTTTCTCCTGGAATTCGGTCGGTTCTAATTTCCCTAGCACTTCTGCCATCCGTTAATGATGATCATTCCAAATGCGCTCACAGTGCCCACCGACATCTCCTCCAGCACAATGGCCGAGGTTCTACTCATCCATCGATCGTAATAGTGATCTATCCCAGGCCTAAGCAAATTTGGGTCATAGTTTTGCTTATTTCAAAGGGGTCCCTCCTACTACCATTCCCCCCACGCATCCAAACAGTAGCCCAGACATGCTGTGCGGAACCCACCTCTTGATCTGTGAAAATTTCTATGAAGTTCTGGAATGAGAAAGAGCCAGACTGCAGAATGAGCTCTCCAGTGTTCTCAAAGCACTGTCCCGTGAGCACCAGCAGTTTATGGCGGGCAGCGTCCGTGATCATCAAACGCACCTGAAACAAAGCACAGGCGCAGAGTAAGGGAGGGTGCGGAGTAAGAGCTGCCCCCCCCAACACCCCCAAGTCCCAGGCACGATGACCGTGCCAACCAAGCGCGTTCATTCCGAGTGTCTAATTACTTCAGCTGAGAGTGAGGGGCAGGGAGTGCTGGGCAGAGCCCTGACTGCAGGAGTTATTCATAAAATTCATAAATTAATCATATTAGTGTGCTGGTGAATCCCGTGTTAGAGTTTTGCTTCAACCCCAAACAGCAGGGTATTATTGACTTTCTCCCTGAGTCTCCTCCTCTCTTCAAAGTGGTCTTCACAGCTGGCAAGCATTTGTTCCACAGCTGTTATAAATAAAAAAAAATCTACTAGCAGCCTGCAGCCTGCAGCTTATGAGGCCAGGAGAGACTTGTGGCTATGCCAATCCAGGTCACCCAGCTAGCTTCAGAAAAGACATGTTTCCAAGTAGGCCTCAAGTTCCTACTCAGGGTTCCTTTCTTGCAGTCCTTCCAGAACAAGCACACCATGACAAATGCAGAATGCAATGGTTGCAGCGAGAAGCTTGACACGGGACAGAAGAAAAGGCGACCCCCGAGTGGCGATCGGAGAAACTGAATTGAAAATAACTTATGCAAAAGAACCTTTGCTGAATTTTCAGTGGCAGGGGTTTGGGGGTGGGGGAGGGGGTGGGGGGGCCAGTTGTTCTCTGCGGGAGCACCACCCTCTGAGCCAAGGGTCTGAACCCAGTTCATGAATGTTTAGCACACACTACGTGCCCTGCGTCATGTTCTGCACCAGGGAAAATTCAAAACTAAACAGGCCATGACCCCTGTCCATGAACCCCAAGGCCACTCATGGAAGGCATGCATACCTAAGCAGTTGTCTCAGGCTCATGTGGTCCACAAACTAGCTTGATACTTCCAACAAAAGTTTAAAAAAAAAAAAAAAACCAAAAAACAACTCCTGTTTCACAGCTAGGCAGTCTACCTGGGTACATGCTAGTCCTCCAGCTTCTGGGTGACAGAAAGTGCCCCTGGGTTTTCTGTAGACTTCATGCCTAATTGGATTGTCAGAGCTTTTGCACGCAGAAGTAGGTCAAAACAGGCCCTGGATTACGATAGCCCCAAATTCTTATGTCAGGGTGGGTCCTGAAATTCCCAATTACTCTCTCTAGTAGTAAGTATTCTCATGTGATGCTAATGATACAGCAGCAATAGCCAGCATGTCCATCTTAGTCACTATGTGCCACACGTCTTCTAAGCCCTGAGCACTTCAGAGAGCATTAAGTAGGAGCATTAAATTCAGGGGCTGTTATGATCTCCTTTACACGGAGTGGCAAACCGAAGCAGTAAGATAACTTGACCGAGGCCAGCTGCTTATAAGTGGCAGACCTTGGATGCTGAAACCAGGTGATTTGACCTGGGGCTAGAGACCATGTTTCTGATGCTCGTGCTGGCCCCCCTTCCAAGGGTAGCTAGTGCTGGCCTGGATCTCTCTGAACAGGGATGCTATTGGGATGCTCCTCTTCTCTGAGTTCCATCCCTGTATGTGCCAGCCTGGGGCTTGCCGTCTATTTCCTCTGCTACATTCTTGCTCCGCATCCTGGCAACAACATACCCAGTGCATACCCCATTCTACACCCCTCTACAAACATGCTTCCAGCTGGCACTGTTCGCTGTGTCCTTATTTGAAAGAGGCTTCTGGTGAGCTGGTGCTATGATACTGGATGCAGGGAAGCAGGCTCTGGGCACTGAGGAAGCCTCAGACCTGGGACTTCCCCCTTGTACATCTCTCTCCAACTCCCCCACCTATCTAGCCCCTTTGATTAGCCAAGTCTCCCTCCTTCGAGGCTCTAAGACCTCCCAGAACTGCAATACTCACCTCAGTGCTGACTGCTTCATCTGAAGGGTTGATCAGAACTACGGTTTCTAAGACGTCACTTCGGTGATGAAGAATCTTTTGTCCTGAAGGCACAAAAAAAAAAAAATACACAAAGAAGAGACTTTTAGCTCTTCCAGATGAAAGCGGCTCGCCTACTTCTGGGACAGCGGAGAAATTTCCAACTCAGATGCGGCCTTGGAAGCTGGGAAACGCAGTGGATGCTACTGAGGGTGTGCACACAGCAGGCTGAACTGGAGCTGGCGTGGCCTGGGGCCCCCAGGCTTTTTACACTGGGTCTTTCATGGTCGGTGGCTAGGCAGCCTCCTGACCCAATGGCCGGTTTTCATCAGAGACCAGGGAGGGGTGCCAGGAAAACTCACTGGAGCTCTTGACATTTCCTTTCTCATGGTAATTGGGGATGTTTCTCCCTAACGTCCTTTCTTCTGGTGAGAACGGCGTGGAGATTAATTAGGAGCCTCATTGTGAAGTGAATGACGGCCAGAAACCCGACTAACAATTAACCCAGCAGCCAGAATGGCTGTCTGAGGCAGGCTTACGGTCTGTTGGGGTATTCACTAATTAATTCACTTGCTTGTAGGAAAGTGAAGAAACCGTGGGCAAAAGAGAAGTGGAAGGCCACCCTCCCCCAGGACAGCGGTGGCCAAACTGCCCCAACAAGACAAAACTGAGGGAGAACTAAAAAAGTAAGGTGTGGTTTGGGATGAGGAAGCCTAATAAGGATGCTCTGTAGGGCTCTTGATATCTCCCAGTCCTTACAGCACCATCCTGTGGCAGGTCAGCCTCAGGTGTAGGTCAAGCAGAGACCTATGGATTGCCTTCTACAGACATTACCCTGCCTTGACAAGGAGATGAAAGCCATCTAGTGAATGTAGCCAGAGTCGCTGATGTATGCTTTACCAGCAAACAAGGGATAGAGAGGGGGCGTTCCCTCGGAAATGTGGGAGGAAGCCACGTGGTTGGGAGGGAAAGCTCGTCTGCAGTTTGGAAATACAATGAAGCCCGGAAGACTAGGAGAAACAGAAGAGCATCGGAGGGAGATACCAACAGAGGAAAAACAGAAGGGAAGTAGATCTAGGGTTCTTTGAAAAGCTAAAACAGAATCCCGTATGAACTGCCACTGAATTGGTTGGTGCAAGTTGAAAGCAGGAACTTGAGCAAATATTTCTATGCTAATGTTAATTACAACATTATTTTAATAGCCAAAAGATAAAATAAGCCAAGTGTCTGGGTTACATGTGGTCTACCCATATCGGAATACTAATCAGAAATAGAAAAAACAAATCAAGCTCTGCTAATGTTACAAAGATGAACTAGAACATAAGAAAAAAAAAAGCTGAACACAAATGGATAAATAAAATAGGATTTCATGCCCATGAAATACCCAGAATAGGTAAATTTAAAATAGCAATTACCAAAGGCTAAAGGAGGGGGAGTTGGTGAGCTATTGCTTAAAGGGTACTATTCAGTGTTTGGGATAATGAAAACATTTTGAAAATGTAAGTGATGATATATATACAACCTTGTAGATGTAATGATCACTCCTGAGTTGTCGATTAAAAAAAATAGTTAAAATGGCTAATTTTTCTTTAAATGTATTTTATCACAAGATGAAGAATCAATGATACAGACAAGAAATCCCTGAAGAAAATACTTTGTGTGCGTGTGTGGTAGATGTATACACACTAGCTCAGGAAAGCCGTTAGAAAGGAGGCGGTTCCAGGCATGACTCAGCTGGAGATTTCCCTTTGTATTATCAAGCAACACAGAAAATAGAAACAGCTGCATAGAGACATTCTAGTCATGTCATCATTATTGATCATCCTTGCTTTTCCTTACAGTAATATTTACCAGTCAACTTTAGGAAGGCAGAGGAAGGAGCAGCCCAAACTAAACAATGCCGGCGCCACGCCCTGTTCTGAGACCTATACAGTTTCACTGAATCCCCTGAAGTGCTCTCACACAGGGTACCATGACCACAGCTCACTACTAAAGACAAAGAGTTGACAGAGGACATCGAGTAGCTCAGGACCCCACAACAGGGTCAGGTCAGGCCAGGGTCTGGTCCCAGGCTGCCCAGCTCTAGATCCCTTCTGGATTTAACCACTTCCAATGATGCTAGTTAGCAGAACTTGGCTTTGGCAAAACAGCCATCAGATGCTGAAGAAGAGTTAGGGGAAAGACCAACAGACTAAAAACAAGAGATGGGCTTAAAGAAGCAAGATGTCAGCAGAGAATACTGGGTGGTCAGGCGAGGTTCAGCACCTATACACAGCAAAGCAAAATTAAATAGGAACATGAAATGTCCTGCTGCAAATGACCAGCCAAGAGGAAGCTCCAAATAAGAACACTGTTAACTGCTTGAGCAGGCAACGACCTGAGGCTTAGGAAAAAGATGCCAAACCATGGAAAACGCAGTTCGTTTATCATGAATGCTATATTTTGTAATTAATGTAAAATTTGCCTTTTGGCTTTTGGTTGTTTTCCCCTTTGACACCCATACACACTTAAAAGATAAAGCAAACACAATTCAAATAAGCAGAGCACACAGTGAAAGATCACACAGATCCATGCTGGATCAAGTCGCCCCTTCCATCTGTGGCCTCCTCGGAACAAAGACTTTGAGATCTTCGAAGACAAGAACTCTCGAGGCAAGATGAAGCTGACATTAACAAATAAAGGAATGGCTGTTTCTTCATCATATCTTTGATGAGAGCACTCAGTGCACCCGATAGTGTGAGACCGAGTATGACTGTTGTCATTAACTGTGCTCTGTAGGAGTCACAGAAGCAAGGTTTGCAAAAGCAAGGTTTGCAGAAGCAGTGCCCTCTCCAAGCGTCCCTAATGGAGTCAGAGCCCTTTCTCTGCTGCTGACTGCACCCTTCAAAAGCAAGAACAGCCACCACAACCACGCTCCTGCCTGCACACGCCAGCCCTCCCCAGAGAAGTCTCCAGCTGCTCTCTGCCAGGGGCTTCTTACCGTCCACCAGACACTCTCTTCCTCCTTGGCTTTCTCTGTTGCCAAACAGAACAAATGCCACGTAACAGCTGCAGGTCACCTCCACAATCCCTAAGTCATGTTTTAGAGCAGTCTGCCCAGGAATTCGGCTAATGATGCCTTGTCCAGCTTTGTAAGAACTCGGAGTGAGGACACTGACAACGTATGTGCGCCAAGATGTCTTTTTGTAGAGTTGATTTGAAGGAAGGAAGGGATGGATGTAAAGACAGTCAGAGAGAGCTCCCAGCTCTTGTCTTGGCTGAAATGTTGTCCAGATTCAACCACAAGACCCGTAACCGAATGTCGGGCCTCTCCAGCACCTGCCAAGACGAGGGCCTCGGCTGAGGGAGCCGTCAGTTCCCCACACCCAGCATCTCTGGGTGCCCACTCGCTCTCTGTCAGCAGGCGGCTGTCTGCTCCGGCAGCTGGGACGCTCACAAGCTGCATACTTGGGGAATGTTTCACACTGGGAAGAGGGCCAGGCATTCTCAGGGAGAAGCCACCACCCTTGCCTGTAAAGGTCCCCATTCAGTTGCTTCAGGAAAGAAGTTCCCAGCCTCTCTCCTCACCCTCTAGTCTGCCCTCCCTATAGACACCTCATAAAGAAACCAAGGGGCATCCTAGGAATAGCTAACCCTCCTCAGCTTTGTGGAGGCTGGACATGGAGTGATGGAGTTGTGTCAGTCCGTTTCCATATGAAAAAAAAGTCTTTGAAGTCTTCCTCAAAAAAAAAAAAAGCTCCACATAACTGTGAGGCTCGACCTGGAGAGGTGGGGGTGACAGAGAAGGCTGCTGTGTGACAAAGGGTCTGCTCCACTTCAGAATCAAAAGAGAATGAGGACCCCTTGGAGCAGCAGGGCCCTTTCAGACAATGGGGCTTTTGTCTGTGGTCTCCTACAGCTGTATTTGAAATTCAAACAGTCTATACTTCGCAGTTATTGCTGGGATTTTTTTTTCTATTTTTAAAACCTTATTTAATTGAATCTACTTGTCTTTGAAGTTGGGTTGTTTTGTTGGTTTATGTTCACGTCACATCTAGGTGATTTCTGAAATCTTTTAAGGCAAAAAAAAAAATGATGTTTTCATGTTTCCAGGATAGTTATAGATCTCCTCAGGGAGTTTAAGATTTTCCTCTCAGCATGGGTTTGACACACAACACAAAGGCACCCTCCTGGGTTTCAGAGGTTGACTGTGGCTAAATTCAGGCACTCTCATCACAGAGGATAGCAACACAGAACCTGGGCTGGGATTTAGCTCAGTCCGTAGGGTACTTTTCTGGAATACAAGGCCTAGGTTTGATCTCCAGCACTGCAAAAATCAGTCGTGGTGGTCCATGCCTATAATCTCACCCATTTGGAAGTGGAGGCTTGATAATCACAAGTTCAAGATCATCCATTCCAAAGACACAAGACCCTGTCTCAAGAAAAACAAAATCTAGAATCTCTTTTTACATAGGGATAAGTCTTCTCTCCCACACACAAAGCCTATAACGAGTAACTGGGAGACTGAAGCATCCTTGCTGAGGTCAGAGCAACTCCACAGCATCCTTGGTCCAGACCAAAGCATTAAGATAGTTGAGCAACCTCCTGATGAACACAGAACTGCTAAAAGCTTCTATGTTGTTCCTATGAGCACAACACCTGTCTTGAACTCCCCTTCAATGATTACAAGCCAGAACTTGATTTAAACAACTACAGTTTATTAAATGTATGACCGAGAGAAGATGAAGTGAGACCTGAATCACAGACAGCCAAGATGGCGGTCAGGGGGAATTCCACAGGTCCTTGCTACCCTATCCCTACCCCTTCTCCTGCCAGTTGCCACTGCTGTCATGCCTTTACCTATTCCTTCCCACCAGTCTTTGCTGGCTGAACACTAGAGTGACTGATAAGGCACCTGGTCTTGTGAACCAACACTAGAATCTAGACTCCATTGCAAAGATGAAAGAACATCCTAGGGTTGGGTTGGGAAATGCTTGGGCTAAAGACAGCCTGAGTCTGCTTAATTAAACATAAGGTCTGATCGCTCAAGGACTATGAACACCCTGCATGTTAAAGCAGGAGAGGAGGCAGGGAGAATGCGGACAGACCTTCACCCCAACCTCTCCATCACAGTAGGGCTGTGAAGGGGGAACCCTCTCACCTCAAACCTTTGTGCTCAATAAAACTCCACCAGTGAAGTTTAGCTAAATGGATAAAAGCAAGAATCAAGAGCTGTGCTTCACAGCCATGGAAATCACAGCCCTGTGGTCGGTAATTACCTACAGGTCTCCAGGCAGCGTTTAATAACATCTTTTATTTAAAACCATAACCAGGCCTCCTTACTCTAGGAACCCACATAATATGCAGGGCAGATGTGTGGTCAGTGTAAAGAGAAACAGAGCCGGGATGGATGGAATTAACTCTGGGAGGAAGCAAGCCCTGCCTTAGCAGGAACTGTGGCCAAACTTCCCCCACAGGGTAGAGTGATACCAACAAGGGAGGGACCTGTGAAGGACCCAAGGCAATTGGTCCCCCGTGAGCCTCTGCTCCACCTGTGCTTCTAAACAGGAAAACGAGAGAGTCTGGGTGAATATAGTTTATCAGGAACAGAGCTTCTGAGAGGCCACAATTAGCAGATCCCCTCCCCCACCTACCCGCCCATCCCCACCTCACCCCCCACCCCCCTTCCCACTCAGGGTTAGAAATTGGAAGAAGCATCTAGAAGAGAGGATGAAGCAACCTGAGAGAAAATAAAGCCACCTTCATGCTCCCTAGAGCCAAAATCGCCTCAGCGTAGAGAGGCAAGGAAGGGAAGGCAGGGAAGACACGAAACCCTTTAAGGCTGCTTTCTGAGAAGCTTGAGAAAACAAAGGCTTTGGGGACTTGGTATCTCCTGATTGCTAGAATCCCCAAAGACCAGCCTTGGCGTCAGCACAGAAAACAGAAAGCCAACTGTTTATCAGGAAATGATATGGCTTCCTTCTGGGAGACGACGTCTTTCACCCTTTAGGGAGTTTGATTTCTCCAAGGCCTTCTCTCATCAAGTCCGTTTGTTCATCTCTTCCCACTCATCTGTTTAACCTTAGGCTTGGGAAATGAACTTCTAGCCTGATATCTGAGGCAGTGGGACCACAGGTAAAAAGCAGCCCCAACATAATCCAGTGGAAAGGCTGACTTTATGGGCATGGGGAGTAAGAGAATGTTCCATGTGGGAGGTGCCAATCTCCTTGGATCACAAGCTAACTACAAGGCTGAAAGCCCATCCCAGGAACACAGCGACCAAACCTTAAATGTGGAGAGTGATTTAGGAGAGCTAAGCATTCCGTCTTCCAGGTGGAGGCTGTGTTTAAGTCTCCTAACACACCAAAGACAGCCTGAGTGCAAACACTCTCTCTTCCTCATGGACCACAAACCTGAGGTCTAATGTCTTGCCCAACTTCTCATGGCCAAGGTCAGGGATGTGGCGGTATCCCTTTCACTCCTCCTGAGCCACTCACCCAAAATAAAGGTTGCCCGATTGTAATGCCAACACTTCCCTTTGTAAGAGGTTAACACAGGGCATGGGCCAGCTGACAGTCATCCAAAATCTGCTGGACAGCATGATCAAGCCTCCATCAGGGTTGTTCCTGCTGAATAGTCAGCCAAGTTCTCCCCCATCCTCCCTGCTGACAGTCCCAAAAATAAGATTTCTTTTCTATTGAAAAGAAGTCTTTGTTTTTGATGTTTCAGCTCTGGGACGTGTCCTTGACAGCCATGTTGTTCTTCAGATTCTGACCATTTAGTTTTCAAGAGAATTAAAACATCAGATCCCGTTGTGCATGAATCCTGGGCACATGCTGAATAATCTTTTTTCAGTGTAAATGAGTTGATCATTGCTTGGAAGCAACGTGGCTTGTTTTCATCAGCTTGGTTTTAGAGTTGCAGAAAATTCCCTACACTACCTTGCTGTTAATCATTTTTCTTTTTCCCTGTCACTGGCTGTGGTCTTGTTTCCCAAAGCTGCTGGGCCTTCCATCCATCCTTCCCTTGGGTGCCCTGCCCTCCTGGACTTCATGTGTTCCTAACCTAGAAACAAGTAACTAAAGAGCCAACTCCCAAGGTTTTCTCTGTCCCAAGCTGGTCCAAGTACACAGAGATCACCCAGCCTTTGGCTATAGCATCTGGCTTTGCCCCTGCTGGCAGGAGAGTCCTTGTTTTGTGTTCCATATTCCCTCATCCAGAAGTTGCAGGGCTAGGATGCAAAGCAGTGGCTTGCTTCTGTTCCCTTTGCAGAGTTCTTACTTTCTAAAATTTCCACCATATTTCTCTCCCTCTTCATTCAGCCCTTCCCTTGGCCTCTTCATTTGCTTTTTAATATCTTCCTCCCACCATCCCCCCTTTTCTCTCTCTCTCTCTCTTTCTCTCTCTCTTTCTCTCTTTCTTTCTTTCTTTCTTTCTTTCTTTCTTTCTTTCTTTCTTTCTTTCTTTCTTTCTTTCTTTCTTTCTTTCTTTCTTTCTTTTTTTCTTTCTTCCTCCAACTCATGATCCTCTTGTCTCATCCTCTTGAAAGCTTAAGATTGTAGACAGCATCTGCCACCACAACCAGACCCTCTTCACTAGGTTTTCAAAGCCTCTAGACAAACTGTCAAAGGTTAGAAGTGAACTGTGGCAGACAAGAGAAAGAAATATCAACAAAGTAGATAAAACCAGGCTCCCTGGAGGTCACCCAAAGAACAAACAACACCCACTGTGGGCGTGGCCTAGACTGACAAACAACACCCACTGTGGGCGTAGCCTAGACTGACAGGATTGGCCTGAGGTCCCATCACCAACACATGGACTTTGCAGAGCACATCAGATACAGATAGGTCTGCCCTGTTCAGGCTCCTCAGAACCACATCAGGCTCATTAAAACGGATCAGCACGCATGATTCACTGCAGCGCTCCCAATGGGCTCCTCTGTGTTCATTCTGTTTAGCCTGGTCCAAGCCTCTGAATCCGCTTCCCTGGGTTTGGATAAGGTGGGATCCAGGAGCTCTCTCTTCCTTTCTCAACCCCCCAACCCCCCCACTCCAAAATCCCAGCAACAAACAAACAAACAACAACAATAAAACCATCCTAACACAAAAGAAAATCGTCTTGCTCCTTATATACCAGCATGGAGTTCTTCCCTTTGCCCTGAAGATGTGAGGCCTTCTTCCCACGAGCCTTGCCTCTCTCACATGGGATACCTGAAGGAGCCCTGGTGACAGTGTTTTTCCTGCTCTCCTCATTTTACAGAGAAGGAAGCTTCAGAGAAGGTCAGACCTGCATAGCTTTATAGACCCCAGCTTATAGATGCCGAAAGATTTCCTATGGATACAGGGGAACATTTGTACTGAGGTTGGGTACCAAACACTGGCACTGCTTTGCATTGGTGATGCACTAGACGGTCATTTTGGTGTTTATTTCCATGTTTGTTGTCTTTTCTTTTCTTCTTCTTCCTTTTTTTTTTCAAAGATTTTTTTATTTATTTTATAAATAAATATGGGGTACCCTGTAGCTGAACAGCTGGTTGTAAGCCTTCATGTGGTTATTGGGAATTGAATTTTTAGGTCCTCCACTCGCTCCGACCCAAAGATAGATAGATTTATTTATTTATTTATTTATTTATTTATTTATTTATTTATTGAGACAGGGTTTCTCTGTGTAGCCCTGGCTGTCCTGGAACTCACTCTGTAGACCAGGCTGGCCTCGAACTCAGAGATCCACCTGCCTCTGCCTCCCAAGTCTGGGATTAAAGGCGTGCACCACCACGCCCTGCCAAAGATTTATTTATTATACATGAGTACATTGTAGTTGTCTTCAGATGCGCCAGAAGAGGGCATCAGATCTCATTATGACAATGAGCCACCATGTGGTTGCTGGGATTTGAACTCAGGTTAAAAGCAGTCAGTGCTCTTAGCTGCTGAGCCATCTCACCAGCCCCCATGTTGTCTTTTCTACATACATATCATAAAAATGTACCATTGTCATCCCTCCTATTGTACAGGGAGAGAGGTTGAAGCTGAGGGACCACCTGTTTAAGAGCTGGCTAGCTCAATCACACAGATACAGTGAGCTGGTCAACCAGGAGTTCAATGCAGCACATACAGTTCCTGATCCTCATTCCTTTCACCAGCCCATCTGCTTCTCAGAATGTCTTAGGATTTTACAATTAAATTAACTTTTTTTTTCTTGTGGTGCCGAGGAATGAACCCAGGATTCTATTACTGAGCTACACTCCCACCCCACAAGGCTTTACTTTAAAAAAAAAAGGGGGGGGTTGTTAAGATTTATAGCTGGGTGTGCTGCACGCCTTTAATCTCAGCACTAGGGAGGCAGAGGCAGGTAGTTCTCTGAGTTTGAAGCTAGCCTGGTCTATAGAGTTACTTCCAGGACAGCCAGGGCTATACAGAGAAACTCTATCAAGAAAAAGAAACAACATATATATAATATATACATATACATATATATTGAGAGAGAGAGAGAGAGGTGAGATATATTTTCTTAGATTGAAGAATAATTCCAATTTGATAAATAATATAGGAGCCTTTTATTTTGAAAACTACCTGCTACGCGTCTTTGGGATGAGTTGGGTAGAACCAGAAGATTACTAATACAGGCACTTTCATCTTAAAATTAAATTACATTTTCTTAGGTTTTCACAATTAGATGTAACTGCCTTTGCTTTTGTGGTTGTTGACCCTGGGAGCTTTGTTTGTTTGTTTGTTTGTTTGTTTGGTGGTGATCAGGACTGAATGAACTAAGTGCCTTTAACATGCTCAGCAAGAGCTCTACCACTGAGCTACACCCCTGGCCCTGTTCAAATTGGTTATTTTGAGAAAAGTTCTCATTAAGGTGACCAGGCAAGCCTTGAGCTGGTGGTCCTCTCCTGCCTCAGCCTTTTGAGTAGCTGGGCTTTGAGGCCTGGGCCACTAAACCAGCTAGACTTTCTTGAGAAGAAAGTTTCAGAGAGAATTTTTTTAAATCTTCGGGGCCCTATTACTATTATAAAAAGAAGCATTTCCTATTTGTGTAGATGATACTAACTGCCTACAGAGGACAGATTTTCTGGAACTTAATTCAGGCGGATCAGCGGGATCTTCATAAATGAATCTCAGGGTTAAAATATGAGTGACACTGCCTCTGTCCTGAAGGGAATACAGTTTAGTGGGGAGCTCTTCTAACTCAGAAAACCTAACTCTGAAACACTGTCTTATACACAGTAGAAGCTCAATCAATATCTGATGAAAGGATAAATAATAACAGTTGCTATGATGTGTTGAATATCTGTCCTAGGTCAATATTGACCTAAGTTCTTTAGGTTTATCATCTCTATTTTTTTTTAATGATTTATTAATTATATGTAAGTACACTGTACTGTCTTCAGACACTCCAGAAGAGGGCGCCAGATCTCATTACAGATGGTTGTGAGCCACCATGTGGTTGCTGGGAATTGAACTCAGGACCTTTGGAGAAGCAGTCAGTGCCCTTAACCGCTGAGCCATCTCTCCAGCCCTATCTTCTCTATTAATGTGCACTCTAGACTTGCTAGGAAGACATTTTATAGATAAGGATGAGGAACTTGAAGCCCAGGGCTGTGACTGTCCCTTAGGGTGAGGACCAGAGGCTGTGGTCAGTCTATAGAGTCAGGTCAGGTACTGGGATATCATCTTATTTTATTATTTCATTTGTTTGTGTTTTTTGTTTTGTTTTGTTTTTGTTGTTTTTTCAAGACTGGTTCTCACTATATATAGCTCAGGCTAGCTTCAAGCTTGTTATTTAACCCCGTTCACCCATGAACCCTCAATCTTCCTACATGATTAGTCTCCTGAGTGCTTGAGATTACAGGCAGAGCCACCAAGCTCAACTGTGAGGCACCATAATTAAGGTATTAGATTAGGGAGGAATAAGGAGAGAGAGAGAGAGAGTTGGGGGGCAGGAGCAGATAGCAAAGACAGACTGATAAGAGTGAGTCACATGGATTGTACTGCATTTAACATCCCCACAGGCTGCCCAGGTGGCTAGGTCCAGGAGTAGATAGAAACATGGGTCGAAAGCTTGGGTCACAGATTGAGCCAGATCAGGGTCTATTTTTAGTTGATGCTGTTGGAGAGTGCTTCATGCTTCTTTCTGATTACAGTCTAGAGAAATGCCCATAATTAAAGGGCAAGCAAAGGCAGGAAAAGGCTGATGGAGATGCTGGAGAAAACAAAGGGGAGATGAACTTCCAACCCATTCTGCGAAGTTTCACCACACACAAGGTAACCTGCAACTGCAGCCTGTTCTAACACAGAACTCTAACCACTTCTGCACAGAATTGAGGCAGAATAGTCCAGACACCAAATAACCTAATGAGAACTGATGTTCAAACTCAACCCCAAACCCTCTTGGTTTGATCTCCACAGACACAATGACATGTCAATAAACAGGCCTGCCAAATTGGCCAGCCACCAAGGGGCTTCATAAAATTCTCCTATCCATGGCCACCCTTGGACATTCTGACTCAGGAGGTCTGGGGGGCCTGGGGCTCTGCGCTTCTGCAGTCTCCTAGGTGATTCAGATGGCTCTGAGTTTTCTTTAAGAAACAAGACAGTGTGACAGTGACTGCTCCAATGATCAGTAAGGACACAGTAAGTGGCCTCACTAACATCATCTCTATATTGTTCTCCTGTGTCACTTGCCCAGTGTCTCAACATAATGCTAGAATTATTTCCCTTGGGACAAAGGATGATCATTAAAGGCTCAACTAATGTTTCCCACTACCTATTGATTCTCAGAATCCATTAACATGTTTATTGGACATTTAATTTGCCACCCAAAACTCCAACCATTGATTAAATCCAAGGAAACGGCTAACCTTTTAAAAATCCTCCCCTGCTCCTCTCAGAACCAAATTATCATGCTGTTACTCATCCCCAAAGCCATCTTGCCTACAAAACAAAAAACTGTGTTAGTCCTTTTTAGTGTCTGGCTATTGAATAGGAAAAAAGAAAAAGGAAAAATACGGATAGAGGACAGAACACACATTAAACATAGAATCAGTTAAAGCAATTATCCCAACCTGGGCCTGTCTTTGGTTCTACACCATGGAGAAATAGCATGAACTGGATTTGGTTTTCTTGTTTTTGTTTTGTTTTAGGACAGGATCTAAAGTATGCCAGGATAACTTCAAAGTCACTGAGCAGCTGAGTTTGCGCTCGCTCTCTCTCTCTCACTCTCTCTGAGACAGGGTTTCTCTGAGACAGGGTTTCTCTGTGTAGCCCTGACTGTCCTGGAATTCACTCTGTAGACCAGGCTGGCCTCGAATTCAGAAATCCACCTGCCTCTGCCTCCCAAGTGCTGGGACTAAAGGCGTGTGCCACCACTGCCTGGCCGAGTTTGAACTCTTGGTCCTCCTGCCTCTATCTTCTGAGAGCTAGGATTACAAATACATGCCTCTGCTCACTTGTAAATGATTTAAACAGTGCTAGAATCAAATCCTGGGCTTTGTGCATATCAGGCAAGCACTAGTTCTACCAAATGACCCATACCCTAGCCTCTTGAGCCAGATTTTCTTTCCCTTGGAAAGTCAGGTGGGTAAAAACTACCTGCAGTGACCAACCTAGTGGCCCATCAGGAAAGGAGTTCTTAGGTTCAAGATCTTAACCTGAGAGGATGAGACTCTAAAGACTGGGACCTTTCCTCAACTGAAGTGAGGTCCCAGTTGCTACCATCCATAGCAGGTGACATATGGATGGCTTCTTGGGCCCATCCAAGACCGTGGTTCTCAATCCATGGGTCAAAACCCCTTTGAGAGCATCAAATGACTCTTTTATGGGGTTGCCTAAGACCTCTGGGAAACATAACTGTTTCCATTATGATTCATAACTATATGTAAAATTGCAGTTATAAAGTAGCAATGAAAATAATTTTATGGTAAGAGGGTCACTACAGGGCGAGGAGCTGTATTAAAGGGTTGCAGCATTGGGAAGGTTGAGAACTTATGAAATCTGGCCGTCTCTACAGATACTTCATACATAGCCTCAGCCGACCTCTAGGGACCTGTAGTTTTTGTTGTTTATTTGGAGTGAGATGGTTAAGTTATCCATGTAGACCAGCCCAGTACCTGCTTTCCCACCCATGTGTTGCCTGCATTTTTAGGTCATGGCTGGATGCTTGAATACCCAGACAAGTACACCCATTCTCAATGACCGTGGCCTTCCCTCTTCTGGAGCTGCTGAAGGATAACATTCGGTGTACCTCTGGACTCTTCAGTTCTTTACACTGCTGTACTTTCTGCCTGGGGAACCAAACTGCTAAGCATTGATTAGCTGCAGCTTGATTATCAACTTAGCTGAGGTGGGTCTGTGTGAATCCCAGATGTTTCTTCCATTTTAAAATATATGCTCTTTAAATCCAAGGTCTCTGCTGCATCGGCAGGCTCCACCTTCTCCTGGGCTAAGCTCACATATAAAAAGAAAATGCACATTTGCTCATGTATTTTCTTTCTTATCATTGCTCTCTTCTTTATTCTGAGGAAGTAATGAGTCTTCCCTCATATACAGTTTACCTTTATATACTATACGCTTATATGCCTATATGGCTAGACAGCTGAGAGAAAGGGGAAGCATTTTTTAATAAGACCCGATGAGCCTTGGGTGGGTGTGTTAGCCATTATCCATTCATTTCTTTGTTTGTCTCGCTAAGCAGGGTCTTGTTACATAGCCACGTCTGTCCCAGAACCCGCTATGTAGGAAGACCGACTTTGTCAGACTCACAGAGACCTAGCTGCCTCTGCCTCCCATGTCCTGGCCTAGGGTAGCCCTCTAGTAAACTGAAGAAGACGACACAACAAACTCACAAGTTAACTGTTCTTATTGGTTCTTCAACAATTCTGACACAGGAAATGCTCAGCCCTGTGTATAAAGTCTTTCTTAGGGGACACAGAGTGAAATCCAATACATCTTCTCTAACTAAATCCACCAGCTCTCTTTGCCCAACTAAATCCAACCTGGTATTTAATAGCCAAATATCTCTGGACTTTTACCCTAACTTTGCTCATTCTAGTCTTTGAAGCTTTTGCTTTCCGTTTTTTAAAAAGAATTCGATTCACAAATCTCAAACGCTGGCCCTATGGTTGTAAAGGCAACAGCACACAGCCAGGGTTGCATGAGGCTGGGCAGAACAGTGGAAGCCATCTTGCAAACCCCGTTCCCTATTTCCCTTTGTTCTTCCTCTCTGTGCTCTAAACTCTACATTTTGGTGTTTCTGCTTTGCCTCTGGTTTTGGAGCTTTCATACTGGGCATTTCTCGTGGAAAAAGAAAAAAGGGAAATCTAGCAATTAGCATAGATTATGTGGTTGCTTCAATCTGGCAGACTCACAGACATGTCTGCATGGCAGAGCAGAGGCCCTGTTTTGTCTTGTTTCCTGGCCTGCCCCGCCCAGCTCACAGCCTGGCATTTGCCAACTGGAGGTTCCCTCCCCTTCTCTTCCTCTGCTTTTCAGTTTCTCTGCCAGCCACTACAAGGCCTTCCTTGCTAAGTACTTAATGAGGATTTAATTCGGGTTTGGGTCTGGAACAGGGCCAGCTACTGCTGCTGGGGGCTCAGATTTCCCTTTATGCATCATCTGAGAATAGTCATAAAGACAAGCTGTATCATCGTTGGCTTCCTGGGTGGGGGTGGAGGGGGAGAACTCCCTGGGCCTTATGTTATCGCCAGGCCTTGTTGTCTTTAGGTGATAAAGGCTGAAGGAGGACCCGAGGGAAAAATGTTAGGTGTTTAGTGAGGCAACTGCTTCAACCTTGCTAAGGCATCCACAGCTCTGGGTATCAGCAGACCCAGGTCTGGTTGGAAGAGAGAAAAGTACAGTGCGTGGAATAAGCTTTGGGCCAAAAATCATATGCAGTTTTATAGTCACAGGCCTGTCATATACCGGGGTTCTGGAATATTCTTCTTGCCCATAACTATCAGAGCTATAGAAGGGTCGGAGTGCTTCTCTTATCTCCCTAGACTGATATAGATAATGAAAAGTTCAGTGAGGTTTAATGTGCTGAGATATAACTTTACATGGTATAGTGTTTCTTATAGTTGTTCAGCTATGGTTAGGGTGTTATCTTCTAGAATTTCAGAGACTGGGATTGCAGCCAGAAAACCTAAGTTTAAGTTCCCTTTGCCAGCTGTGTGAACTTTGAACCGCGGAACAAGTGATCCTGAGCCAAATGAAATAGTGACCGTAATAGTGCTTATTTCGAATAGCTGGTAGAACATCAGAGCTATGAAAAAGATGCTTAATATCATGATTTCTTCTGCCCAGGTCCACTGGTACCCAGTTTAAAAAACAACTCCCTCTATGGTTCTTCTTGGCATGCTTTGATACCTCTTCTTCCAACATGCTCTGTTGGCAGTGTGCATCACGCATGTGAGTGCAAGGGTTCTTGGAAGAAAGAGTGATTGGATCACCCCGAAGCTAACGTTACAGGTGATTGTGAACAATCAAACTCAAGTTCTCTGTAAGAGCAATATGTGCTTCTAGCCACTGAGCCATCACTACAGACCCCCTAGAGATCTCCATCGTTTTTGGCTCATTTCTTGTCAGCAATGCGGTCTGGCTTGGACAAGAAAGTTGGCACACATGTGGGAGCAGTACCAAGGAAATGGTCCCCACCCAGCTTATGACCTTTCCAACTTCAGGAAGAGGCCCAGAGTGCCATGAACATTGGTATCATTCAAGATGTCCCGAAGACGCTAACTCACAATGCCCACCCCCCAATACACACTCTGAATTTCAAACAACAGATGATGTCGCTCTTGTCATGACCCCTCCTTTGCTTATCACCCCGCCTTTCACGTGAATTGTGAAATGCCTGCAACTTATCTTCTTGTCTCCAGGTAGCCAAACCAGTCTATAAACTCCACCAAAAGGGTCTTTCTATATATGAATTAACTTGTGGTCAAGAGGTCAAGTTTGCAACCAGACCTCCTAAGTTCAAATTCAAGCTCTAGGGACCTGAGGAAATAGCTCAGTGAGTAGAGCTGCACAGACTGTGCAAACATGGAGAGCTGAGTTCAACTTGCAGGTACTCTTAAGTAAAAAGCTGGGCATGCTTGCACATGCCACCAATCCAGCTCTCAGACGGGGTGGGGACAGGGACTTCTGGGGACTGTTGACCACCAATCTAGCTCCAAGTTCAGTGAGAGACCTTGTGTCAGGAAAATAGGGCAGAGGAGCTGAGGAGATGGCTCAGTGCTTAACAGCACTGGCTGCTCTTCTAGAGGACTAGAGTTCAACTCTCAGCACCCACATGGCAACCCTACAAGTGTCTGTAACTCTAGTTCCAGATGTCTTCTTCTGATTGCAAGCATGCATGTGGTGCACAGACATGGAGATAAAACACCTACACACATAATTTTTTAAATTAAAATAGAGAGTAATAGAATAAGATGTCCCTCTTCCAGACTCTGCACACTTATGATCACACCCGCCCACTCACCTACACACACACACACACATACACACACACACACACACACACACACACACACACACACATTCCAGTTTAGTTTAACTGGGTTTGTTGACTCCAAGAAAGCTACTTCTTAGTAACTCCATCCCCATGTCCACAAAGTGGTAAGGCTGATAGTACCTACACTGCAAGGTCCTGTACAGCGTAAACGCCTTCTTAGGCAATGTGCAAATAGAATAGAGGAAACATAGTAGTATTACCACAATGTGGGTAGTCAATGCAACCTTAACATTTCATTATGAACTTGTGGTAATTTGAGAGAAAATGGCCCCCACAGCCTCAGAGGGAGTGAGTGGTACTATTAGGAGGTGTGGCTTTGTGGGAGGAAGTGTGTCACTGAGGGTGGGCCTTGAGGTCTCAGATGCTCAAGCCAGGGCCACTGTGGCACTCTCTTGCTGATGTCTGCTATCCAGATGTAGAACTTCCAGCTACCACTCGAGCACCATGTCGGCCTGTGTCCTGCCATGCTTCCCACCATGGCAATAATGGACTAAACCTGCGAACTGTAAGCCAGCTCCAAGTAAATGCTTTACCTTATAGGAGTTGTCTCGGTCATGGTATCTCTTTACAGCAATAAAACCCTAATAAGACATACTTCAACATGGCCCTGTGGTTCCTAGACAAGCAAGTATTTCCAGTACTTTCAAGATGCAGCTAAATTCTTCAGTGTTCATGATCTGGCCCAGAAATAACCACCTGAAGGTGGAAACTGCTGCCAGCCCTGAAGCTGCTGTCTCTGTCTTTACACATGTTCAGTCGAGGGAACTTAGATCTTCCTATGCACTTGCCTGCTTGCTTCCTACATGGCTGCAGGTCTTGCAGAGAGAACACGTTTCTGGGAGGTGTTCCTTGGAGTACTTGGTGCTTATTCATATGTTCACAGATGTCACGCTCTGTTCTTCTGCTCTGGAGGTGGAGATCTGATTGCAAGACACTGTCTGGTGCTTCTTACAAACACAGACGCTTGCTACTTATTTGTTATACACCAGTGGGGACGGCACTGAGGAAAAAGGCTTCCTAGATGAAAATCCAGGCTCGAGTTTTCTAAAAGATTACAGCAAACATATGGATGTGGTAGAGTAGAAAAGAGGCTTCTCAAAGATTGTGTGTGTGTGTGTGTGTGTGTGTGTGTGTGTGTGTGTGTGTGTAGACACGTGAAGAGTGGAGCCCACAGAAGCACTGGATCTCCTGGAGCTTGAGTTACAAGCATCTAAGTGGTTGTGAGTTGTCTGACACAAGTGCTGGGTTCTGAACTCTGGTCCTCTGCAAAAATATGAAACTCTTAGCCAGTGAGTCATCCCTCCAGCTCCTATAGTGTGCACTGTTAAATAACCACATAAATACATCCCACACAAACTATGATTTATATAAACTTCCTATTTATAAATACCTGAGGATGATTTTAAACATAGATATCTGGTTTAATTTAAATATCAAATAAATTGCTAGGTTTTACCTCAATTTTCTGTTTAAAAGAGACAATATCTCTCTATGAAGTTTCCACTGTCCTGGAACTTACTATGTAGATGAGGCTGACCTCAAACTCTCAGAGATCTGCCTACCTCTGCCTCCCGAGTGCTGGAATTAAAGGCACATGACATCATACCCAGCAACCTATCCATGTGCTTCTCAGACTTGTAGCTTGTGAAAATTGTAAGACAAAAGTAAGAAAGAAATAGCTCTCTAAAATGAGAAAAAGAAAAGACCTCAGGCTAAGAGAAAACCAGGGAAGATGGGGAGCCAAAATTTTATATATATATATATAAAATAAAAAACACATGGGAAGGAACACAGGTTAATAGGAAAGAAAATGGACACTGGGTGGGGGGCTTCCTTGTACTTCCTGTTGGTTGTGACATTCAATCCACCAAATACTGAAAGAACTTCCCTCAATGCTGGGGAGTAAGGGTCAGCAGAAATCACACCACGGCCACCACCTTCTGTTGCATGCATACTCTGGAGGAGACATGAAGCTCTTAAGGACAAAAGAGAACCACCATGGGAGGAGGACTTGGGAAAGCTTTCTGAGTAAGATGGCATTTAGGAAGGGCTTAACAGATAGAGGATAGTGGGCAAAGCTAGGCAAGAGGCCAGTGATGAAGCTACAGGTCCTGGGAAGCATCCTTTGGGTTGGAGTTAAGCAGTTCAAACAGAATTCCTGCAGCCTATCACTCAGAAGATGGGGATCTGGATGGACAGACTCTGTTCTACAGACTGCAGGCATGATGTTTTGGTGTACTGTTTAAAGGTTATCCTTCTTCAACCCTGACATCTTATTTCAATCTGGACACGACACTGGAATGCTTATACCAAGAACCCCCCATCTCAAGTCTATATAAACAATTCTTAGCATTTATTGTCTGCCTTGTCAATAAATGTTGATCACCAAACGGCTGGGCAGAAGAGGCAATAGGGCCAGGCTTCCACCAGCCACGGGAAGGAGTGGGGTGGAGTTTCAGATCACCAGGAGGAGAGGGTCTGAGAAGACAGCAAGGAAAAAACATCTGAAACCCAAAGAGCCAGATCAATAGTAGGATGCAAGGTCAATAGTAGGATGCAAGGTCAATAGTAGGATGCAAGTATCGTGGGTTCATGACTGGGAAGGAGCCAGATTAGCATATGGGGTTGTACAGCTTGAAATAAATCTTGGTTTTTCTGTGTAGTTATTGGGGACTAGCAAAACGTAAAGAAATACAGCTGCCGGATTAATCTACTCCTTATATTAAAAATAATTCAGTTTGCCACAGACAAAGTCACTAAGGTTCAGAAAGGCTGGCTCTCCGGTGGCAGACTGAAGTCAGGTGTGTGTATCCAGATCCCCACGGTGTCCAGCACAGCCACTGCAGAGGCTAAGGTCACTTCTACGTGACCTGGAAACTTTTACCCTCTGGGATGGGACACCTCCCTCCTACCCCTGCCTTCTATTGCATGGCAATGGGAGCCTTCAATTACTGACAGCACCCCAAGCAGCATGAAAGGTGTCTTTGATTCTTAATCTAGATATTTCTCCAATTCCTCCCTGGAAGCCACAGCCGGGCTGCAAGAGAAGTTCAAATTCATCTCTTAGGTTACTGGTGTGAGTCAGGATGGCCAAAACATGGGCTCTCATCCATTTGGCTGAGGCTGTTGGCTTTAGAGCTGGCCACTTGTCCGGCCATTCTTTTGGAAAAGGAACAGCTAGAAAACATAATTGCCTACTTTCTAAACTATTTCAAGGGGCTGAAGAAATGGCTCAGCAGCTAAGGGCTCTAACTGCTCTTGCAGGGGAACAGAGTTTGGTGCTCAGCACCCAAGTTAGGCAGCTAGTAGCTGTCTGTAACCCCAGTTCCTGAGAATCCAACACCCTCTCCTGGCCTCTGAGGGTCCCAAACATGCCTGCGGTGAACAGACATAGATATAGGCACAACACTCTTCTATACATATAAAATAACAATAAATCTTTAAAGGGAGATCTTAATAAGCAACTTTTAGTATCTTTCTGTAACGCACCATGCTTTGGTTCTGGTTTTCAGAGACTCTGTGTGACAATCTGCATCAGATGGATGACAAAGTCCCACACAACTCACAAGATGGCTCTGAGCTAGGTGACAGTCTCCCCTCAGTAATACCCATGTGCTATAATTTTTTTTTTTTTGGTTTTTCAAGACAGGGTTTCTCTGTATAGCCCTGGCTGTCCTGGAACTCACTTTGTAGACCAGGCTGGCCTTGAACTCAGAAATCCACCTGCCTCTGCCTCCCGAGTGCTGGGATTAAAGGCATGGCGCCACCACGCCTGGCGCCCTCCCATGTGCTATAATTAATATCCCACCAATGTGCATTCTAAAAGGTAAAGGGTCCTTAGTGGAAAGGGAAGGGATTTTTAATGGTGATGAGTTCATATCTTTACCTAAGTCAGATCACTCACCCTGTAAGCAAATACCCGAGGCTTGCAGAGGTGAGAGAACTGACATAATGAAGCAAAAATTCTATAAACAAGACTATATTTCCTTAGAAATACTTCAAAATGACACCCTAGAGTGATTTAGTGAGCTGTAGCCGCAGGCAACAGGTAGCAAGATATTTATAAAGAGCTTTTTTTGTTTATTTGTTTTTGGTTTGGGGTTAACTTTGCTTTCTAGCATGTCATTTTACATTCACCTCTCCTCTGAAGAGTCAGAGAAATGGGGAGAAAGAGAGAAGGGCCGTCCACTGGTCTCAGAGCCCTTACTTCAGAGATTTGTCAAGTTAATTCCTTTAAAAGTAGCTCTGAGGGGATTTTTTTTTTAAGGTCTTTAGGGGCCTAGAGAGATGGCTCAGTGGTTAAGAGCACTGACTGCTCTTCCAGAGGTCCTGAGTTCAATTCCCAGCAACCACGCCGTGGCTCACAACTATCTGTAATGGGATCTGATGCCCTCTTCTGGTGTGTCTGAAGACTGCAACAGTGCACCCATATACATAAAATAAGTAAATAAATAAATCTTTTTTTTTTAAGGTCTTTAAGTCATCACATTAACAATGCTTTTCGCAGGGAAAAATTGCTGCCACTTCGTCCTTCTTCTCCACACAGCATGACTAGGTGGCCTTCAGCATTCCTGATCGCAGTCTATTAGCTCTCCAATGCCAGACTTGGTACCTCAGAGGGCATGGCACGCTCACCACACTGCTCTGAGTCCAGAGGTCCTCTGCATGGGAGCACCAGCTTGTCTTGAGGATCTGAGCTCCATCTCAGTTCTGACAACACCCCTCCCCCTACCTTCTCTCATGTCATTAACAGGATCAATGTGAGCTGAGGATAGAAAGAGGGGGCTTATAGACACACATGCCCTTTAAGGACATCACATGCCTCCTTCCTGTTCCCTTCTCTGCCCCTTCTGCTGTAGGTAGGTAATATTTCTAAGGGCCACGACAGCTGCCATTTCCTGACAGTTTACTATTCTCTGTAAATTGTAACATCAGTTCCACTGGAGTTTCACTGTACTGATGGAGATAGTGAGGTACAGGGAAATTGAGTGATTGGCAAACCTGCCACCAAAGTGATCCTTTCCTTGTGGCACACGGAATACCACTGGGACAAATGCTTTGGCTGACAAAAGGTTGGCTCTTCTCTTCCCCTGAACTGGGGTTCTTAAATATGGACTCTCAATACTTTAGAGAAAGCTATAGTTTCCCTTACAGGGCCACTGTGTTGCCCAGGCCCAAGGGCATCTTTCAACAGCTGTATGATACAAATAGTGTTTAGTAGTAAAACCCATGGGAACTGTGCTCCCAGTTTTTCTGACTTAAAAAAAAATCTCCCATCTTTCTCAGGGCCAAGGCTAGACCTGTTCCCCGTTTAGGTGACACTGTGACAGGACAGTGAGCCTTCACTGATTTTCATGGTCAGTCTGGTTTTCTCTTTAAGATGAGAGACAGTCTCTCAGGACCCTTGACCTTGTGGTAGAAAGGGAGAGAGTCCTGCTGCTTGCCCTGTTCTCGGCTTTCAGAGTGCTAAGAGGTCATTTCAGGGGTGAGGAGTACTGACACAGGGCTCTGCTGTGTAGCCTCAACGGACCTTGGATTCACAGCCACCATCCTCCCTTAGCCTTCGGGGCAGGGGCTGCAGCAGCGTCACCATACCCAGCTGCATCAGTCCTTAAGACTCTCTATATTTATCTCAAGGATGATACATAATAAAATGATTACATCTTTAGACTACTACATTGATACAACGGAACAATCACAGGGACATTTACCAACTCTTCCTACCTCAAAAGAGCACAAATAAAAATAAAGGTCTATTTCTAAAGAGTGTAATCAGGGAGTCTATTCCCAGCCTACACTCGTTGTTTAGATAAGAGTCATGATTGTTTAAATAACTCCAGCTATTTCTAGCTGGGCAAATAAGTATAGGCTCACAGAAAAATATAACATGTAGTAAAAGACCTAATGCTACCACTGCTCTTGATTAAAGATGTTATTCGCTTTTATGTCTTTTCAAAAATAGCCAGGAAGTGGCTACAGGACGTGTTTGGGTTAGGGAGGATTTATTTAGTTCCTAACACACGCTGAGAACCTTCCCTTATGCCTCACCCCTAATCTACAATAAGAGAATCTTTCTAACTGCTTGCAGATTCCCATTTATGCTGGAACCAGAACTGGAAACAGAGCGAGGGAATGGAGAAATCGCTAAGATGCCTTCCCTGATTCAATTCAAAGACACATTTTGCTGCCACCCATAAAATCCCCAAACTCAGGGCTGGAGAGATGGCTCAGCAGTTAAGAGCATTGACGGCTTGCTGTTCTAGAGGTCCTGAGTTCAATTCCCAGCAACCATATGGTGGTTCATGACCATCTGTAATGTGATCTGATGCCCTCTTCTGTTGTGTAGCTATACATGCAGATAGAGCATTCATATACATAAAATAAATAAGTAAATCTTTTTTTAAAATCCCCAGACTTACACTGTTGTATTATAAAAGACACTAGCTAAAGACAGGTAAAGGCTAAAGTGCCAGTTGGGTTTAATTCTGAAGGAGCCCCACCCCCATCCCCACCCCCACCACCCCACCCCCAGCTGAAACAGGTCCTTGTGGACAGAGGCTCTGTGTGACAGACTTCTTCCCACATCTCAAGTTAAAAATCACAAGTAAGTACCACATCTCATCTTCTTTAGTCCCAGGAAAGTGATCCCCTTATAATTAGACTCCCATTTAATATGAAATACTTTAGCTCCCCAAAGTTCCTGTTGGATCCTTACAAAGGTTTCCTTTTTTATTTTCATCATCCGATATGTTGGAAGCGTCCTCTAAAATCCACCAATGGCAAATTTCCTGGCCAAAGGAGAAGGCGCTTTTCTCCAGGGCCCAAGTTAGATCACTGGTGTAATGGAGTTTGCCAGCAGTATAACAGCAGATGGTCAATGCCAACAGATAATTGTACACACACACACACACACACACACACACACACACACACACACACACGACCCAGAAAAAAAGATGGCCCGAGCTAACAATGTGCCTGCCAGTCCACTGGATCCTGGATGGTTTTGTTCTTTCTAGAGTCCAAAGAGGCTTCAAAGGACTCCAAAGAAGAAAGCAGGCATAAATGGCCAGCCAACTCCGTTCTGACTAATTCCTAAACTCTCATGAAAGAAGGTTCACCTCTCTGTTGTCTTTTACCAAGAGCTGCTTTGCTTTGTTCAGTTTTGACTGTAGAAGGTTCCTAATCGTCTGTGGAGACTGGCTGCTCTCAGCTCATATCTCAGTGTTACAACTCACTAGCTATGATCTTGGGTTATTTCCTCATTCTGACTCCCAGGTTCTTCATTGGTCAATGGTAATAGTATTACTTCCTAGGGCTGCTGAGGAGACCAAGTATGCTCCACAGGGCGTGTGGCATACAGGTAGCTCTATATAATGGGCTAGCTCCAAAGGCTGAGATAACTAGACCTGTGTGTAGTGCCCCAATCTCTTTCTCCAGAAATGAGTCCCTCAAACCCCAAATATACATTTTTTTAATGACTTCATTGACTAGGACTAGCAAGATGGCTGAGCAGGGAAAGGAACTTCCCACCAAGTCTGATGACCTGAGTTTGACCACCAAGGCTCACACAGTAGAAAGAGAAAACTGAGTCCCAAAAGTCCTCCTCTGGCCTTTTGCACAAGTGCATGCTCATATACACATATGTACCCACAATAAATGAATGGAGAGAGATGGACGGACGGATAGATAGATAGATAGATAGATAGATAGATAGATAGATAGATAGATGTTTAAGAAGAACTTCTTTGGACCCCGCTCCTGTTTCCTCCTTCAGCAAGGCTCCATCATCACTAGCTTAGTACACACTTGTTTCCCATCCATGAGCATTAACTTCTAAACTTGCAGCAGTCAGAGTGATGGACCAAAGTCAGCAGCCGCTTCTTCTTGCCTGGGCTGTACCTGCTGTTCATTTCCATTGAGCACCAGTTTTGCATCTCCCTTGGCAACCACCAAAATTGCAAGCTGTTCTTATTTTTCCAGTCTACGTGGCAGCAGTCCTTTCTGAACTCATCTCCCTCCAAGTCACCATTGAAAGTCTTGCTCATTCAGCCACTTGGCAGCTTCCATCTGTGTATACATCTGCTGCTGCTGTTGGTAAGGGGATCCAGTCGCAAAGTCCAAACACTCCGGTTGTACTACAGCTGTTTTAACTGTCTGAATAGTTGGGTATATCGAGGACAAGATGGAAGGCTAAAGCTGATTTCAGTTTGCATCCTTGGGAGATCCCCATCACCCCTTACTAATCCATCCATGACTAGGACTGTAACGGCTACAGGAGGAGGAGTGAGGAAGAGCTAGCTACTAACTGCTTCCAGTGATCAAGGCAGCATTAAAGGTGTTTTGTACACATTATTTCCTTCACTACCATTCATTCCCTACTCACCTAGAAGTAGTTACAGGAAGGTGGGAATTGCTTTTATGGAACTCATTAGGGGATGGCTATGAATCTTAAGGTGATGGTGGTTAGTCACCATTCTCCATTCGCAGGGACCAATAATTTCTCAGGAATCTTATTGGAAAGGTGAGGGTGGCTACTCGTTATTCTCCATTCTCAAGGGACCAGGATCAATAATTTCTCTTAGTTCTGCTGCCCAATTGCCAGAGAGAGCCACTCCCTCCCCTGTAGTGGAAAGCATCCCTACCCTCCAGACCCCAGCTGGCTGTCCCCAGCGTTCCATTTCCATCTTGTCTCTTGGCTCCCACGCTGCACCCACAACTACAGCTGCTGACCTGTGTCCTGACGCTATTTGCATTCCAAATAAGTGTATTACAAACAGCGGGCACAATAATAAAATTGGAGATTTGTGTTCCCAGCAGCAACAAAGCCCTTGATTAATCCACAATACGATAGAAAAGCAGCTCAATGCACCGCTGCTGGCCCTTCGCAGACTCGGGGAACCTGTGGGCAACTGTCTAATCTGGGATTTCCAAACTGAATGAAAACATCTTTGGGTAGGAATGAGATATGGAATCTTTGGGTCAAGACAATGAGAAAAGGAAATGTGTTTATTTGCATACAGCTTCAATTAAAGTCAGGCATCCATCCATCCATCTGTTTAACACACATTTTACTAAGTATTGGCTAAGTGCTGGTCCCAACCCATTGGGTTGTTTTGGGGTTGCTGATTCAAAATCCATTCCCTTCTACAAATAAGCCAGCAGTGGTATGGTAGAGAAAAGCCTGAGGTCTGACCCACAACATGCCACCTCTGACTTATGACTTGTGACTTATGAGGTCTCTCTCATAGATTTGTGCTCGCATCTGAAAAAGGGGTTAAGACAATGAGACAGAAGTTCGGGCTGGCTGCTCTGAGAGTCCCTGTCATGCCTTGGCTGAAGCTGCCTGGGGTCCTCTGGTCTTTCTCTGTGCTCCTGTGTATGTTAGAGAGGCTGAAGCTGCCTGGGGTCCTCTGGTCTTGCTCTGTGCTCCTGAGTATGTTAGAGAGAGTGTTGCACCCTTACCATGCAATGGAACTCATGAAGTTCAGAACCACACTTGAGTCCCGTCTTGGTTTCTCTGTATTCAAATGGGAACTGGGTCAGTTCTTATCTAATTAGATGAGATCTAAGTGAGATAACCTACAGAAGCCCCATTGCAGCACCATACGGGTGTGAGCTATCACTAACGCCCTGAGATCTCAGCCTCCTTTAGGATCCAAAGCCAACAGCTTGTCTTCCCAATGGCCCAAGCACTCTACCAGATTTATGCTTTGAAAGAGAGAGAGAGAAAAAAGAATTTATTTTATGCGTATATGTGTTTTTCTTACATGTATTCATGTGTACTACATGTGTGCCTGGTACTCCTGGAAGTCAGAAGAGGTCTCTAGCAGAGTTTGAAATGGAGTTACAGACGTTATGAGTCACCATGTGGGTGCTGGGAACTAAACCAGGTCCTCTCTAAGGGGGACCTCTGGTCTTGCTCTGTGCTCGTGTGTGTGTGTGTGTGTGTGTGTGTTTGTGTATGTGTGTGTAAAATACTGCAGATATCATGTAAGGCTCAGGTAGCCTCGTTTGGGCCTTTCCATATCACAAATCACAAGAACATCAAGTGTTCAAGGGTGTGACCGAGGGTATTCTAAAGAGCTGGTATGTGTGCCACTGGACTGAGTAAGGTAGGCCAGTGTGGACAGCACCATCCTGTTAGCTGGGGGCCTCCACAGAACAAGCCAAAGAAAAGGTGAACTTTTCCTGGATTGAGATATTATTCTTTTCCTGCCCTGGTTTTCTGTCTTCTTATAAAAACAATAATTTTATTTTATTTTATTTTACTTTATTTTATGTGAATGTGTGTTTTGCCTGAATATATGTCTGTATGCCACATGCATTCCTGATGCCCACAGAAGACAGATGGTTTTCAACCTGTGACTCACAACCCCTTTGGAGGTCAAACAACCCTTTCACAAGGGTCATCTAGATCACCAGAAAACGCAGATATTTACATTATGATTCACAATAGTAGCAAAACTCTATTTACGAAGTAGCAATGAAATAATTCTATGGTTGGTGGTCACCACAACATGAAGAACTGTATTAAAGGGTCATAACATTTAGGAAAGCTGAGAACCCCTGCTCTAGAGTGACAGATCCCCTAGCAGTGACATTATAGAGGGTTGTGAGCTGCCATGTGGATGCTGGCAATCAAACGCAGATCCTCTAGAATAGCAGCCAGTAATCTTAGCCACTGAGCCATTTCTCCAGATCCTTTCTAACCTTTCCGGCTCTAGGATACCGCCAATGGCTCTTAGGTATTACACTTTGTGCCTTGGAGTGAGAACTTTATTGTTAGATTCTCTAGTTCCGAGGTTAGCCCATAACCATCCCAGTGTCTCCAGCTTGTTGTGGGACTACTTATCTTCCACCATCTTGCAAATCAATATCCCTAAGTCAATCCCCTCTCATAGCATAAGAGTTTGTCTACAAATATATAAGCAGGTATAGTTCCACGTCCCTCCCTGATTGGTTCTGTCTTTCTGGGGATATCTGACAAATTCAACCTGGATTTCCCAGACAAAAACGTCCCAAACAAGGGACACCTGCCTTTGGTTTGGTGGGACTTGGTAGGTGTGAAAGCACAGGGAAGCTTGCTCACATGTGAATGAATGAGCCGGCTCAGTTCTAGTGAGGTCCCCAGATCTAGCAGATCTGGAAGTGGAGAGGACCTGGTGAGCATACAAGAACATCAAAGCCCAGGCTCATGGAGTGGCTCTGATCGCCTGGCCCAAGGGTCTCATCCCACTAGCCCTTCACTCACTGGCTGGAGACCTGCCTGTGTCCTCGGGGAAGCCCTGGCTGACAAAGTTCATCAGCTCAGCCAGGCAGGGTGCTGGCTAGCTGAACGGTAGACTTCACTCCTCCAGCGCTGCGCTCCAACTCTCCCCTGCTCCTGGCCATCTGCACTGACGAAATTAACTACAACTTGTGAAATGCCCCTTCTCGCTGTGGGGACACTACCTCTGTGTGAAATGCCCCTTCTCGCTGTGGGGACACTACCTCTGTGTCTGTTTGTAAATAGATGAAGTTGTTAACAGCACACTGGAAAGGGACCAAAACCAAAACACACAACTGGTCCAAAAACATGTCAGGCTAACATCTCTTGGGGTAATGCCTCTAAGCATTGTACATGGGCCCTGGGACCATCCCAATTCTCTGGACCTAACTCATGCTCCCTTGGGTCATGAAAACACTTCGCATACATAGTTTTAGAAATCTGATGGTGTGTGCTGTACTTGCATGTGATGGAGGGGTGAGAGGGGGCTGGGAACAGGAGACAGAAATGCAGTAAATGAATTTCCCAGAGTTGGAAGCAAAATGAAATGGTAACAAAAATTTTACACAAACAGGATTTTGGTTTTGCTTTTATTTAATATTCTAGTGTTTTTTTAAAAGCATATTGGTGAACCATAAACAAGTTTTAACCTGCATCATAGTTAGAAATGTTTTCATTTTTCAAGGCCTTTTTAAAAATTGAGGCATTATGGGGTATTCACTAGTTATTAAGGCGGATTCTCACTCTGTAGCCAGGATGCGATCCCAGGAGCGAGCCACCAAGCTAGGTTATTTATTACTGTTGAAAAAGCGTGCACTGAAGGTCATCTTGTTAGGGTATGTGGGAAAGGTATTATTTCTTTCTGTTGTTTTATTAGTCATCCTATAGACGGAATAGTGTGAGCCAAGTGTCTCTGAGAAGTGCTGGGAGCGAGGACCCCAGCTCAGAGTGGGACCATTTCTCTCATTTCTGCCTTTTGCTGTTATTCAAAGCCCAGCAGTGCCCAAGGAAAGGGGAAGGGACGCCCTTTATCTCCTTGAACACAAAGGGGGAAGGAGCTCCCTCCATCACATCTGCAGGCATCAGCCGGGGAACACTGCTGTGTGTGGTCCCCTCACCCCAGAGAGCCTTTCCATTGTGTCCTAATAAATAGTCCCTCGTGACTCTAGGACTCCGGTCACTTGTGGCTGATTTGCTTTGGGTAAGATTATCACAAAGATTGGTATCCACAGATACTGAAGAAAAAAAAATCTAAGAAACTAGCTGTAAACTTTAGCCAATGAAAGAACTCACACCTGGACATGAGTCAGTAAACCATTCTAGTCAAGTTCACTGTGGTCCCTGAAGATCTGTGACACGGTTTCCTGCAGGGAGTATGACATGGGCTTAGCAAATCCGTACCCTCACCGCCAGGCTCTCCTGTGAGAACTCCGGTCAGGCAAGCAACACAGCCTGTTGCTAGGTAACAGAGTACAGCTAGCATGTTACCTCATGTTTGTAAATGGCCAGGAAGAGAAAGACAAATCTGTGCAAAAAGACCTCAGCAAACACAGAGGGAGAGCAAACGGGAGGCAGCTCAGCAAATCTTGGGCTATCGTCTGGTCAGACTTCACAGAAGCAGACAACAGACATAGCCACGGTGCAATTTCCTGCCTGTGTTTTGCTTTCTTACGTTCACTCTTGGGGCCTTAGACAAGCTTTCTTCTCAGACTTTAGACGGCTTTGGTTTCCTTGTGGTTCTCTTGATGGAACCACATTCCCCACTTCCTGTTCCAGCAAGATCAGTGAGTGAGTAGGTGAGAGACACGGGGGGGTGGGGGGGGACCGGACGCAGAGCCCACCCTATCTCCAAGGACAGAGCTGGATGGTGGATGCTATCTTCATACTCAACATGTTACTTTTAGATTAAAGTTAGAAACTTATCCCTCACAAACCTGCCACTGGCCAACGGCTCAAGGGTGAGGAGGGAAAGAGACAAGGTCACAAGGTCTAAGTCGCGGGTCTGTAGAAGAGGGAGTAGCGTTTCCAGATTCAAGAGAACGCTTGCCTCATCCATGAGTGGCTCCACTCCCAGAGGAAACCAAGTATTCTTTATGTAGATACATTAGCCAGGGACAGAGTAATGAACACACACCATGTCTTGATTGGCATGTACCTTTAAGAGCCATAAGCCAAATGCCATGTGGGACTCTGCAATGGCCTAAGAAAATTTCATGGGCAAAGCTGGAGAAGTCTGTACTTTAATAACATTCTACGAAGGCTGATTTCTTCAACGAACAACAGCATGGCGGAGCCAAAAGCCACAGTAAGCAGAGGAGACCATTGAGAACACTGTCACTACAACTGTCTATAAGTTTAAAATTACTCAAATACAAAACTTTTTTTAAAAAAAGGAATCTACCTGAAGTGTCAAAGGGGATCAGTTACACAATCATATACTGGTAGTTACTTATTATAGTAGTAGTAGTAGTAGTAGTAGTAGTAGTAGTAGTAGTAGTAGTAATAGCACACAGCAGGGAGGGACTTACAAAATCCACAGAGACAGAAGTTGGATCCCGGGTGTCACCCATTCAGCACTACCAATTTGATATCATATTTATTTCAGCCTCACAGGTAAGAAGTTCCTTTTAAACTTTTTAAAACTTCATGTGTGCTCACTGTGGACATTTATGATGTCACAGATGAAGCAACGGCTGTAAGGGAGTGTGGCCACTTACCCAGGAGTAGTCTCTACACAGCTTTGAGCAGGTCCATCTCTTCTGCACAAGGGCAGTTTTCACACAGCAGACAACCACATCTTCTGGGCCTTATTTCTTCATGTAATTTCTCCGGTAAGTGACGTCCCTGCATTAACGCTTCACACACAGTCGCCTCTGTGCTCTATCAAGCTCCATTCCACCACACCTGACCTAACCCAGTGCCAACTGTCACACGGTTGAGACTCAGTTACGATGCCAACATTATTACCACAGAGATAGCCGAAGGGATAAAGCCTCACTGTGCCTACTTTTCTCTGGGCTTAAGTTACCTCTCACTGGTAAACAAGCAGGACATGCCATCCCACGAGGTTTGTGGCCACATCAGCTGATAGGCAGTTGGTGACGCTTAATGTAAAATACACATCATCACCAGAAAAGAGGTTAGACCATAGGAGAGCAAACTGAATGTTGTTTTCAGTAATACTGGTGAGAAAATATTGAATAAGTCTTGCATCAGTAACTAATACACAGTAACAACAAAGAGAGACACGGAGTCCTAGGCAGCCATGATATTGGCCTACACAAGACAGTCTGTTTGTTGACATTGGCGCCAAGTCAGAATGCACAGTCAACTCCTGAAGCCAACTTTATGAGCTTAATATTTAGAAAGATTAAGTGGTTGCATCAATATTTAGAAAGAAAAGCTAAACTGGAAGAGGTAAGCTTCCAGGGATAACTTTCAGTTTGTACTTTCACCACATCGTCTCACTTCCTGCTTGGTCTACAACGTGTACCCATATCGTGCTCCTCCCCGACTCTGTATTCTAGTCCAAACACCCCAATCTCTCCATGGTTCCAAACAAAGTCTTTAGGAGGACTGCATCACATAGGAGGCTGTATCATATAGGAGGACTGTATCATATAGGAGGCTGTATCATATAGCCCCACTGAATCAGAGGACTCTATTGTCAGCTCTCTGGACACATAACAGCAATCTAGCTGGAAATCCAAGTTCTCCAGTCTTAGAACCCTGCACCGGAATCTCACTAAAGAGATAACAATCTTGCCAACTAATCACCCACCACTTCCTGTAAAAACTCAGGGCTCTCCAGCAGGCACAGAGAATATGCCACAAAAACAAATGACTATTTTTGAAAAGGAAAAAAAATCTGAGATTTTCACATACCCTCCCTCCAAGCTCTCAACAGGTTTCACTAACATGTATTTTTTTTCCAAGAGGGGGATAAATTGGTTGATTAAAAACAGAACATTTCTTCCCCAGTTATTTTTGAAGAAACAGTGATTCTCGGGACTTTAGCAGCCCCCTCCACTCCCAACCTCGCAGCTCTATGAAATCTGGAGAGAGCAAACAACATTTCTGGGATTTCCAGGGAATTAACCAAAAGGTGACGGGTGACGAGCATCTACTCAGTGCCAGGCACTGTGGTGGATGCTGGTATGGAACTCTAGGCAGCCTCCGCCCCAGTCAAGGGTGACACGGTAATCAGAGAATCACACGCAGTGTGTGGGAACCTCTGAAAATGCCTGGCAAAAACATCCTGGAAGGTGCGCTCCTGAAGATGAGAGTTCTCAGGTACGTTAGGACCAAGGTAACATCCTCAGGTACCATTTCTTTTTTTTTCTTTTTCTTTTTTTTTTCTTTTTTTTTTTTTTTGGTTTTTCGAGACAGGGTTTCTCTGTGTAGCCCTGGCTGTCCTAGAACTCACTCTGTAGACCAGGCTGGCCTCGAACTCAGAAATCCGCCTGCCTCTGCCTCCCGAGTGCTAGGATTAAAGGCGTGCGCCACCACGCCCGGCCTTCAGGTACCATTTCTAAATGGTCTCATTTGGAGACTATCAGACCGGTGGACCAGGGGTCCGCTACCTCCTGACTCTGCCAGAGCACACCCACCACGCTTTATGTACTTTATGCTCATCAGAACCTTTTTCTCCATCGCCCCTCCCCCTATCCTCCTACTTGCCCTTTGATTTTATTCCTGTCTCATCGTCTCCCAGGGACATCCTCTGCATCCAAGGTTGCTTGGAGCAACAGTGATGCTCAGTTAGAGGTCAGCCTGGTCTACAAAGTGAGTTCTAGGACAGCCAGGGCTATACAGAGAAACCCTGTCTCGAAAAAACCAACAACAACAAAAAAGACTTAAGCCAGAAAAGTCAGCCCGGCAATGAGCCTGTTACAAATGCAGATTCCTGGCTCCCGTGTTGACACAGAAACTCCATATCCTTACATTGCTAACAGCCCCTCTGCCCTGCCACGTGGTTCCTTTGAGCTATCCTAGGTATTCTGCTGTTGATTTTAAATGAAAATTCAAAACTATTGGAGTAATGCCTTAGACATCATTAAAAAGACCTCTCTCTGTATTCATGCCCTACCGTGGGTCCCAGGAGCCTCAAGGCTTGAGGGGCTATCTCCTAAGCTCTCAGCAGACAGAGAGGACCAAGAATTCTAGAGTGCTATGTAGCCTCAGAGTGAGATGGCAAACTCCATGGGATAAAGTTTGAAGAGTCTTCAACCATCCAGGTAGCTTTATGCAATAACACATTTGATTAAGATTCCCATTGTAAAATCTTTATTTCACTGTAACCACTCTAAAGTCCATAGTGAATTAATGTGGAATCTTTGCTATAAATGGTGTTAACACCTTTATAGCCAACTGGCCTTCTGTTCAGGAAACCTATGAGTCTTTGAATTTGGGTGGTTTTCCCTCCTCTGTAAGGAAAGAGAGTTTTGGAGACCAAAACTGAACTCTGTTCTGCAGACACCAGTGGAATCTCATGCTAACTTTTTACTTGAGCTGGCTAGAGGCCTTGTCTCTAGCATGTAATGCTGTCAGAGATGACCATAAGCAGGAACCTCATCTGGTGAGTCCATCCTATCGTCAGCAGACTTCCCAGCAGCAAAGCCAGCTCCTCTGCACGCAGTAGCCCCAGCTTTCTCCCGTGACATGACATGTAAGCCCTTCTTCCCACCTGGCCACCAGAACATACCACTAATCTGCCACCTGTGGTAGGAGGAAAGAGTGGGAAGGGACAGACAGAGTGGGCACAGCCAGCAGTGTCCTCCTCCAGTCTTGCCAAGAGCCGGTCATTTACAGCCACTTCCCTCCTCTCTTTAGATACCTGATGAGAGTGACTGGCTCTGGAAGAACCATCGTTGGAGTGCAGAGAATGAGGAACAGGTGAGCTTCAAGATGTTCAGCCTGCTCGCAAAGCCAGGTCTTCCTCACCAAAAGTAGTACTGGAAGCTTTGGTGTAAGCTTAGACATAGGGAGATGCTGAGACAGGAACTCACACTGTATATAGCCAAGGCTGGCCTTGAACTTGTAGCAATCCGCAATCCTCAATCCTGCCTTGGTCTCCCAGTGTTGGGACTGGGATTACAGATGTGAACCACCACACACAACAGGAGTTCCCTATTAGAGACCTTCCCAGAGGTACCTGAGGGGTTTTGGAATTGAAATCTTCAGAGTCTAAACTTCATCTCTGCTACTTCTTAACTGTGGGACCGTGGACCTGCTACTAAAACACTCTGTGCTTTAGGTCCCTCAGTCAAGCGTGCCCACACCTTCTGAGCACTTGGTGAAAGTCACACCAAGTTTTGTTTTGGCTCCCAGCCATCAAGGCTGAGGACACAGTTCAGTCAGAGCACTTGATTAACACGACCTGGATTTGATACTTAGCCAATCAACTTGATGTAGTAGCTCACATCTGTAATCAAGAAATAGAGGTGGTGGGGGTGGGGGTGGAGGAGGAGGATCAGGAAGGAGTTCAAGCCACAGCCTGGGCTACACTTAAGAGCCTCTCTAAAAAACAAACAAACAAACAAACAAACAACCCGGAAGCTCAAAAGGCTGAAGGCGCTGGCATGGGCTTCTAATCTCACCAGTAGGTGGGGCTGAAGCAGGGAGGAGAATTGAGAGTTACAGGCCACTCTGGGCTGCACCTGGAGACAAGTCAAAAAGAAGACACAGATCCCCCAAAGCCCATCTGAAGGCTGGAAGCTTCACAGAGCAAAGGGACGACCAAAATCACACAGCACCAGCACTCAAAGACACGACCTCTCCCTCAGAATGTGACCCTCTCTCAGAAATCCCTAGGAAGATGGCTGGCCTGAAATAATTTTTAGATTTAATGAAAAAGGCAGTCGACTTCAAATTAGGTGAATGGGGTAACTGTGTGCTCCAGGCCCGGGGCACTATTCAGATGGATCCCTGACTTGGTTATCATGCTGGGCTGAAAGAAATTGATTTAAATGAGCTAATGAAGAATTCAGTCTCCCTCCTCACGATGGGCACCCCAAAGCTCCAGTAGCTCAGGTGAACAAATTACTTTCTTGTGAGAGAAAGAAGAGTGTGGACTTAGTGCAGGCAGCTCTTTCCAAGTCCCTCCCCGTAGGTTCCTTGTTTGGAAGATCTCTATTCAAATTTAGGTGTCCTCTCCTATACCTCTGTTTCAAGGTCTCCCTAGACATCCTTAATGGATGTGTTTTGTGGGTCAGTACTGGCCCCAGGAGGAACAGGAGAACATTTCCTGCATAAGAAATCGATGACATTCCTGAAACAATAGGAATGGATATAACCCAAGATCTAGAACAAGATCCTCTGCAGGGACCCCAGGCACCCCCTAATTACTGAGTGATTCAGGATCATGCTATTTTCCACCAACACTGCCTGCAGCCAAGGCTGGTACTCCCCTGCTCCTCAGACAGGAGATGCCTGGAGTCTAAATGGAATCTTGTCAGGTGAGTTGAGGCCACTTCTAGGCTATGCAACATTTCCCTTCAAAACCTTGCAGATCGTGCAAACACTGAATAATTACACTGACTCGTGTTTTGTGCTTTGTCAGAATGACAGCACATTAGCACTGCCACGTCACTAATGAAACCTGCAAGTTCTTAAGGCCGCCATCCATCAAGAGAGAAAGAGATCTCATTCAGAGTCATGACGGGGCATTGACAATGGTAGCAGGGCTTTGTATGTGGGTGGATGCTAAAGATTAAAATCATTCTGTATTTAGTATCATTCTCTTTGTGTTCCTCCAACACTCAGTATTTTCTTTCAGCAAAGAAATACAAAAGTGGATGCTAGACAGCTGACTCCCTGAGACCTTTCTATAATTTTATACAAGATTGGTAAACATTCCCCCTGGGGTTTCTATAGCTTTCTTTAGAGGCCAACGTCACCCCTGCCAACAGATTGGGAGCTTAAAAGTCATTTCTTTTTTTTTCTGCACAAAAGTAATTTCAAAAAAAAAAACACTAATAAATTGAACTGAGAAGGGAATCTGTGCCACACAGTGCCCCCTGCTCCCCACCCCCACCCCCAGCTGTACTGAGAATTACTTTCACCCAAACAGAATAGAATTCACAGGAAGCACCAGAGATAGGCAGGGACAGACCCTTCAGCACGATGCACAAACATTAACAGTCTCCGGCAGCTCCAATAGCAAGAGAAGAGAGGGATCTGTGTCCTACCCAGAAGAAGGGGTCCATTCTAGACCTCTCCTACACAGCCCAGTGAGGGCCCAGACCACCGCTCAGAGCATCATGAGATTCTACCCGGCACCCACAAGCCCTCGATGTGAACGAACCAAGCCTAATGCTCAGGGTACCAGAAACTCTTTATCTAGCTGCCTTGGATGCAAGAAACTCAGTTTAGAATTGAGTTCTTATATAATATGCCTGGAGCAGGCCAGGGAGACCCGCCTCACAGCTCAACACTCAGCTCAAGTTGAACACTCTTTTCTGCTTCTTCAGTCAGGAGTCCTCAGAAGCTGAGTCTGCCACTTGGTTTTGGGGTCTACTGCAGACTCAAGAGAGGATCATAGAAAGTGCACTGTATTGACTGGCCTTTCCCCTAAGTCACATACATCTACCTGGATCTTCAACATGTGACCTCTCCTGAAAGTAGGAGATCATATAAGACAGGGGGAGAGGGGGGCTGGGAGCCTTAATGCAATGGCCGGTGTGCTTATGTGAAGGAAAAATAAGGGACTTGAGAGCCAGCTTAGTTAATCACTAAGAGCTTATTGCACTTCCAGAGAATCTGAGTTCAGTTCCCAACCCACATAGGGTGGCTTACACCTGCCAATCCCAGCTCCGGGAGGTCTGACATCCTCTTACAGGCCTCACAGGTGCCCCCTCTCTCTCACACACACATATAAATAATGACAAGTCCTTTAAAAATAAGAAAGAACAGACACACACAGGGAGAAGATGACATATGGCATCCGAGGCAGACACTAGAGCAGTGTTTCTCAACCTGTGGGTTGTGACCCTCAAAAGATCATCGGAAAACACAGATATTTACATTATAATTCATAACAGTAGCAAAATTACAACTATGAAGTAGCACCAAAAATAATTTATAGTTGGGGGCCACTACAACATGAGGAACTGTATTAAAGGGTCGCAGCACTAAGAAGGCTGAGAACAACTTGCACTAGAAGGACTGCTGTACAACCAAAGAGAAGAGACCACCCATCAGATGAGGACAGGAGCAGTCTCCCTCCGAGCTCTAAAAGGAACCAACCTCGCCAACACCTTGTCTTGGCCTTTCGGCCTCAAGAACCCAAGACATGAACTTTCTGTCCTTGTAAGCCACCTGGTTTGTGACATTTTGTTGTGGCAGCTTGAGGACACATGGAGAAAGTTCAGAAAGAAACTTCTGCAGTGTGGTTCCCAGGGAGAAGCAGGAAGGAGATGTTTTCAAAAGACAAATGAATTGAAGAAGCAGAGCTGGGGTCAGTCTGTGTGTTGGCAAGCCAGCAAGTCTGCTGGTGATGTAATAACATCACCCAGTGGCCATGGCATTCATGACGACAACGTTGAGTTGGTCATTGAGAGGCTGGTGATGTAATAACATCACCCAGTGGCCATGGCATTCATGACGACAACATTGAGTTGGTCATTGAGAGGCTGGTGATGTAATAACATCACCCAGTGGCCATGGCATTCATGACGACAACGTTGAGTTGGTCATTGAGAGGCTGGCTTCAGGGCAGAGTGGTCCAGCAGGGCATCCCTGGGCTGCCTCACTAGCTCTCCTAAAAAGGAACTGGGCTTGTTTTTGTCTCTCGCTGCACTGAACACTCTCATACTTGGCAGTGAGTTCTATTATTACTAAACTCTTTGAGACTAAACTTTCACTTTTTCTTTTTGGAAAGAGGAATCCCAAGCAAGTCATACTGTTTATCTACGAAAGATCTCTCTACACTTTACTAATATTGGTATCTTCTTATAGCTACTCAACACACACCCTAAGAACATCACATCACCAAGAACCATCTACTACTATTCAAATCCAGCAAGGCCACAGCCATCCATATCCCACTGTGGATTTCATCCTGGGAAAACCTTATTGCCAGTGGGTGAACGTGGAAGTCAGACTTAGATTGACTCTAAGTTGTCCTCAAATCACTGACAAACTCTCTACCTCAGCCTCCCTCCCATCCAGTAAGAAAGAAAATAAGTAGCTGGCTACAGTGGCACATACTTAAAATTGCAGCCCCTCAGGAAGCTGAGGCCAGAGAATGGCCATGAGTTTGAGGCCAGCCTAGGCTACATAAGGGGTCTGTGGACAATCTGAGCTAGGCATCTCAACACAGTCTCAAAACAAAAACAAAACAAAACACCCACCCACCCAAACAAACAAACAAAACCACAGCAGAAAACGGTTTCATTATGAACTGTATTCCATATAAGATGGTGTGTACCACTTCTGCATTGGTCTTTGATTCTTCCCCTCCACAGCCTGTACCAAAGGTTTACCTCTTTATTCATAATATTTTTTCAATATGTGTTTTTCAATGTGTATGAGTGCTTTGCCTGGATGTGTCTCTGTGTACCACATGCATGCCTGGTGTCTATAGAGGCCACAAGTGGGCATCAGACAGGCAGTTATGAGGCACCATGTTGATGCCAGGAATCTAACCAAGGTCCTTGGGAAGATAGGACAGTGAGCTTTCAGTCCAGCCCCCTAGAATAACACACACACACACACACACACACACACACACACACACACACACACACTTGCCAGGAGGAAGTATGTCATGGCACATGTGTGGCGGTCAGATGACAACCCAATATGGATTGAACTCAGATCATCAGGCTTGGTTCCCTGCTAAGTCATCTCAATGGCCCCGGTTGATCTTTTTTTGTTGTTTTCAGACTAATGTTTGCTACCTCTTAGAAGGTGGAAGGGTCATGGGGTCATGCAGGCAGAGCAGCCTACTTGTGAGCCCATCACTGCTGCCGCCACTTGGCCCCTCCAGACAGTTGAGCTGGGCACAGAGCCAAAGTAGGGAGGACCACCAACCAGCCTGTCTCTGGTAGGGTCTCCTTTGCTTTGCCTTGTCGGCCTTTTAGGATTTTGGACTCGGGGCTGAGCTGCAGGAATAACAAACAGCAGCCATTACCGAAGCGCGTGGCAAGCATGTGGCAAGCACGTGGAGTCCCAGCCTTACGGGCTCTCAGCGGGGATATGCCAGGAGGCAGGCAGGTCTCTCACACAAGACACAAGGCACAGAGAACAGTCGGTCCAAGCAGCAGCAGATGGATGGAAAGCTGCCACCATATCGCAGAATCAGGGTGGGAAGGCCTGGTCCCAGTGTTTTCTCTTTTATCTAAGCCTCTTAGTAGCAAGGTACCCACTGCCTCAGGCTTTTCTTTCTTCTCTTTTTACAGAACGTAATCTTCTTACAAACCAAACACAAAAATAGCTTCAGAACTTCTCCATATAAGGCATTTGCAAACAGATGGATTCTGAGCGTTTCTTGGGTTCGGTGGAGGAAGCCCTGGGGCGTGGTCAGACTTGCTGACTGTGACATGGGAACAGACCTGGTGGTGAGCGTAGAACTGCGCCTGGACTTTCAGAGCCACAACAGGTCAGCAGCAGGAAAGGTCACTCTCTGCTTGTCCCTGGGTAACGATCATGATTTCCAAAGAACTCCTGAGCCCAGAGGCCAGGTGCAACTGTTGGAACAGACCCTGAATGGTGACCCTGAAGCCTCCTTCTAACCGAGCAACAGAGGCCATTACATTCCTGCTGAAGCGTTGAAGAGCTACCAAGTCCTGCTCGAGGACCAAAAGCCACTAACCATCTGGAGCCCCAGTGAGTATTGACTAGCTCCTCCAGTCACACTTAGAAGTGACCAAGGTGTCACCACAATGAACAGACAAAAGAGACCACTGAAAGAGAATTGCATCTTTTTTCTCTTGAACCAAATCCAAATGCGGTGTCCCAAAAGACAACATGTGTAAACAAAACAAAAACTTCACAAACAGCCACAAGCAGAAAGGAAAGCAAAAATAACATAGAAGGGCTTGTGTTAAGAGAGCAGACATGAAAGGCTGTGGGTAGAGAGCACTTGATTGGCATTCATGAAGCCTTGGGCTCAATGCCCAGTAGTGCAAAAAGATAGACCCAATAGTTTCAAATAAAAATAACTTTGATATCTCTGAGAGAAGGTGAAATTGTGCTTCTAGAAGCAATCATATACCACCACCACCACCACCACCACCTCCACCTCCACCTCCACCTCTACCTCCACCACCACCACCATGAAGAGGAAGGAAATTGCCATCAACTTTGACCACATGGAAAAATAAAATAAAATAAAATAAAATAAAAGCTAAGATTTGAGAGGTTGTGGTTCTGTCCTGAGTGTCTATCTTGGACTTTCCTTATTCAAGTCAATCCCAGTCCCCGTGTAGGAGTCACTGTGAACAAAGGGTGCTGGGTAAGGAACTCAGCTCCAGGCAGGTAGCCCTGGGTGGAGGCAGGGATGCAACCACTCACTGTTGGCTCCTATGTGGCTGCTCTCACAAAGCCACTCATGAAGCCAGCAGCCTGCCATGTTCAGAGGACTTGACACACCCTATCTCATGTCTTTCTGTGACTTCCAGAGCATGGGCCATAGGGTGCAGGATCTTGTACCCCAAACGTTATTCCTGCTGTGGCCTGTACTACCTCTGTCATGGTCTTGTCTCACACACTCACCTGCCAAAGCCACTTCTTCCTACCCCTTTCTGATTCTCTGCAAAGAAATTTGTAGGTACTATTTAAAGGTTGTCCTAATATATAGGCTTTTTTTTTGAGCAGGGGGGGGGGGGCTCAGGGGTGTGTGTCTCTCTCCATCCATCTTTTCCAAAGGTTCAATGTAGTGGTCGTTCAAAAATGAGTACTGCAAAACTTGAGCACAGCAGGAACGGAACCAATGGCTCAACCTTGTAGTAAGTCTAACAGGCTAAAATAACACTGTCTGCAAATAACATAGTGAATCGCAGCGGGCAGGAACAGATGCTGCCAATGTTCAGTTAAACTCTTCCCTCAGTTTATGTAAGTATGAGTCATCATGTGATTTGTACAATGGGGCCAAGGTAAAACGTTTGTAAGACATTCCTATATAATATATTTCTGAATGTTTTCTTTTTGTTTTGCTTTGTTTGTTGTCCTGGAACTTGTTCTATAGGGCAGGCTGACCTCAAACTCAGAGGTCTGTCTGCCTCTGCCTCTAGAGCGCCAGGATGAAAGTCATGTACCACCATGCTTGACCCATGAATATTTGTCTTTAAGATTAAAAAAAAAAGTAAGATGCTTTGAACAGAACCCTTCTAATGGACCAGCTACAATGGATGAAGAACTGCTAGCTAGGAAGTACCAATGTTAAAACACCTCCACCAGAGATGACATGCAAACTAGCCTGAGCTCTAACCAAAACCCATTGTTAAGGCACACGTCAGGCTTGCCCAGACTCTGCGACTCTCTGCTTTCATTTTGTGATCAATCCCCAAGAGAGAATTAAACGTCCTTTCTTGCTGTATCAACTATGGTCCTTCCAAGGATTATGTCCTGGTGTTTTATTAATCAAAAAATGCCTGGGCCATTAGGTGTGGGGGCACTTACCTTCAGCCTCAGGGCTCCTTCATCCCCACACACTGGAGGCAGCACCAGGAGCAGCTCTGTGAATCTGACGACAGCCTGATCTACATATTCATTCCAGATCTGCCAGAACTACATATGCTTCATGGAGAGAAAGAAAGAGGCAGAGACAGAGAGATAGAAAGAGACAGAGATGGAGACAGAGACAGACAGAGAGAGACACAGAGAGACAGGGGACCGTATGACCTCAGACACACTGGATCCAAGAGTGGAATGGGGAAGGAGGCTCCCTTTGCCCCTACACTGGCCAGTCATCTTCAGAATCACACCTCATTGTGCAGGGGTAGAAACAGTACCAAAATGCCAAATTCCAAACAAACATAATCATCTAATACTAAGAATACAGAGAGTCTGGTGACATGGCCAAATGACATCAAATACAAAAATGTACCTACAGGCAGCCAGAGCAGGCCCAACACCATCTACTTTGACACAGATTCAGGAAAGAGGCTGCCTAGCCCCAAGATCTCAGAGCCTGTTTTTGTTTTTGTTTTTCTTTCTCTTATTGCTGTTTTACGAATCTACTCAAACCTCCTTAACTCAGGCTGACATCTCGGCTTTTAGTGCCGTATCATTACATAAGTCTGAGGTTTCTGAGGTTAGCGTCTGAAGAGCTTTTCAAACCTCTGACTCAAATGTGCTCGACTTTCCCCTGGACACAGCGCTCACTACTGAATCTCATTTCCATGAGACAAAGTGGGGAGTGACTCCCGTCTCAAATGCTAGGCTTATCATTTTTAGAAATGCTTACGGCTTTTCTTGATTGTAAAATAACACCCGACTACGTAAATGTATAGAGAAAATATAGGTGCAAATACCCAGATAATAATCCACATTAAAGTCTGGTGCATTTTTGTAAAGACAAGCATTGTTTTGACTACTAAATTGGGACCAAACTGTAAACGACCTTCATGACCCTTTTTCCTCACGGCCACCATGTGTGCACTGATGCATGGTTTGCAATGTGGGCTGAGTACTGCATCCTCTCTCGTAGTCATTGTTAACTAAACCATTCACTACTATGGAGAATCTCAGGGGTTTTCCTGAGTTTTTCAAACACAAAAGTAATAAGACTGCAAGCCATGTTTATCTAACTACATGCACATCTCTGTTTCTTTCCACAGGCTCAATGGCTGGTATGGATCTGTTAAGTCAAAATGCTTATGCACTTTTGCTACCTGGGTTTTACTGAAATTCCGGTGTCAGAAAGGTCATCTGTATCCAGTAGGACAATGGGAAGCACTTGGCCTATGCTCTTCGCCAACACTGTGTGGAACGATTTTCAAAGCCTGTGGATCTCAGGCAAGGCTGCACCTTCTCATATCACTCCTACTGCTTCATCTACAGAGGTTCTGTGGTTTTCAGAGGTGCATTCTACCAATCTCGCACGTGTGTGTGTGTGTGTGTGTGTGTGTGTGTGTGTGTGTGTGACATTGAAACTGAATGTTCATAGCATATGCCCGTTTTTAAGGCCTTATTTAGTTATTTGTTAAGAGCGGTCTATAAAACAGGGAAATTGAATTTTTGACTATGAAATTCGAGGCAAATACCTTGAGAACCACTTTCAATTGCACAGCGATATGCCTTAAGTCATGCCATCTGCTGGTAAACAGCAGAAGAGTTGGCAACTACTCATAAGGCTAAGGTAGCATGTGTATTAGTGCTTTTCCCATGCTGGTTATTTTAATACCGAAGATGAACAGCTGACTAGAGGCTTTTATGACATTCTGGAAATGCACACGGATCTTATGACTACAGATTTTTGATCACATTCAAATATCAGAGCTATTTAAGTTGGGTAAGAGAGAGAAAAGGTTTCAGCATGCCAGACCCGAAGGGGATTGTTGAGTTAGTTCTAAATCCTAATCATACTTGCTTCTGGAGTGAATATTGATCACAGATAGGTATGTGAGCCCTGTTTAAAGAATCATAGTAATTCAAATTTTGAATTTTGTAGTAAGATACATGAATAAAGATGCCTTCAGTATGTATTTTTTATTAGAAACATCTCCAAATGAGATTAAAGCCAATGATTTCAGGTAGTTAAGGAGAAGCTGGGGCAAATTCTGGTGAAGATGGGTCTCATGGAATTTAACCAGGAAATGCAACTTAACTTAAGGGATTCATGGAATTTAACCAGGAAATGCAACTTAACTTGGGGCTCATGTAAAACAGTAGCTGTGACTCATGTTTACTGGCTCCAACTCCTCTGGGAGCAGATCTGGGATAAGCAGTGTGTTCCAAGATAATGCAGAAATATCAGCTGAATACAGTAACTGGACCAATGGTCACTGATCATGCTCGAATACATGCAGGTCCGTCGCCAAGCACCAGAGGCATCACTGACCTGTCCAGACAGAGAGCAGTTGAGTCCACTCTCTTTATAGGAAGCTGCGCTTGGGAGTGTACTGAGCTGATCTTCGGGGGCTGTGAATCATTCCTCAGCCCTTGGGAGTTCTGATGTAAACCAAATGCAAGCTATTGCAAGAAGATGGTCAACTTAGTGCGAGGAGCACAGGGGCAGGGAGGTAGCTCGATCCTCAGGTATCAGAAGATGTGCAAATCTGAACCTTTCTACAACCAGAAACGAGCAAATGCGAATACCCTGAGCTAGGTACATAGGTTTCTAACAATAAAACTAATGCAGGTGCTTGAGAGGGTAACTCAGTGGCTCCTGTATGTATGGATCCCTTAGCACTGGAAAGAGATGATTTTGTTTGGTTGGGTTTGAGTAGGGGTGGGTGATGGGACAGCAACTTCCAGACAAGGTTTTTCCCTGTGGGGTTTGTTAGCTTGAACTAAATGAGAACAAAAAATTAAGATCATAGTTTATTTTTAAAACATGAGTGGGGGGTCTGGGGATATTCGAAGAACCTTCTGTGGTCATACTCATCTATAATCTCAGCCCTCTGAAGGTAGAGACAGACATAGTGAGAGCAAGGCTAGCCAGGGCAACATGGCATGATGTTATCCCAGTGGCAAAAAGTAACAACAGAAAAAGGGGCGGAGAACCATCTGGACAAACCCTGATGCAGAAGAGTGTCTGGCCAGCAACTGAAAAAACGGAACAAAGTTCAGCCAGCTTGGCTCAGAGCAGGGTCTGGCAGACGGTAATGGTGACATGACTGTGAAAGGCAACCAAGGCGACCGCCACTCCCCAGCATCTGGGCAAGGAGGTCCTAGTAGGCAGATTCAACCTTATCCCAGAACCCCAAGCCACCCATGAGTCAGATGACAGCCATGTTGAGAGCTTAGAGGGGCCACAGGTGGGGTAATGGGGAAGATGACCCTGATGTCCCTACAGCGACCTGGGAGAGGAGGATGTGGCCATCTCCAGACAGTAATTTCAGCTCTCTAGAACGGGTAATGAAAACCCTTCTGTAACAGCCTTCCCATGATGACAAGGTAGGAGAGCTCTCCGCATTCCAAGTGACCCAAGGAGTAATGGCAGACAAACGGAGTGGAGGCAGCATCCCACAGTGAAGAAAGAGTTCTGGAGAAACTGAGGATGAGAGCCCATGTCTGAAGTCAGATTTGGTGAAACCCCCGACTCTGCATGGAGCGGAGTCCAGAGACAGCACATGGCCATGGCATCTCCCTTCTTCCTACTCTACACAGGGGCAACGTGACAGGTGGCCTTGACAGTGTAGTATTTCTAGAACCCTCAAACACATCCCAGGGTCCTTCCAACCACGTAGCCAACCCAGAACTGCGATTGACGACTGTGGGTCAAATTAGTAGCGTTCAGAATCTCACCCCTAAAGCACCACTCACCTAAACAAAGCCCCACTAGGGAAAAAGATCTATCTGGAGAGCAAACAAAAAGCCGGGCGTGGTGGTGCGTGTCTTTGACCCCACGACTTGGGAGGCAGGCTTATCTCTGTGAGTTTGAGGCTAGCATGGTCTACAAAGGGACAGCCAGAGCTAAACAGAGAAACCCTGTTTTGAAACCTCCACACACACCCCAATGCCCCCCCCCAAAAAGGGAGGGAAAAAAAAAGCAGCTCAGCCGCCACCCTCCCAGGCAGAGCAAGAATAGGATGGAAAGATGAGGTGTATGTATGCAATGTCATCCTTGACAAGAAAACACGGTCTGGACCCAAAGAAACTAAATTCTAAGGAGGGTCTCAGTGGCCCAAGTGCACTGCAAAAGGTTTTAAGCACTCCAATTTCCAAACAACCAACATCCGACTCCACCCCAACAGTTTCAAAGGATCTCTAATGCAGGTGGCCCTGGGTCTCACAGTCCCTGTGTCTTCTCCACAAGGAAAGGGGCTAGACAGGTTGGAGGCAGTTTCCTTGTCTGGTTCTGTGAAAGCCTGACAGAAATAATGGGGAGAGAGGCTTTGTCCGCTAGGGTAGTGTCTTACTCTAAGAACTCTAGCCTGCTATCCGAACTGATTTTAGGGAGTGAAAAACGACCTCTGATACTTGCCAGACTTCCCCTGTGAGGTGTGGCTGCTGAGGCTAGTTAGTCAATGCCATTGCACAGGTGAGCAGGCCGAGGCTCTGGGCCGTTTGAAGCAGTGCCCAGGGTCCCACAGCTAAGCCAGGCTGTACTTGGGCCTACACTAACTCTTCCAACTTAGAGCTCTCAGATTGCTCCAAACAGGAAAACAACTCCCCCTGCCCATACAGAAAAGGATTTTCTTATTTTTTTAAAATTATTATTATTATTTTTTTTATCTTCTCTATATCCAAGTCTATGTTGACATTTGTTGGAAGAAGTGAAAAAGGTTGATAAACTCCAATCTGGGCTCAGAAACTCTATGACACCCGGCTTCCATCTTGCACCTTAACTTATTTTTCCGTCTGGGAAGACAAGAGCTCTAGACTGAAACACAGCAAATCAGACTTGAACATCCTCAATCCACACCATCATGAAAAGACAAATATTTCGAAGATGGATGGGACCAGCTGCCTGCATCCCCTTTCTACCCAGCAGCCGCCCTGGCTGGGCCTTGTTTTGTTGTTGTTGTTGTTGATGTTGTTGCTGCTTTTGTCCAGAGCCATTTTCTGCAGCAGGGCCAGGGCCACTGTGGGCTCTGAGAAGAATGAGGCTCCCCTGCTTTTTGTAAGGCAAGGAGTCAATTTCCCAGGCTTGCTTTGTGTCTCTGCTCGGCGGTCACTAATTGATAGACAGAGCTGCAGCGCCTATCTCTGTTCATGCGGCTAGTGTGTGTGTGTGTGTGTGTGTGTGTGTTTCTGTGCTTTCAAGGTTTTCCCTCTCCTTTTAAAAACTTCTCCTATGAAGTAAGACAGCAGTTATTGGTAGGAAAATTTATCAGAACCAAATTCTTAGTGGAAAAAAAAAAGGCAGTAGAATTTCTCTCCTCATGCTAATCCCCTGTTTGACATGCAATGACATCATCCTATAGGGAGGAGGGTGGGTGTGGACAGGAGACAATGTAATGTCTGCTATAATTACAGGGCTTAATATGCAGGATCGGGGAGGTGGATTTGAGCTACAGGCAAGCCCTTCTCACCAGGCCTTGTGGGGGCAGGGGGAGTGAATACAATGGGGCACAGTAATGCACTTGAGGGGGTCTTGCTGTGGCAATACCAAAAGGAGCAGAAATCAAAGGACCACACTGGCCAGCCTTCATTTTCTGATGCAAAAACATCTCCTAGAGACCAGTGAAGTAAAGCTGCATTTCCCCCCATCGAGGCCCATTGAACTGCAGTGTCTCAGAAGGAACATACGCAAAAACTCACAAACAAGCACAGACAGAAAAGAGCATTTTTAAAAGCACTGTTACACCATACACTCACAGCACAAAGTATCTACACAGCGCCTGGCACATGGATGATGTATTGATTTATATGAAGGCAGCTAATATTATCAGCATTTTGTTTTGAATGTTAAATAACCTAAGTCCCTTTTAAAAACACAGGTTTTTGAGATGTATCAAAAAACGATGCTGGGCGTGGTGGCACACGCCTTTGATCCCAGCACTTGGGAGGCAGAGGCAGGCGGATTTCTGAGTTCGAGGCTGGCCTGGTCTACAAAGTGAGTTCCAGGACAGCCAGGGCTACACACAGAAACCCTGTCTCGAAAAACCAAAAAAAAAAAAAAAAAAAAAAAGAGAGAGAGAGAGATAAGATAGTAGCTAGCACATTCTCTAACCATGGCATTTACAGACTGCCTGCCTCCATTAGACAGGATTAAAGAAGCTGGTGGGCTACCATGGGGGCAGACCCCAACCGTCTAATATGCCTTGTCCAATTTATGCATTTTCAAGCAATTCGTAAATAGCCACTCCTAGAATGACATAGAGAATTGATGCGAGGTTTCTTTTGGTGTCGAGGCTATAGGAAGGGACTGGGTTTTGAACTGTACCATTAGGAAGACAGGGATTTTAATCTGTTTCAAAGTGGGAAGGACCTTGATTAGACAAAGAGAAGTTTAAAAAAAAAAAAAAGAAAGAAGAGAAGAGAAAAGAAAAATGGCCCCAGGGAATTTGGAGCTAATATTGTGAGAAAATTAGAAGCTCAACATAACCACTTATATGAGTGGCGCTACACATCACTGCAGAGTGGCCAATGGCAGGCTAAGTTAGAACAGAGTCGGGACGCAGCAAAGCCACAAGCTTTCCTAACACTAGTCAGCATTCCTGGGGTTCAAAGCTCTCCTCGGCACTACAGGTATGTCCCTTTTTAAGAACATGTATCTAAAAACCTGACAAACAGAAGATAACATTTTTGGTGAAATATTGGTTTATAGTTCAAAATAGCTGCCTTATTACTTAGGGAAGGGACATGATGGCAGAGTTCAATGTAATGTCACAGCACTGGAGAGGTTAAGGGGAAAAGATCCCTGTAAGGTAAAGGTCAGCTCAGTAAGACTCACCTCAAAAGAACAAGACAAACAGTAAGAGGATGTTCTGCTAATTACCACGGAGCAACTCAACCTTACGGGGAGCAACTCAACCTTACGGGGAGCAACTCAACCTAAGGGGAGCAACTCAACCTTACGGGAGGACTTTTATTTATTTATTTTTTTTGAGATAGGGTTTCTCTGTATAGCCCTGGCTGTCCTGGAACTCACTTTGAAGACCAGGCTGGCCTCGAACTCAGAAATCCGCCTGCTTCTGCCTCCCGAGTGCTGGGATTAAAGGCATGCGCCACCACACCCGGCCGGGAGGACTTTTAAATACACGAAAATAAATGAAATGAATGAAAATAAGAACGCAACTCCCTCTAGAAAATACGGCTTTTGAATCATCTCAAAGATTCTAACATGCTGACAGCTTTGAATGGCAGATTTCCGCAAACAGAGATTCTGCCATACAATGACTGCTTCAACTTGGGCTGAGTTAAAGAAGTGGGTTGACATGGAGACAGACAAGAAGATGCTCTGTTCCAAATTCATGAGTCTTTGAAGAACTCATGAAAAGACATAGAACAATCACTACTAATGATAACAAACATAGCCATGGTGATTAAAGTAAACCGGTGTCATGCAAAAAGATACGGTGAGGGGGAAGCCTCACAGGGGAAGAAATGCATACAAAGCAAGGAAAGTATCCATTTTAGCATGTTTCACCCAAGGAAGAAAGCGGCATATTAATAACATCATTTAATATGGCCCCACTATCTCTACCCTTCACATAGCATGTAGCCCCTGAATACTCATAAATCCACTGTGTGTAGAACGGGGTCTTTCAGTAAGGAAACTGAGGCACAGAGAATTGACATATAACATGGAGCTTGCATTTGAACCTGTGTGCTCCAGCCTTAACTGTTCTGTTCTGTTCACTCCCCCTTACCTGTTCAGTCAGACTCAGGAAGTCTGGAGAAGCTCGAACTCAGTCCTTTACACCTGTACATAATTCTAGGCTGCAAGGCAGACTTTGGGGGAAACCAGTCTCATTTCTTGAGTCTTCCTCCTCTTAAGAACCAAAGAGAGCTGATTATAGAAGAGGCCTCTGTGGTCGGCAACCTGGACTAGATATAGTTCAAGAAGAGTCCCTGTAAGGGGAGGCAGCATTGGGTGGGACTCAAGGGGGATCGTGAGATTCCCCAAGGACGCTACACAATCTTGCCTGTTGACAGACGCTGAGCTTGGAAGGACATTTCCAGGTCCAGGGAGAAAACAAACAGAACTCAAAACGGGACCTTTAAAAAAGGTCTATAGCACAAAATAAAATGAGTACTCTGGCCTGAGAGTCGGTGGAAAATTATATCTTTAAAAAAGGGGGGGGGCTTTCTTAAAGGAACAAAGCAGAGTTCTGGAAAATAATGGTATCTCCCAAAGTAATTTAGACATGCCCTCTATGAAACGGTAGAGAGCCACCCAAAGTTGAGCGAGCCACCACGCAAGCAAGCGGCACCACGATGACCTATGAAAAGCCAATGGTAGAGATAACCAGCCTGGTGGACCCTGGAGCACCATCACTTCCTATGAATCCTGGAAGCAAAGGCGGGCAGGAGGATGCTGGGACAAAAGAGCCTCTGAGGACCTCTCCGAGCGCTGTGGCTCCATTCCAGCAGAACCTCGGTAACAGTTACAACCAAGACCCCTGAGTTCTGACGCCCCTATGTTTGGGCTGCTTTTGTTCTCTGGTCCCTGGAGTTTCTGCTGCCACCACCCACTTGTCACTAATCACGTGTCTCTAAGTGCTCAGTGAAAACTCGTGTCAGCCTCTAGCTTTTTTTTCTTGCATCTCAGCAGAATAGTGTAAAGTCTTATGAAGAATATTTATACATTTAACATTTAGCATCTTTATAGAAAGATCTTAAATACTTTCCATTTCCCTCTTCCTATTTCCTAAGCAATAGAGGATTGTAAGCTTCCAGTGATCCTCACAAAGTCTACAACAAAACAAAGAACAACCCTGCATACTGTACAACTAGGCATTGCAAACTGCTAACTTGGGAAATATAAATAGCAACCACCATCCTTCTTAAGCACAAAAGAAAAAGACTTTTGCTGAATTTCACCCGTGAAGTCCCTTCCCTTGCTATCCTTGGCGGACCTGTTCCTCTGTCATATGCTAGATGGCGCTACACTCTCCTCTCCCCCTTAACAGTTAGAGACACATACTTGTGTGACTGATAAGTGCCTCTGCATCTTGATGGACAGTTAGTTCCAACCACAAGAGATTGTTTGTGAACAAACCTATCTATCTATCTATCTATCTATCTATCTATCTATCTATCTATCTATCACATTGTTATTAGCCCTCATATATTAGAGCCCCAGATTTCGCAGACAAGCGATACACATCAGGGACAGTGAGCAGGTAAGTGTGAATAGTTACATTTTGATTCATCCCAGTAAGTTCTTCTGTTCTACTCTGAATGCAGAACTTCATACAAACACGTCTTGGCTTAACCCATCGGCTATGTTCATAGTTAACAGTTATGGCTACCTTTGCATATAAAGCATTTTACCAAATATATGAGTGACTTTTGTTTTTTACTATGAGTTGATGTAATCAAAAATAGCAGGACATTAAGTGTAAAAGGATCTTTGAGATAAAGTTAAGAAAACACTGAAGTTCAAGAATTTATCCCTAAGAGCACACATCTACTTAGCAGAGGTGATTAAAGCCCAGGCTGTCCATCCCAGGCCCACCTGTGGAGGGCTCTGACTATCTCTCTCAGAAATTGGCCTCTTGTTTTTGTCAAGTCTCTGAAAGTTGATAGTTTGTAAATAAATATCCAACACCTTCATGTTTAAAGGAAATCTATATCAAAAAAGTAATAATGTAAGTAATGATTAATAATGTAAGAAATGACTGCACGTTTTCATTTGTCTAACATGGCTTATTTTTCACTCTGTAAAGTGGTTCTAGTTTCTTGAGCCAGTGATTTGTCATGACTCACCATCTTGACCTTGTCTGCCTAGGTCCTGGCATTACCCTCTAAGGCTCTTTAACTTAAAGCCTCTTTGTCTCTGTGGTTAGGAGATAACGTATTTCTTCTTTCTCACAAGGAAAAGGAATGGGATCTGAAAGTTAGACTCCTGGAAGATTCGGCTCTGAAATCTGCTCTGTGATTAATTTAAGGTCTTGCTTTTACTTACACAAAGTATGCTTTTGTTTATTTCCTTTATTGTTTTTTTTTTCTTTCTGAATTGTAAATTGGGGCTTCTGTTGTTTTTGTTGCTAACTAGTTTCAAATTTGCAAGGAGTCTGTTTACCAGGCCTAGAGAATCCATTTGCTGGGTGAAGTTTGCTTAGGTTGCCAGCAGCAGAATGTCTGCGGAGAGAATCCTATTTCTAGATGACCCCATGGAGTGAGTTAATCTGGCCCATTATTTCATTTGTATTTATACACTGGAATGCTATTCCAAAGGCACAAAATAATCTCTGTTCTATGTATAGAACAATAAAACAAAAAGCAGACTCGACATAGTAGCATAACCAACCATGATGTAAGGCTTATTTCAAAAACAAAACACTGACCTCATGCCTAAAAGTATCCAAACCAACATGATTTGTAGAAGACATGACTGTGATTGGAGAGTAGGGAGATATGCTATTTTTAAAAATGAAATGGAAATATGACAGTGAGAGAGCAGCAGATAACATGGAGGTTGTGTGTGAATGAATGATATGTGTGAAGGCCCAATGCAAAAATAAGTGACACTCAGATGAGGGAGGCTCTGTTACTGTTTGCACATAGAAAACTTTTTTCTCCTAGAGTATATTCTAAATCACAATAAGAAGCATATTTTAGCAACCACATTGATCAGTGATAGCTAGTTATCATCGTCAACCATGATGTACTGTCACGGTAGCATGTGCTACACTTTCATATAAGTAACAATGTAGAGGGGTTTTCATCAGCGTGGCCGGGAACATGACATGTTTCCCTGTGATGTTATGGCATCCCTTAAAAAAAGAGTGTTTCCCAGATCCATTAGGAGCTTATGCAATCTCGATTGTTTATGCTCCTATAGTGTACAACTGTAATTCAAAAGCAAAGTGATACACCCTCACATACTTGCAAACACACATGGGCACACACACACACACACACACATTATGAATATAAGTGGAAATATAAGTGGCTCCAAAATGTTAAATTTAAAGATATTTTGGACACAAGCCTCTAAAAACAATTTCACTTTTCATGCCTTTTCGATCCATGGTTCTCAACCTGTGGGTCACGACCCCTTTCAGGTCAAACAACCTCTCATGGGGGTTGCTGCCAGACATCCTGCATATCAGATATTTACATTATGATTTATAACAGTAGCAAAATCACATTTATGAAGTAGCAATGAAAATAACTTTATAGTTGGGGGTCACCACAACATGATTTAATGTATTAAAGGCTCTCAGCATTTGGAAGAATGAGAGCCACTGCTCTAAATCTTGACTGGATTTTGTGTTTAGTGGCTTCTTAAAGGATTGTATGGTGGAGAAATCAACTACACTTTACATTACACTTTCGTAGAGAAGACATACAGGAAGAAGGCGGGTGTGGCTGGAGCTCTGTGGCCCCTTCAGTGATGTTGCCTGTGCTTCTAATAAAGGACAACGCTTGCTTAAAGGGTGAACTAAAAAAGAAAAAGAGAAAGACATCTCATCCTGTCTCTCTCCTCTCTACTATCTCTAAAGACATCACTCTAGAAAGAAGAAGGAAGAATACCGTATTTACTATAAATAGTTTATATCTTAACTGATTCAGGGATTCTAAGTGAATTCTGACATATTTGCCTAAAACAAACCAAAACAAAACAAAACGATTGTATTATTGAATTGTAAAACTTGGAGAATAACCCCACAAAAAGTTATCAACAGAACCTCTAAGTGACTGACCACCATATTTTTGTCAACATACATTATCACCAATGGTACTATTACATACATAAATTTTTCTTTCAAGTTTCAGCATACTCTGTAGGGTTTTCTGTGAACATACAATAGTGTCATATAGGGCTGAATACACACATTAAAATAAGCCTTTAGAAAAAAACAATAATAAAATTAGAGTTGGGAAAAATTGATCCATTGACTTAAAGGCCTCATATGTAAGCCAGGCAGCATTGGCACACACAGAGGCAGAGGCAGGCAAATCTCAGAGTTTAAGGCCAGCCTGGTCTACAGGGGGAGTTCTAGGATAGCTAGGGAAATAAAAGGAAAATCCTGTCTGGAAAAACAAAAATGAATAGATAAATGAATAGATAGATAGATAGATAGATAGATAGATAGATAGATAGATAATGAATGAATGAATGAATGAATGAATAGCCGATAACAAGCCATATAACCATGAAAATCACTTTTCCATCTGGATAACCCCGGCTCTCTGGTAACGATCACCTGCACGCACATTGTTGGTAATAATCTGATTTGATCATAGCTCCCCAAGGGTATTTCTATCTGCACGTACTGACTTGTTAAATTATACCGTGCTAATTGATGGTTCACATGACAAGATATGCATAGCTGATCATGCTCATTAAAATTGCAGGCCATTCTCAATTATGTGCAACAAACGATGTGCCTGGGACTTTTAACACACTCAAACCACACTGAATCCCCGAATTTATAGGCTGCAATCCTTCGGCCTTCTTCCAAACACTTGTGCATAAGTACTTAGTCTGAGGCATAAAGCAGGACCAAACACCATCATGCGAGTTCTTATTTAAATAGGAAAAGACAATGACATTATTTCCTTTTTGGCATTGTGTAGATAAAAACACCCACAGATCTGAGTCTTGAAATACTTTCCACACAGGTGTCTGCTGTTGTGCGAATACAATTAAGATTGTCTGGCTCACAGTTTCTACAGGGAGAGAGAGGAAAGGGCAAGGACTAAGAGCCCCCGTCCTGCTGGGAAGTCAATTCTCTGAGCATCCTGAGGCTGTGACTGTTTCCTGATTGTCAGTCCTAGTAGGTGGGACAGGCAGATTTTTAAAATAAAGTTTCTTTCATAGACCTTTTAAAGCTGGTTTTTCAAATGTGTTAAGGGGCTGAAAAGATGGCTCAGGAGTTAAGAGCATTCATTCATTGGCTCTTCTTCCAAAGGACCCAGGTTCAGTTCCCAGCACTCACATGACAGCTCATAACTGTCTATATAACTTCAGTTCCAGGGGATATTTCCCTCCACCTCTCCCCCCTCTCCCCTGTCATACACACACAATCTTTTCCCACTGAACTGCACCACCAACATTCTGAATTTTGCACTGAGAAGATACTTGGAACTCTAGTTGAAGGACAGTCACTCCTTAATCTGAGCAGGCATGCAGTGCATCTGTCTAGTGCAGTTAACTGGCAGCTTGCACTGGTCTTTTGCAATCATGGCCTCCCAGCCGAAAGCTTAAAAGCTGTGAAGACTCCACCAGGGGGCTGCCGAGCTGTTCACTGTATCAGTATTGTTCACCTAGGCAGCAGGACATAGCCCATCTTTGATCCTTTCCGGGGCTCAGGGCCAGGTGTGGTGTGCTGGACACTTAGCTACTCCATCCTACACTAGCCTCGAGAGGCTTCCCCAGGAATCTATCTATGCATTTGGGCCAGACACTCAACAGTGACTGTTCTCATGATGACTGAAGTCTCATTTTATTAAGGAAAGACTGGCTTAAGAACAAATGGTAGATGTACGGGCCTTATCCCCCGTGACAATAAGGGCAGTCCTTAAGATGTTGGATTTTACCTCAGTCATTCCAAATCCTGTGGCAACGGTTAGCAGCAACCGTTTGGATCTTTTTAAACTGAGGTGTGGTGCAGTCTGGGCTTGTGGTGCTTGCTTTGAATCACATACTTCTCTGAAATCCTATACTCACTGTCTCATCTTATTTTCCGTGAGCATTTGTCTCACTCCTTCTAAGCCCTGGAAGAGTTTATTAAAGTCGCATTATTTTTGTCTTGTTTGTGTTAGCTGCCCAGGCTCTGCAGCTCATGTTTAAGGTTCGTCCCTGGGGGAAGTACTCCTTACTTTCCCACATGCCTCCAGGACCAAGGAAATATGACTTCACACAATAGCGCTCACCCTCAGACTGCAGTGAGAAAACAAAGCCAGCGAGCCCTGGAGTATGACGTTTGGAGATACTTGAGCGTTGCCGCGGTAGCCGCGGTAGCGTTTAATTAGTCTTGGGTTGCTGCTGGGGGCGGAGTGCTGGTACCTGGGCAACCTTTGTCACCACGGGTTGGAACAATCAAAACATAGAGCTTGTTAGGGTTTTCATTTCACTCCTGGTCTTGAGGAATAGAGAATAAAAAGCTCTTCTATGTCAGTCTCTGTGTCTGTCTGCCTCTCTCTCTCTCTCTCTCTCTCTCTCTCTCACACACACACACACACACACATGCAGACACAGACACACAAACACAATTTGTAAATTAAGGAAGTGCTTTCTTTGTAAAATAACAGTGAGTTTTAAAGGAATGAATGATGTCTTTCCCCATCTAGATATGAACAGCAGGCATATCTTTTCCCACAGTTCCTTTCACCCCTCTTTGCTTATTAATAGGTACACAATACCAAGTGCCTGAAATTCAAGAAGCAATCTTTCAGTTTGTGTTTCATTGCCCCTCATCTGCCAGTCTCCCTAGCACATTGCTACAAATGCCAGGCATGGACCATAAAGACGCACATGGTGGCCGGAAGCAAGTGTGGGACTGCTGCGGGCCTGGCAGTTCACTCCTGTTGTGTGTTTTTAGACCCTGAGTAAAATCACGGGCACTTTAGTCCCCGAAGAAGAAGAAAATTGCACGGAGGCCGCCTGTGATGTCTTCTTGCTGAGCAGTGACAGCAGCTGCTCTGGATTGCACTTAGCGGCATTTAATGGACGGTTATTGGCATTCCCTAACACGGTCCCTGAGCCCAGGCGGACCACTTCCTGCCACGGTCTTGCCTACCCTGGTCTGCATAGAGTAGTTCCACAGTGCCCATTAGGAACGGCTTGAGAGCCATTACTGTCGGCAGACTAAAACATCCTTTCTACTCAGGTTCTTTTAAAAAAGAGAGAGAAGTGAGATGAATAGTTATTTCTAGGTGGTGTGAACAAGCTGTCATTAACTCCCTGGGGGATGAAGGCGCCTGAACACAGCAATGACACGGTGGTGGGTTTTTTTTTTTTTTTTTCCCTTTACGTTGGCCACACCTGTGCCAAAGGAGGGAACTCGCCTAGTGTGCTAGGCTTTGAATATAAAGAACCCCCGACACTTGAAAGCCAAGAGGCATGCAGATCTCGCAGGTATCAAAAGCCTCGTGCCACAGACACCACAGGACTCCGAGTCCAGTGTGACTTTGGGCTGTTTTGACAATGGCAGGCTGTGTGCTGTGATCTGGTCCCATCAGTCTGAAGGGGACAATAGGACAGGGGCAGATATGGCCAAGGGAGAGCAAGTAGGCGGCCCTCCCTGCAAGCAGGCTAGGCAGGCTTGAGAGGGAAGGCCAATGGAGGCGAGGGGTTTGCAATAAAAGAACTCTTTCCCAGGCAGGCACCATTTATCTCAGTGAGTCTGGTTATTTCATGAAAATAAGGCTTGTCATTTTAACGACTGAGTTCCTCCTGTCACCTTGAACAATGATGTAATGACAAAGGATAAAGGAGCCTTGTGGGCATGTTGACAGGGCCCCTACCTACCCTGAGTATGTACATAGGTCAGAGGAAGCAGCAAGACAGAGCCTTACCTAACCTGTGGTCACAGGTTCCCTGGGTGACACGTCATCAGTCCCTTGAACGCAAAGGGACGATGTATTTATGTGCTTTGTTGCTTAAAGGCTGAGAGCAAGGCTGAAAACTACATCCATGACTCTCCGTTGTAGGGCAGTGGATACAGTCTAAGCATACACGACTAAGTCATAATTACGCAATGGCTAGCTATCCAGGACTAGACACAGAAATATGACAAAGCCTAGGGTCATGGTTGAGGTTTATTTTTTCTTTTTCTTACAACTCTGCAGGCAAATGTTAGACAGGAGACCTTGACTCACTAACGTGAGAGGAAGAGAAAGACTCGCCTGACTGAAACGTAAAGGATCGGTTTTAACTCACTAACCTAAGCCAATCTCCGGAAAGGATATTTTTAGCAGTCTCTCAGCACAGACCTAAAGATGCTTGCCTGCGGTTTGCTTATCTTTCATCCTCTACAGGGAAGGCACGAGTTCTCAAGCAGAACCGCCCATGTACACCTTTCAAAATCCAATCACAGACAAAAGAAGGCTTTCGTGAATGTGATCTAGTAGCTAGTGGCGATAGAACTAATGTAAATACGCTGGAGTTGTACTATTTATTCAGCTGACTAAGACAGCAAACCACAGGAAATGTGAGTCTCTTAAAATTGGCAGACACTATAGTCACTTGTGGTTGAAGAGAGAAGAGGAAGCAGTGGTGGATGGGGAGGGAGAGGTTTGGAGGGACTGGGTCGTCGCAGTAAGGGAGGCAGCCAGGGCTATCACCCTATATCACCATCCTTGTGTCCAGTGTGGAAGGCCATGTTGCAGATGGTCTGACCTCTCTGCCCTGGCTCTACTCTCACACTGTCTTCATTTTGCCCCGAGAACTGAGAGCAGTGCTGAAAATATTATCTCTGACTAAACTGGAAGAGTCTTGCCACCTCCAGACCAAAGAAGAGCTCTGTGCCTTCTGAGAATGCCCCCGGCAACTGCTTCTAAGGATCGCCTTTAATATAAATTAAAAAATGATTACAGGAGGGAAGCCAGACATATGTAGGAACTCAGTATTTCCCGTAGACAATAAAAATCACCACACATACAAGTCACGCAGATCTTCCTTGTGGAGCTGAGAGATGGCTGCTTATTTATATTTAGTTCCCCAGAAGGTAGGCTACTATGTGTCCATACACATTCATTCAACTGGTCTTCATGACAGCATTCTGAGTCACAAACAAAGAGACTGAGATATGAAATGTTGGAGTGTCCAAGGTCACTCAGAAACATCCCTGACAGGGCTAAGGACAAACGTGGGAAGCTGGCTCCAGAATCTGTAACTGTACTGTAATTGTCAATTACAATCTGTAAATTGTAATCTGTACTGATGGCAAGAAACTGGGTTATCAAAAAAATTTAACCATTTTAAAGAACAGATAAAAATGACAACGTGAGAAAAAAGAGACTATTGAAACTGGTGTTCTTTTCCTTTGTTTGGGGAATTTCTCTTTCCCTTCTCACTCTCTCTCTCTCTCCCTTCTCTCTCTCTCTCTTCCTTCTCTCTCTTTCTCCCCCTCCCTTCTTACTCTCTCTCTCTTTCTTAGTATGAGAAGGCTTCTCCCCAATACAGGGAATTATGGGATACTGTCTATGCTCTCAGAAGAAAAGTTCTCCCATCACTATATACACCAAGATCTACAGTTAAACCTGGGAAAGAAACAACAGAAATGGAAGCCAGTCAAACTCTATGCATCATGGCAGACTTGAGCATCCATAGAAAGTTTTGTGGATTCTTCCTCCTGGAGACCTGCAACAACGAATGACTCAAGCCCAACATCATTAAGGCCCAAAACTCATATACACGAACAAAAAGTTTATGATGGCATGTGGATTCAGAAATAGAAGGGCATTAAGATAGTGCTCGATGTCGCAGAGACTCAGCTGCTGAGCCCTCTCCTGAGTGAGACTGGGCTGTTCTCTCAGGACCACTGTGCCTATCGGACCAGCTCTGACTTGGCCAGAAAGCTTTGGTGAGAGAAATCCACAGAGAATGGCCCTGGTCCACAGCAGGAGTGTTCTGAGTGATCTCAAAAGCCAGTCCATGCTCAGCTGGTTTGAGATACCGGTACAGACTTCAGTGACTGACCAACCTAAACATCACATAGTTAGTGCTCTACAGGAGTTCATGATCTCTGGACCTACGTTTTGAAGAAGTCACAATGTGCCAACCCACCTACTGTGCAGAAGGCAACCTGCATTCCAGGCCCCAAATGACTATTCAGGGTGATCTTGAGTGAGACCTGATTTGCCTCCCAATGAACTCCAACGCCTCGGTACAAAGTCTAAGCTAGTAGGAGAGTTAGCTCCAGACACATGGTGTGCCCTTTGCAATTTAAGGCAGCCACCGATTCTTCATATATGACCTCTGATTCCTAAAAATAGCAAAAGAAATAACAGCCAACATGAATGTTCAGCACATCTGATTAGCACCTGAGCCCTTGGCTCCTCAATCTCGGAGGATGACCAATATCCTACTGTCATTACTGCTAGCTGTAAACTTACCAAACCAAATCAATCAACCAATGAGGGGAGGGGAGGACCTGTTTGATGCCTAGGGTGCAGGACTTTATGACTTTCAAGAACAGAAGTGTGAAAAAGGTCATGCCTGTTCCATTACTCAGCTCATCTTCACAGTGTATGGCTCATACTAGCTAGCATCCATTTAAATAGTTTTACAGTGACTGAATGGCTTTTTTGTTTATTCCAAGTAGACTTAGATTCTTGAAAATCTAAATGAGGGTGACTCGGCTGGTTCTACTGTAAGCACTATGAGAGACACACCACATGGTTTTCACTGATTTTCAAGCAAGTGGGGAAGGGACCACTAGACTTGAACACACTTAGAATTGGACTAACGTTCTCCAGTGTGTTCAAGAAACTCCAAAGGTCTCTTAAGTAAGGATGGTCTTCCAACCTTCACTCACCCTGGTCTGTTTCCTTGACCTTTAACCTCTTTCCACAGCACACCCAAGTTGCACTCTGAATTGTGCTTTTGTCGATGACAGGTTGAGGGTTTGGTTAGCGACAGGCTTTAGATTTTTGGATTAAAGGTTTTAGATTTGGGGGTTAGAGATGCAAATGCCCCAAACTCCAAATCTCCAAAATCCAAGAATTTTCTAGTGTTAAACATTTTAGATAAGGAATACTCAGCCTGTAGCATAAGACTATGCTATAGGAAAACTTCGTGACTCCACAGGGGCACCACTCCCTTGGCTCTGTTCAGAGGGAAGTTGGGTCCTGCACAGCCTGGAAAGGGATAGTCCTAACATTAACCTGCTCTGCAGCTGGCTATAATGCTAAGGATGTTGTATGTCCAGAAGCCAGTCCCCAAACCAGCACTGAGCACTGCAATGACATCACTAGATAGGTGACCCACTCTTAAAGCAGGTGACAGCAAGAAGATGGAGAGACAGGGTACTAACATGGGAATTTAGAGAGAGCTCTCTGTCTAGTCTCCAAGAGTAGTTCAAGCTTGGCCTTTAGGCTGGAAAGAGTTAATTCTTCAGCAGTTTTTTTTTTTAACCTTTCATTTTTGCAATGCACATTTGTCATCATAGGAAGGCAGCCCAAATATGAATGTACACAATGAAAGCCACATGTGTAGAAATGAAAAAAAAAAATCTTACAAAACAGAAAGCCAGAACGACCTACAGAGAAGTGACAGAAACTTGGCGTTTACTTGCTGAAACAAACACACTTGTTGGTAAAGGGCACTTATCTTCTGTCAGATGGTTACAGAGTTTTGCAAGACAGAAAAATAAAACACAATAATGACCAGAGCAAACACCTTAAGCTGTACGTAGCCTTTAGCAAATTATGTGCTCAGGGTCCCTAGATAACCTCCTCCCCACCCCAACCCTGCCCACACCACACCCACCTCATCCAGATAACCTCCTCCCCACCCCAACCCTACCCAAACCACGCCCACCTCATCCACCGTGTTCTCTACGTTTTTTTTGTTTTGTTTTGTTTTAATTTAGCACATTCAGTTCTCTGCTGGAAAGCGACAGTAGAGGGTCACTGAAATGGGTGGGTTTTATTCTATTCTCAAAGTCAAAAGGAAAACACAGGGGAGAGGTGCCACAGCCATATTGCCAAGTTAAGAGTGACTTCAGAAGTCATTTACATTCCACACAAGTGGCTTTGAATCTCAGTGCACATGGGGTAGTGGAATATGATCTAGTCATGTAAGAGAGACCAACCTTCATGCCTGATGTTCTGTCAATGCCAATAAGAACTCATAGAAGAGAGGCAAATAGCTAGAAAACTCTTGATTTTATATAAGAATCAAGTGATGGTCAAGAAATAAAATGTAGTATCACTTCAATGGTGACCCTTCTGAGAGACACACCTGGGTTTAGAGAGTTCAGGAGCCAGAATCTGCTCTTATTGTGTCCAAATGGGACCCGATAGGAGAAATGCATAGCTCAGAAAGGAGGAAGAGATGAATCTGCATCATTGAAGCCCAGATATGTGGGCAGGACACATCCTCGAGGAGGGAACAGCTTCACATATGACCGATGCTTGTGTCCTTACCTTTGATTTTCTCATTCCTAAAGAAAGGCTGTTTTTACAGGAGCTTGGGACATCAGGCTCTTTCCCACACTAAGGAACTGAAAACATCTTTTGTGTCTGAAACACCAACTGTCCTTTCTTTTTCTAGAAAGGAGGTGGAGGATGACAGGAGCACCCAGTCTGTACTCAGAGCTTTGAGTAAAATTAATATTGAATAGTCTGTAATCCCTTGAGGTCAGAGAACACTGAAACCCAAAGGGAAGTATGCTGGACTTTCAAACCTCTCATAAGAACCCACACCATAAATAATCCACATGGTGATTACTTAAATTCTACTTTTCCAAGTTGTGGCTGCTGGCTAAAGTCATTGACATACATACAAAGAAAGTTCTAGCAAGGAGAGGAAATTCTTTTTTTTTCTTTCCACGACAGACCAAAGCTTTTCCAGACAATGGTCACTTCCCTCATCCTGCCAAGAGCTAGGCTAACCCTGAACAGAAGCCTCACCTGGAACTTCAGGAGAGAATCTTGCGGAGTGTCGAGATACGAAAAGTTTGAGTTCTTGGTCTAAGTTGCACTCGATCAGGTTTGTGTCCCACGATCGGATTCCTGTGGAGGAAAAGGAGGACAGTTGGCAGGCTTCGGGGAGTCATCTCAGAGCGGTTTGGAAAGCACCCCCATGGACGTTTCTTTTTATGGCAGGTTCCTTGGCTAGCAGTGGATGCCCACAAATGGAAAAGGGAAGGCCCCTCCCCTGGGACACAAGGGAGGGAGAACTAACTGTGAGCCTGAAGTTCTGCCCCTCAGAAAGGGCTGAGCAGCAGGGCTGGGGGCTGGAAAGCAAACGGCAGACTTAAGGCACAGAAGATGACAGTTCTGGCTAAGAGGCCCCAGACTACCATCAGCTTCTTCAGCTCTTTTAAGTGGCCAATGTCAGATGCAGATGGGATGGGCAGCTGCCATTCAAGCCTGGGTCTTCCTTTTCCAAAGGATGCTCTTGCAGTGCGTGTGTGTGTGTGTGTGTGTGTGTGTGTGTGTGTGTGCGCGCGGTTTCTCCTGCCTACTCGTTTTTGACCTTGGTTTCTTAATCTAATCCCCCTCCTCCCTATCAATCCCAAATGGTGTGACTTTTGATAAGCAGATGGAACTCAAGGTTTGGACTAGGAGTCCTATCAGTAATTTACTTTATTTAGTCAGCTGGTCAGGGAGTGCTCTTCATTCATAATTGTTGAGCTATACTGAATTTTTTTGACTGTGGTTTCCAGTACTATTCATACCTCCTCGGTCTCTTCTGTACTCCTCTCCCTCCCTCTTCAATCCAAAGGAGGTGTCTCAGAGGGAACACAGAGAACATCAAGTCTCAAAAAACCAAAAAAAAAAAAAAAAAGAACCCTGGACAGAAGCCAGGAAAGCGGAGAGCCACCGAAGCCCAGACAAAATCTGTGTGTGTGTGTGTGTGTGTGTGTGTGTTCACATGTATTATGTAATGTGTGTTCACGTTTATGTGTGTTCACATTTATGTGTGTTCACGTTTATGTGTGTTCACGTGTATGTGCTCAGACTTTCCCAGACAGACTGTGCACGATGGAGCCAGTACACAGTACCAGGACTGTACACTGGTGTGAACAGCCTCAACTGCTGGAAACCAATTTTTGAGCCAACAAATATTTATTATCAAACTCCTCGGAGAGAGGCTTGAGCCCTTAGGTGGATATCTGCAAGTGAACTATTTCTAACCAAAGGGTTAATGATTGATTGGTCCATTGATTGATTAGTATTTGTGCCATCAGCCTAGAGGGTTTACATGGTAGTGCATGAAACCCACCTCTAAATCCTTAATGTATGCCTCCATTTACCACCATTGTTTTCCTATCTTAGGGATAATCATGTGCATTATACATATAATAAATATATACAACACAGATCTTAATTATACGTAATATTTTGATTAAAGATATATTAGATATAGATCTTTTAAAAGATTGTAGAACTCAGTTCACTATACATGAAAAGATATCTTCAAATTCATTTTCTCTCTCTTTTTCTCTCTCATTTTAATTTAATTTAATTTTTTTTTTTTTGAGACAGGGTCTTACTACATAGCCAAACCAGCCTGGAACTTGCTATAACTACTTCAGGTGGCCTTGAAATTGTAACTCTGATGCCTGAGCTTCTAGACCTGTTCCATCAGAGGAACCTTCTCAACAGCTGTGTGCCCCTTCGATAGAGGGAAAATTTCTCACAGGAATAGCTGGAAAGATTCAGATAAGAAAGAGTTAACATTCCTAAGGAGAGGCTAAATTATAAGGGAAAATTTTATGAGTCTCCCTGGAAACATTAAATAGCCTCAGTTTGCATTTGTGCTAATGGAATATTTAAATTTTAACAAGAAAGGCATGTTGAGAGTTTGTGGGTCTTTTTAGTGGAGACATGATAAATGGCTTCTTTTTGTTCCCCGCAGAGCTTGACAGGTTGAGAGGTCTGAATTCATTAGAATATTTTACTTCAACATATATACACTCTATACTAGCCTCGTGCGCAAAGCCATTGAGTTCCTGTCGAAGTGGCTTAATTGGAACCGTTGATGGAGCTCCATTTTGTCTTCTGGCTTGTCAAGCCAGGTCAATAAGTTAATAATGAGACATATGTATTTAAATTCATACTATTTTTCCATCTTTGTTCTAAGTAACATCTAAATGGCTCCACTGTTTGAATGACTTTGCCTGGGGCTGGGCACCCACTTGCTCTTGCATTGATATTTGCTATTTCTCCCTTGTCACGACGCCAATGGTGAGTTGTTCATTTTATATTCATCTACGTCATTTACGTTTATAATTTGACAACAGAAAAATGCTAAACTTTAAAAAATCCATTGAGTTGATTTTTTTTAAAATCAAACCAGTAGACAGTTGGTAAAAATAACTTCCGGTTGTGTAAACTGCCAATGAAAGAAAAATATTCAAGGTTCTCTCTTTCTAAGAGAGCAATTTCCAGTCAAAATATTTAAAGGATGCATAATTGGTACTGTGGCTTGTAAAAAGACTATATAGACTTCCTGGCTACTTTTAGTTGGAAATGAACACTCTGGAGCCTTATCAGTTTTAGAAATAAAACACTTAGTCACGAGTTGGTCCCTTATGCTGGATATTGCTAGCAAAGGGAGACATTCACAATGAAGACTGATTGCTTCTGACTCTGTTTCCATGTCTCCCCTTCATGCCTAAGTGGGAGCCAAAGCTGGAGCCCCTGAAGTTGATAAACCCTTTCCACATTCTCCCTCTGGACTCTGCAGCCAGAGAGGGGATACCTGGGTGTTAAGAAGTTCTGAAAGAGATTCTGAAGGTGAGGGGGGAGTGGAGAGGGATGGGAAATGGGAGGGGACATATTATATTCCTCGCCCCTCTAAGGGCAAGCTCTTCATTGAGGCTTTGATTTTGTAGCCATCTAAGAGGACTTCGTCCTTCCTGTATTACCCAGGGGCTAACAACTGGAGCAACTGGGGGTAGATAGTTTGTGTTTCAAATGCTTGGCTAGGTTCGAGGGGCTAGGGTTCAGGCTCCAGGCTGTTCCAGGATTTTGCCTCTGCCTCTGGAGGCAAACACTGTCCTGTGTTCATTCCAGGTGGACAGGAAGCATCAGACCATCTTTTCTTTTCATTCCTCTCACCCCATGTGGTAGCGATGCACAAAGAAGCGGGTGTGTGCGTGGTTTTTAACAGAGGGGAAAAGAAGGGGAAGAGTATTTCAGAGCTGGTCGGGGTGAGGAAGGAAGATGCGTATCATACACTGGGTCTTCCGGCCGGATTACGCAAAGCTTATCCTGATGTTGTAGAAACTTTTGGCTTAATAAAACCAAAAAGCACCTCTCCTTTGGTGGATGAAAACTGCATATTTCTAACTGAAGCAGCAGATCAAAGAAAAGAAAATGAATGGACCACACCGTGCATGCTCTGACGTTCCGCACACGTGACAGCTACTTGGGCCTTTGACAAGTTATTTTCCTCAATGGGCCCAATTTAATCGTTCCCTTTTAGAAGCAGGCTTTTGAGTATTTCTTGTAAATATCTGAATGATCAGCCTATAATCCTATGATTCTGTTTGAAAAACGACACGAGAAAGTAACTTGAACTCAGGATAGAAGCATAAACCAGAGAAGCAGCTAAATGGAAAATCCTAAGAGGCTTTTTAGAGAAAAGATTTCCCAGCTTTCCTTTGACCTAACCTTTGGTTTGCTTCTCTCTTTACAAAGCCAGTAACTTAATATTCGTCATATATTCGTGTTTAATGAAAATGATATCTCACATGGACAGCACACCATTTCAGAGCATTGGCAATAATTTTTAAAAAAAGGAAAAAAAGAAAAAGAAAAAACAACCTCAAGTCTTAGATAACATCTTAGAATAGAAGCAAATAGTTATCTAGAAGAATTTATTTCTAAATCTAAAAGCTGGAAATTTCTTTTAAAAGCAAGCTCTTAGGGAAGATTTACAATAAAGCATTGATTTAATGACCTTCCATTTGAGGACTGACTAGCTGGTATTTCAGCTAGGATCACAGAGCCCTTAGTGGTAACACCAATTAGGCAGAACAAGCAAAAATCCATCTGCCTCCTGATTTTGGAAGTGTGAAGATGAATATAATAAATGTAACACATTCTAGCATCTCTTTATCTCCTACCATATATGGTTTTCACTTCTTTTTCTTTGCTAGAAGAAAATGAAAATTAAATCCCAGAGCCTTTCTGGGTTCTTTATTTTCTTGCCTACGATTTTGGATAGAACATTTTCACTAAGGTGGCATCAGACTATTACAATGTAACCAGCTTAACTCACACCTAAAGACTCAAGGCAGTGGATACTACACTTATCTATCTTCTCATAAGCACATCTTGCTTATTTCTCATGTCACCTAGAGGGACAGTTAGTTGTCTTCTAATCGTAATTGAAAGCATCAGACTGACACTTAACATTCATTAGATGACTTGGCTTCTTTAGAAAGAATGGCATGATGAAAACTCATTGTAGCATGTTTTAAATCTCAGTGTGACTGGTATTGTTGTATAGAGTCTAGATATCAAAATATACCCAGATGCCAGCATTTTGTTAAGAATAAGGGTGTCAGACAACCTCCACATCGGGGACAGTTAGGGAGGGACAAATGAATCAGTTGGTGGTGTCCACTGTAGTTTGGGATCAAGTCCTATATAACTACATCAGTGTAGCTGGAACAGTGCAAGTGAACACTATTGTGTGAGGCTCTGGAGAAGAAATGATCAACCCTGATTTTGTGCTTTTCAAAACCAGCTGAGCATTTTTCTTCCTTGGTTTCCAGAAGCACTTAGCATCCACGTGGGGTGTTTTAGGCCTGTTGATTTGCTTCATTATCTACTATCTCTCTGCAGGGGTCTAGACTTATTTATTTATTTATTTATTGCCTTTCTGGAGTGCTCTGGGTAATCAATCAGATGGCCAATATGCCAGACTCCAGGGTCTCCAGCTACACAGTGCCTCAGTCTGGATGGGAAAGGAAGAGGGAATAAGAAAGGCTAACAGCTGAGAGAAGCGGCTTCCCCAGCCCTCAGGGAGCTCACCAGCCCAGCTTGAGCCCCCTGGAGCAGCTTCTTCTTGCCTCAAGCAACATAGCTTGCAGGCACCAGCAACAATAGCCATAGTGACCTCTGGAGGAGGCCCAGCTGGGATCTGCCAGCTGAAGCAGCAGTGCGCCCTGCCAAGGAAAGAGAGCCTGCCTGCCCTGTTGCTAAGTCATCTCAGACTGTCTGAAAAGCTGGGGAAGCAGAATTTTCACTTATCCTTGAAAACCGGGGCAGTGTGAGCTGCATCGGAGACCCAGGGACCCAGGAGAGCACTCTCTAGAGGATCAGCAACATCTGTTACTACCCTGGAGGAAATGGCTCTGCTCACACACATGGTTGATTCTTAATGAGATCGATACAACCATTTCAGAAATTCATTCAAAAGAAAGAAAGAAAGAAAGAAAGAAAGAAAGAAAGAAAGAAAGAAAGAAAGAAAGAGAAAGAAAGAAGAAAGAAAGAAAGAAAGAACCTGACCAAATTAGGGAATTAAAAGTCAAAAAAGCATGGTGATTGCAAAATGAACATTAGGGTTAGTGGGTGGGGTGACTTCTGGGATTCTAGTAAATGGCTGTTTCTTAACTGGACAACACAGGTGTCTTCACTTTGTGAAAATTCAGTGAACTGTTCCTCTATGGTTTGTGTTTTTCTCTCTCTCTCCAACATTCCTTCCTTCCTTCCTTCCTTCCTTCCTTCCTTCCTTCCTTCCTTCTTTTCTTCCTTCCCTTTCTTTCCTACTTCCTGCTGTTAAGAAGACAAATCTGGATTTAGGACTAAACACTAGTAAAGCCAGGACGTACAGCACAGAATTCCTTGGCTGCATCTATTTTCTCCTCCAACAGAAAGAGGCTTGAATAAACCCTGGAACGGAACGCGTAAGGAATGATCAAACCCGGTAACAAAGCGGGAAGATAAACGTGGTTGCAAGGTGATGGCTGAGCCTCCTCCCTGTAAAGAGGTGCCCACAAGTAGACGACTTGTCCAAAGACAAGGTCGGAAGACTGCCTGCTGAATCTGTGATGTTAGCCTGCTGGCACTCCCATCTAGACCGGGTCACACTGCAGTAGCTGTTCTCCTGGCACAGCTTTGCTCCGTGACCTTGAGTCTGTCCCTCACTCTTCCTCCCTCATGTCCGTTCGCAAGCTCTAAAAATGGGCGTGATGATTTCTCTCCTGGCACCACAATGGGTGATTCTGAAAATTCTGGAGATGAAAAAGCACTTCTTAATGGATTATTTCCCAGAAATATTAAGTAAAAAATTATTTAAAAACACCTAGCCATTAATTCCCACAATAGCCACACCCAAAGTCAGTACTTGTGAGTTTTTCCAAGGAGAAATAAACGAAGTTTGAGAAACAGATCTGACGCCTGTAATCTGAAAATGAAGGATTACTTATACGTTCAGATAAAGCATTCCACTTCTGAAATCTCTTATTCTTGATCTTCCCCTCACCCCCCAGAGGAAAAATCACGACAGGCTTTCTGATTTTTGAAATCAGAAAGGTTTTTTTTCCTTTTAAGCTGAAAGGGAAAATCCGTGCTTTAAAGTTAAACAAAAGAACCGGGTCTGCAACTCCAGTCCCCACCCTGAAGCCTTTTGTTCTGGGGACAAGTGGGCATTTCCAAATGCAGAGGCAGGTGACAAGCTTTTGTTTATTTATTTATTCATCTAAACCAAAATCACTTCATCCACCTTTTATAGGCGTGTTAGGGAGAAGGAAAGGAGGGCTGCGTGAACGCCCTTTGTCCGCCTCGGGCTGCCGTAGAGACCGCAGTGCGGACTGCACCACGCCCACCAGCCGGTGTCTCCTGGCAGAAACGTTTCAGCACCACCCCAGAGAATAGAGCGCTCTGGAGCTGCACCCGGACCCGGGGACTTCTGCCAGGGATGAAGTGAAGGGAGGGATGCCGAGGGGGGCGGAATAAGGCAGAGGCTCGAGCTGCCACCGGGGAGTGAGGAGCGCAACAAAACCGCTCACAGCCAAAGGTGGGCGCAAGGCCCCCCGACAGCGCGAGGCTCGGGCAGAGAGAGCATCGTGCCAGCCGGGGGCGCCGCAGTGCGGGGGCAGGTGCTGCTGTCCAGCGCGGGCACTGCGGCAGACGGGTGGGGCTGAAGGGCGGGACTATCGTTGCCCGCCCAAGGCTGTGCCCTCCCGGACCCTCCCAGCCCCGCCCAGGGTTCCCCGGGAACCGCTATTCCGCTACCGCAGAGCCTGTTCTTGGTGTGCGCAGCAGCCCAGGAGCTGGCCCTACCCTGCCAACCCCTCCTCCCATTCAAGCTATGGCTCCTGAAGCTGAGACTTTTCAAAGAAGCCCACCCACGCAACCTGGGGTCCCATTGTCCTTTCTGAAAGCTGCAGCCAGGACCTCAGGGGCAAGAGCGAGGCTGGGCTTAGTCTAGAAACAGAGCGCAGACGGGTTCCATGCCTGTATCCTCGGGGGCTCGTAGGGGGGGGGGGCACCGGGCGTGGCCCAAGGACTAGCCTAGTCATTCCCAGGAAAGAAAGGATCAGGAAGTTTTAAGTCAGAAAAGGCATTCTCTAGTCTCAGAGGGGTGTGTGTGTGTGTGTGTGTGTGTGTGTGTGTGTGTGTGTGTGTGTGTGTGACTGTCCGGGGCGGGGAGCACGAGGTGACTGTGATAAAGACGATTCCCATGCGGGCCTTGGCACATGGTGTTTTGACCCCAGGTTTTCGGGTAAGGTGAGGTGGGTCCCAGCCTTTGGCTAGGGCGAGAGCGGAGCTGAAAGAAGAGGTTTTGCTAGGCTCACCCCACCCTTTCTCCGCCTGCGGTTGCGGTTTTATTATGGCCTCCGCTCCGCTGACACCTGCATTTCACTGAGCACGAGAGGAGGTAGCCAAGTCGGCGGTGGCCACGGACCCAGCCAGGTGACCTATCCCTCAGGGTTATTATAAAGATCCCCTCTCTGGGTCTCAAATAAAATAATTTAGAAATTAGTCCAGAAAAAGAGTCCAGATGGAGTGTGGGAGGTGGCCCGGAGAGGCGTGGGTGCGGGGCGTGCGGGAGAACAAGGTGGCCGTCGCGCCCTGGGTGGGGTCGTGCTGGCTTGTCTCCCCACTCACGCCTCTGGGGGGCCTCGGGACCGCTTACCCAGCTCGATGTTGCCGATGGCACGCCTCAGGTGCTCTTCGGTCACCGTCTCGCCGACCACCACCAGCAAGTAGAACTTGCTGTCTAGGAAGCGGTGCGACAGGCTGGGCGAGGTGGACGCCGCCGGGTTGCCGATGCTGCCCGATGGCTCCGGCTCGGTGGCTTCCACCACCACGGTCGCCATCCTGCCGGCTCTGCTGAAGCCTGAGAGAAGTGTTCCTCTCCCGCCGCTCCTCTGCTCTGCGGCAGGAGAAAGGATTATCTCCGAAGGTGCTGTCTCCGCTCCGCCCCCTGCGTCCCCCCTCCTCCCGGCGCGGCGCGCGTCGCCTCCCCCTCCGCCCTCTCCCTGCGCGGAAGAGAGGAGCCGGGAGTGAGAGGCCGAGGAGGCGGTGCCGTTTATATGGAGACTAGGCTAGGAGCCTGGGAGGAAGAGGAGGAGGAAAGGACCACCCGACACGTCCTCGTGGTGGCTGCCTCCACTCCTCCAGCCCTTAGCCCAGGGCTGATGTCATCTGCAGCAAATCATTTCGCCGGCGGCCCGGAAGCTGGAAGGATGAGGTGTGTGGACAATGGTCTGGGCAGGGCCAGGAGCCAGGCTCTAGGAAACCCAAAGAACTCTGCTGCAGCCCCGAGGGGCTTCTGCACCATCACCCTTACATATACACACCTTCTTTGCCCCAAACCATCAACCTGGCGGTACCGGGGAGTGGGGATGACTTCCTGTTTCAGAGCGGGAGTATGTCCTGAGTCAGATTGCACATCTTCAGGCCTGTGCCTCATCCACGTGAAGTCAGAATTTGAGCAGCTGAGGCAGTCACAGTGGGCGCTGAGTTGAGGGTACCCCGCCTAAGAACACAAACCTGTCTTTTTGACCTTGTAGATATAGAAAGGCATATTTGTCCATTTTTTTAAGCAACAGGAATATTTATCACCTTTGTTTAAAAGAGACTTTGCAAGACCTAAGCCTAATTTGTTCAGACTTTGGAGTGTAGTCTAGAAGGACTAACTAACGCTGAAAAAAGAACTGGCTTTTGGTGCTCATGGGAAATGAATAAGAAGAGGCAGACATATTATGCTACATACAGATTTCTTTTTTTAATATGCTGAACAGATAGCATCAGGCATAACAAAGAATAGAGAAGATACTGTCTCTGCCCAGCAGGATTACAGCGACTATAATGTGCTTTTCAGTTCCTTGGGGGATACACAGGCAAAATTATTTTGTGTGACAATGATGTCTTTTAAGATACATGTAGCTTTGGGAGTTTTTATTGCTTTTGTCTATATTTAGAAGAACTCCTAATAATGTTTCTAAAGACCATCGTAAACATTCATTTCTCACAAATCTAATGAGTACATTTCTGTATTAAGGCAGAAGAAGAGGGTAAGAGCCTCATCATCATAAAGACTGGGGATCGTTTTAGGGGAGAAACATAGATGGAATTAGATGGAATAGGACAAAAAGGCCTTCTATTTTCATCTAAAATAACTAATATTGGAGTATATACTAGTTTTAATTTATACTAAATATAACATAGCAGTTCAGTATATACTAGTCAATATACCTTTAACACTGGAGTATACACCAGTTTTAAAATACCAACTAGAGGGGCTGTAGCTTAGCTGGTGGACTTCACGCCCATGCCGGCCCCGGAAGCACTGGGTAGTGTAGTCCCAGCACTCAGGCGGTACAGACAAGGAGGATCAGAAGTTCAAGGTCATCCTTAGCTGATGAGTTCAAGATCAGCCTGGATACATAAGACCCTGTTTAAAAATGAAACAGAACAAACAAAACCTATTGTGAGACTTTCACAATAACCCAGTGTCTTAGCTGTTGACTCCCACGATTTACTTGTCTTAGGCCTTTTTGCCTCTCAGTGAGCAGCCAAACACTACACTAGTCTGATGAGTTGTGACTAAAGATAATGTCTGTCTGCAGTAAGCTTGCTGCAGAGACTTGGTCACAATTGAACAAGTTTAAACAGGATATGCAGTTACTCTTTGGAAAGGGCAGCAGGATGATCCGTGGTGGAGGTGAAGAGGCAAAGAACGTCTTCTTGGAGGTCAACCATCAGGATGGCTTCATCTAATGAGTGTTCCTTCGTTTCTCTGAACTGCCATTACTCCTATGCATATATGGGTGTTTGTGTTGCTTTATGTCACAAATTCCTGTGAGAGATTGTTTGGGGCTGGGGAGACTGATTTTTGCCCACAGCTTCCTGAGTTTCAGACCATGGTCTGTTGCCTCCATTTCTCTGGGCAGAGCATTGTGGTGGAGGGACCGTGCAGTGGGAGGGCCACTCACCTCTTCATGGGCAGGAAGCAAAGATACTTCTTCTTTATTCTATCTGAGCCCAGCCTATAGGGTGCTGCTGCCCATATCCAGGGTGGTTCTTATCCTATTAGCTAATCCTCTCTGGAAACACCTCAACAGATATACCCAGAGCTGTCCTTTACTAACAGCTCTCAACCCCAATCAAGTTAATAATCAAGTTGACAGCAGTGTTCCTTTACCTCGTTAAATGTATTTTGGAACAAAAGTCTACATTTTTGTGTTCATGGAAACACATATCACAAATAAATAAGAAGTAGTTCTGAAAATATACAGAATGAAAATAAGATAATAATTAAATTTCTGCTACAGATTGTTACTATATGATCAGGACTGAGCATGAGGTATGTACTATCCAGGATAAAAAAACAGATGTGTCAAAATATCCTAACACCTACCTAACTGAATTGTTCCATATCTTGAAATAGATTGTTGGATAAAAAATGCAAGAAGTCAATGAGATGACTCAGTAGGAAAAAGGACTTGCTGCCAAGCCTGAGGACCTACTAAGTTCCATCCCAAGATCCACACAATGAGAGCAGAGAGCAGACTACCATAAATTGTCCTGTGACCTCCATGCACATTAGTTTATTAATTTTAAAAAGTGCAATAGAAGAAAGAGCTTCTTCACTGTGGCACTCTGTCCAAGAAAGCCATGACCAGGATCCACCCCATTCTTTGCCCATTCTTTGCAATCCAGAGATATTATGGCAGAACACAGACTAGCAATGGCTACTTTACACGCAGTCAACTAACTTGGCTCTTTTTAATGTCCAGTCCCTTTGTTGCAGAAGTGGGAAGAACTGGATATTTGTGACTATGTGAGGGAAGAGTAAAGGGAAGAGACGTCAGAAGCACTTAACCCAGGGTAGGGATCAGCCTAAGCATCAAGACATGGCTGATTAGATGATACCCCCACCGCCATCTCCTTAGACAACGGAGTAAAGATAGCCTTACAAAATGTACAGGTGACCTCTCTACCAACACCTGGGAGAAAAATTAAAACAAAACCCAACATGGGCAGCCACTCTTCTAAGTTAGAAAAGTCCCCACTCCCAAGACAAAGGAGACAATTGTAAAGAGAAAGAAAATGCGCCCACAAGGAAGCCTGCCTGTAGCACCAGCTTTTAGTGACTACACTTGAGTGTCCCCTTTAAAGGCTCTGCAAACTCGATCGGCTCCAGGCCGGAGTCATCTTCATCCTCTAAAGCTGATCTCGCACATTTGTTCCATTGAACAGTAGTAACATATCTATCCCATACCGCAAGGTAGAAACCGTGCAGACATCTGGGACCCTTCCCTAGACCTGGCTTCAAGTGCAGTCAGTGCTACATGGAGCCTGGTGAGTTTCACTTTTGCCTTCTAGATGTCTCCTCAACCATCCACTTCTCTCCATTATCACAGCCCCAGTCCTCACCATTATGAGAGGCTTTATATATACATATGTTTAAAATAGTTCTGGAGTAAACGTCTCCCTCATCCAGACATGCTGGCTGTTGGCGATGAACTGGGGGCCTTTAGTCCCAACACTCAGAAGGCAGAGGCAGGCAGATCTCTGTGAGTTCGAGGCCAGCCTGGTCTACAGAGTGAGTTCCAGGACAGCCAGGGCTACACAGAGAAACCCTGTCTCAGAAAACAAAACAGAGCAAAACAAAAAAGGAATATGAAAATTTTAATATTATAATATTTTACTATTTATTTTACAGCAAGAAGACATTAGGAGAATCCTTACCTTGTCAGTTGGTTAGCCTAAGATACAGTTTATGTAGGAAAGGACAAAGGACAAATGTCTCTTTATTTACTAATTTTCAACATTGTTCATTCTATACTATTCTTTCAAAGCAACTGCTATTTTTCTATCATTAATATCTACCTTAGAAGCCTGGGGAGGCTGCTTCCTATGGCCAGATAGGAACCCCAGGGGAGCAATAGGGACACCAATCCACGCACAAAAATTTTGACCCAAAACTTATCCTGTTTACAAGAAATGCAAGAATTGGAAATGGAGCAGGGAATGTCCAACCAATTACCTGCCCAACTTGAGACCCATCTCATGGGCAAGCACCAAATCTCTAACACTATTAATGATCCTGTTATGCTTGCAGGCAGGAGCCTAGCATGGCTGTTCCCTGAGAGGCCCCACCCACTGACTGACTCAGACAGAGGCATACCCCACAGCCAAACAGAGGGTGGAGCTTAAGGACTGTTAGGGAAGAACAGAAGAAAGGATTGCAGCCACAAAGGGGATAGGAAACGCCACAGGAAGACCGACAGAGTCAACCAACCTGGACCCTTGAGGCTCTCAATGATTGAACCACCAACCAAAGACCATACACAGGCTGGACCTAGGCCTCCGTTCAGATATAGCAGATGGAGAGCTTGGTCTTCATGTGGGTTCTGAACAACTAGAACAGGGCTATCCCAAAAGCTGTCAACCTATCCCTGTCAGTGGGATATGTTCTTCTAGCTGAGCTGCCTTGTCTGGTCTCAGTGGGAGTAGAAGTGCCTAATCTCTCAGAGACTTGAAGTGTCAGGGCTGGGAGGATTTCCAGGGTGGGGCCCCATTAGCTCAGGGGAGAAGATGGGGGAGAGGGGAAGGAGGAAGAATTATGAGAGGAGGTGACTAGGAGGGAGGGGGCAGTGAGCAGGATGTAAAGCGAATAAGTAAAAAATTAATTAATTAATTAATTAAAATCTACCATAGAGCTGTTATTCTTACTGATATTCATTTCCCCCTCTTGGCAAGCAGCATATAGAATATTACCCCTTACCTTGTATTATCCTCAGAACCTGGATTTATCCGTCTCTTTAAGAAGCCCACACTACTTAATTAAACATAGGACTTAGAGATCTTGACCATCTTGGTCTTCATTTTCAGTAAACATATATAAGGGATCTTGTCTTTTAAAGATGAGAAAACACTAAGGGTTGACTCTAACACAGGTCAAGGCCACGGGGTCTGCCTGTTCTTCACCTTTGTCTTACACCTGGACTTTAAGTTCTCAAAGACAAGGACAGGTTAGAGCAGAGAGTGCCTCCTTTTCTCTGCCTTACACTCACAGTACTGTAGATTTAAAAATGCAACACTTTTGGCAACCATATGGGCCAATATTGCCATTTAAATATTTTCGCAGTTGTTTTTGTCCTTAGCATGTATCACACTAGAAAACCGAAACACTCAGTCATCAGACACTGGCATGGTCATCCCTTCCTGCTTTCCGTCACTGTGAACCTAGCCCTGTCCCCCTGTCGGGACAGTAGCAAGATACCAATATCAACAGCATTACCGAAAGCAGCTTGCAATTTCTTTTGGCAATTTCCTTTTTCAATAGCTCTCTCCCCAAGGCATACAGTTTTATGCAGTCTAATTAATTAATTCCTTTTTATAGGATGATGCCATTAACTCAATACATAGATTCATTGGTTTCATTTGCAATATTTCTGAGCTGAATTTTAAATTCAATTTTGCTTTATAATTATGAATATATGGTTTCAAGGTCAAATTTATAAGACAATTTGTACCCAGACGACTTCAGTCTCTACTTATATTCCCTCTACCATGCTCCCTGACTTTCCTTAGAGGCACACTCTGCCTATCTACCTACCCCACCCCTTCACCTCACCCCTCCAGTCCACCCCCATTCTTGTTG